>PVHT020000009.1:21699466-21741616 GCA_004024745.2 Catagonus wagneri | reverse complement strand
CAGGAGCGGGCGGTGACATCAGAGTAGATGAAGGCAGGGAGAGCCGAGCGCAGAGGCCACTTCGCAGCTCTTGTCCCGGGGGGGGGGGTCCCAGCGGGATGGGCCGCCTCACCTCTGCTGGAGAGAGAGATGGAGGACAGGGGCTGCGAAAGACAGGTGGCTGGGCGCACGCCGAGACCTGAGCTGGTCGCCTTGCCCAGAAGTGAGATGCAGGAAGAAGTTTATTGTTGACAAAGGGTGGGTGTTACACGCAGAGAAGAATGACGGGCTTGTCACTGAAGAGGTTACTGGGCTTGCGTATTCAAGGGAGTCCAAAGACCTGGTCTCGGGCCTGATTTTCTCCAAGGTGTACGGTCCTGACCGCAATAAATGCACTGAGATCCTCAGTGTAATCGTCTCAGTGCAGGAAGACTAGACTAAAGGACTCTGTGCAGATCTCCTTCTGTCCACCCGCTGTGCCTGAGGACTGCTCGATTTGTTAAATGCATCCTGGTTCCACGCATTCTTAATGGCACAGTGTCGCAACCCCTGGTCTGTGCTTCTGAAATTCAAAGAGCTGTGAAGGGGAAAGCGCACTTGGCTGGCCCGAATTTACTCGGTGGCACAACTGCCTTGAGTCGCCGTGAGACTCAGCCGTGTTTGTACTGCTCAGTGTGGAGATGGGTGCGTTTTAGAAACACCATCGCTGCCCGGGTCCTGCCGGGACACCCAGTGCTACTGCGAGTTACCTTCCTACCGTCCAAAAACCCACCGAGTTCTCAAGTGCATCTGGCCCAAGGGTCTCAAACAGGGGCTTGCGGACCCCAGTCCCTTCATTCCCGGATGGATTTTTCCCTGTCGAGCCCACATTCTTTGTTAGGGACGTGAGACCGGCCAGTGCCACTGAATTTATAAAGAGCTGCCAAAATTCTAAGACAGCCACCGCACGCGCCCTTGACCTAATTCACCGCTGGGCACGATCCCCCGCGGCCCCCGCACAGCGTGATTCGAAAGCACGAGGTGCATCCAGGGGACCCCGGCGAGGCCACATGCTTGTCACTGTGACTAAGCGCCTTGGGTGGGTCTGACCGCCACAACCCGAGAGACCTGACTCAGGGCTCACGCCAGGACAGTCCTGAGGCGGTGCCAGCGAGGAGAGCCCTTGGCCGTGTGCAGGCGTCCTCCTCTGGACGGAAGCGTAGCATTCCAGCCTCACAGGGCACATACTGGGTATCCAATAAATATTTGTTAACTCGCCTGTGTTGGTGCAACTCTCACGTCCCGCGGGAGAAGGTTGGTGACGTCGCTTCTGTTGTCTTTCCTGTTGCATGGATGACACGTGACCTGGCGGGCGCCGCAGCGCGTGGGATGTGACAGCCTGCTGGGGTCTGACGCCGTGGAGGACTCCTGCGGTGTGTGCCGCGGGGATAATTCCAGCTGCACGACGCACAAGGGCCTCTACGCCAAACAGCATCGCACCAACCGTGAGTCCGCCCGCCCGCCCGCCCGCCCGCGGGGCTGAGCAGAGACTGAGATGCACCGGCTTGGTGGGAAGGCCGGACGGGGGTGTCGTGGGAGCAGCAGGCGAGCCTCGGAGCCCGACCCGGACCCCTGGCCTGCTTCGCTTCGCAGACCTCCTGTCTTGATTGGAAGTGGTGGCTGGGTTATTTCAATTAAAGCGGTTCTTAGAAACAGGGAGCATTACAACCGCCTCTGCTCCAATGTTCTTTTTTTATTTAAAGTCCTTCATAGGACTCGGGGAACCCGATTGCCAAACCAGATCTCCAGCTTCCAAATTCTGATTCTCGGGGCTTGGCGCTGGGGAACCAGAGGTCCCTAGGGATCGTCCTGGGCCCTCCTGGTCGAGACGCCTCATGCCCACCCCCCGTTTCCTTGCTCCAGAGTATTACCAGGTCGTCTCCATCCCGCCCGGAGCCCGGAGTATTCGCATCTATGAGGTGAACGTTTCTACCTCCTATATTTCTGTACGAAACACACTCAGAAAATACTACCTGAACGGACATTGGACGGTGGACTGGCCTGGCCGGTACAGGTTCTCAGGAACCGCCTTCGACTACAGACGGTCCTACAAGGAGCCTGAGACCTTGACCTCCTCCGGACCGACCAACGAAACGCTCATTGTGGAGGTAGCGCCAGCCTCTTGGTTCGGGGCTCGGATTTGGGCTGGGATGTTCTTGTAGGTTCAAGGCTGTCAGCATAATTCTACGTACACGGAAAAATTGTTTGCGGTTAGATAGTGTGTCTCAGAGTCAAGACTAATCCACACGCAGGCTGAACGGGTGGTGGGTTTATTCGGATCATCTTTCATTACTAGGTGATGACGAGATTTGTTTTCGTTTCCATTTTTGGTTTTGTTTTGTTTTGTTTGGCCTGTTGGGGCCACACCCGCGGCACATGGAGGTTCTCAGGTTAGGGGCTGAATCAGAGCTGTAGCTGCCGGCCTACACCACAGCCACAGCAATGCAGGATCCAAGCCACATCTGCGACCTACACCTCAGCTTACGGCAACGCCGGATCCTTAACCCACTGATCGAGGCCAGGGGTCGAACACGCGTCCTCGTGTGTGCTAGTCGGGTTCATGAACCGCTGAGCCACGAAGGGAACGCCAAGATTTGTAATTACACGTATCATGCAGCTCCCATTTTTTGCATCATTGTCGGTCAGTTTTGACCAAAGGCTGCTTCTCTCCTTTCGGCTCTGCTCTGTGAGAAGCAGCCGCTGTGGGTGGCCCTGTCCGCGCCCGTTGGGGTGGGGTCAGCGTTCCTCTGGGTCCTGTGGAAACGGGGAGGGGTGGATGAGAACCCCTCACTCAGGCCCAGGGCCTGGCGGGTGGCCACGCCGTCATCTCCCATGTCCCCCTGTGTCCTACCAGAGGCTGACTCGCGAGGGCCAGTCGGGCATCTTGTGACAACGTAATTTGTCCCCACGGGACTGGGCAGGTGGAGGCAACAGGCCGTGGACACGCTAATTCCTTACTTTTGGATATCTCTGTGCACATTTAAAGAACAGACTTGGTTCAGAAGTTGCCCCCTCAGCCCGCACCTGGGGTGCAGGTGTGCGAGCCTCCCAGACGGCCGCCACCTGCTGCCCAGGCCTCGCGGCCCCGGCCCGTCGTCCTGGCATCTTCCCGCGAGATGCCTCATCCACGTGCCCGCCTCCATCGCCCCCCTGACCTGGAGCCTCCTCCACCCCCCCGTAAATACCTTCACCCCGAATTCTTGCCTTAGTTCTCTCTCTCTCTCCGCCCCAGGCTTTAGCTTTAAATACTCACGGAGAAAGAGAGATGGGTCAGGGCTGAAAGTGCTCCAGGCTTATTGGGAGCTGTTTCTGCTGGAATTAGGGCTACGGGGCCTCGGGGCATCGGGCGGCAGAGCAGCACAGGGGCCACGGAGGGAAGCCACCTGCCCACAGCACCTTCTCGGCTGGACTTGCGCTGTGTGGTCAAGGAGGGTGCGTGGTGCCAGGGAGACGGGGAGGCCTGGTCACTTGATCCACTGGGACCTCACATCACGGACCAGTGAAGGCTCCAAGGCTCAGAGCTGGGACTTCCAGAAACTGACTAACGGTGGGGTTTCAGAAAAAACAGCCATCTGCACAGGAGGAAGGACTCAGACAGCTGTGATGCTGCACGTTCTGGGTTGCTCGGAGCCTGCTAGGAAGTGTGAAGGTGCCTGCTAGGTATCGCTTTCTGACTGGCTCAGATGGAGGGATGGGTGGGACTCCCTTGAAAACACTGAGGGAAAGAAGCAAAGGCTCTCGTTAGGTGGTGAAGGCTAGGGAGGACGCGCTAAGTGCAAAGCAGAAGAGCCAAGTGTCTGCATGTTTTTGTAGATGTCCTGGAGTCTAGTTTATTCCCATTTAGAAAGGGAACGTAAATTTTCAGGGGTGGACAGTGCCTATTTTATCATGATAATCTCTTTGTTGATAATAATACTCATGTTTCAAGCAGTTTAAAAGCAATAAGCAAATTAGCTTCTTTGTCCTGGATCCGCTTTAACTCATTCTCCCTTTCCTGCTTCGTAGCTGCTGTTTCAGGGAAGGAACCCCGGCGTTGCCTGGGAATACTCGGTGCCGAGGCTGGGGAGCGAGAAGAAGCCCAGCGCGCAGCCCAGCTACACGTGGGCCACCGTCCGCTCTGAGTGCTCCGTCTCCTGCGGAGGGGGTAGGTCACCTCCCACGGCTCCCTGGGGATGGGCACCTTCGGGCCGTGGGGCACAGCGACCTGGCCCTCCTCACGTTCTCCTGGTCTTTACCACTCTGCCAGAGTTCTCATCGGGTCCATCCGGGAAGCCCAGGGCCCCTTCCTGAGGGGCTGTAGCGCTTCCAGAGGCCGCGTAGACAGCAGTGGTGCTGAATGCCACTTGAAAGCCGGAGCTACCTTCTGTAATTCACCTGTGTAAGCGCGTGGCCGTAAGGAAGTGGTTTAGTGAACTGATGTCTGCCTTTCATCTAAGACTTCTGAAAGGGTTGTTTTGTTATTTGTGACTAGTCCAATGAAGGTCATTCAAACTATTATACATTTCATGCTGATGATGAGAAATGGAAACTGTAGTGACGTAAAGTGATGGCTATCAAACGGTCTGGCTCAAAAATTTATTGGACAGAAATTTGCTCTAAAGTCATAAACTTAAATTCATTCAGAATGTATAAAATTGTATGAAAGTTGCAGTGAAAATGACAAGAAACACGTCAAAAATAAGAATTTCTCATGATAATGGACAGCTCTGTCATCTTAATAGCAGGAGAATTTTAAGCCTGTAACGAAACTGATGGAGCGAGTTCACTAGAGGGCTATTTCTAGCTAGAGCCAGCAGGAACTCTCTGGGGAAGGGTGGAATCCTTACAAATTTAGAAACAGAATATTAAGTTCTATCTGATATTTTAAAAATAGGCGTGTCCATATGGACAAATAGATTTCAGCTTTGTGTAGTCCAGGTTTTAATAATTGAGAAATTAGTTTAGATGGTAGTTAGGTAAAAGACAGTGGTACACAAATGAATATTGCACAAAGAATATAACGAGTGCATAAGGAAAAAAGAAAATGAATTTATGCCTTTTTAATAGTTGCTCTAAGATGTAGAAAATAAAGGAAAAGATGCAGAAAAAAATAGTCTGAAAAGTGAACTCTGTGTACTCAGCCCATGTTAACTCTTCCATTATAAGCTGAGAATAAAATATTTAAATCATATTTAAATTCTGACAGTAAGGGCTTTCTAAGGAAAAATAAAACCCCCATCGGTACAGGCGGATAGCAGGCGAGTGGCTCTGACAACAGCTGAGAAGCATGCGGGGCACCCATGAGCGGTCATTTTAGTCCACTCGGGAAAGAAGTAGAGCAGAACCACGCTCGAGGGCACCTCGGTGTGTGACCTGGGTGATTAATCTCTGATCCTGCTTAATTTCCCTTCCTTCTCCCTTCCGATCTTATAACTATCCGCTGGGCCTCCACGGCCCGTCTGGGACCTGCTGGTTGTAGCTGTCCCTGTTTAGGTTCATCTAATAGTGTTGGATCAAAATGACCATAAAGCCTTCTAGGAGTTCCCGCTGTGGCTCAGTGGTAAAGAATTCAACTAGTATCCGTGAGGACGCAGGTTCGATCCCTGGCCTTGCTCAGTGGGTTAGGGCTCTGGCGTTGCTGTGAGCTGTGGTGTAGGTCACAGACACGGCTCAGATCTGGCGTTGCTGTGGCTGTGACATAGACCTGCAGCTGCAGTTCTGATTTGACCCCTAGCCTGGGAACTTCCATATGCCATTGGTTCGGACCTAAAAACAAAAAAACAAAAAAAAAAAAAGAGAGAGAGAGAGATCATAAATCCTTCTAATTGTAAAAAAAAAAAATTCAATTCATATTCAGAAACCTTCTTTATACATTTCCCCTTGGCGAGAGAGCGTATTGAGTCACAGGGCCACGCACGTCCGTGAGTCTGGCTGGCCAGTGACGGGTTTCGTCAGGACAGTTCCCCACTCGTCTTCCCTTTGAGTCAGGCGTCCTCGGCTGTGACCCAGTGACTGACTTCCACACCCCGAAGGGCCAGAATGCATGATCAGCGTACTTGCAGGTCCCCTAACTACGTCTCAGGAATGGTTCTCACGTCGAGGTTTCTAGAGGAAATCCACCCGAAACCCATTCCCTGCTCATCTACCTAAAGAATCGCATCATCGAGTCAGTGAATGGTTGTTCACTTTCAGTTTCTATGGAAAACCAGGGCTTCTCAGTTCAACAACTGCAAGTGTGGGATGCCTGTCTTTTCTCACCTGTGTGAGATGCAGCTCTTCCGCTGAAAACCCGAAAGCCTGGCCGCTCCCAGGACACCCAGTCAAAGTGTCCTCTTACAGGTCACACGTGAGCCACCAGGAAAGGGCACTTTGGGAAATCCCATGGCTTGAAATGAAGCGGACCCTGCCGGGTTTTCCCAAAAGGATAAAAGCCTAACCCCCACCCTCCTTTCTCTCTCATTCCTTTCTCATGTCCCTGGGGATTATCTTGGTTTCTGTACAAGCAACATGAAAACAAGAAACACATCACTGTACTTAATTTAGCACCTACTAGGTCTTGTCACTTACATGGTCTTAGAAGTAGAAAAACCCCAGGCAGGCTGGAAGCAGCCAGTTCAGGTTCAGGTCCTGGCTGCTCTTTATTTGCATGTTTTATATTTTGAAGATTTCTATGTACGTAGACCTCCCAATAACCTGGATTTGGAACTCTGATTTATTTATTTTTTTGTCTATTTAGGGCCACATCCTGGCGTACGGAGGTTCCCAGGCTAGGGGTTGAATCGGAGCTGTAGCCACTACCCTACACCACAGCCACAGCAACGCGGGATCCGAGCCGCGTCTGCGACCTACACCACAGCTCACGGCAACGCCGGATCCCCAACCCACTGAGCAAGGCCAGGGATCGAACCCGTGTCCTCACGGATGCCAGTCGGATTCGTTTCCGCTGCACCACGACGGGAACTCCTCGTCTTCTTTTCTGACCGGCTCCCTCCGGTCCTTTTCCCTTCCCATTCACTTTCATGATGAAACTCCAGGATTTTATCGCAATAACCCCGCTGAGTTGTGCCTTGACCGGGCTCTCAAGGGGGCGGGGGGATGACCTTAACCGCAGCGTGTTGGGGAGAGAAAGAACCGGATTAGCCCATTAAGTCCGGCTCCAAGGTAGAGACTTTAAACTTGGTCACGACTTCACTCGAGTCTGGCTTACAGTGTAAAAGCGTCAGTCATTTCTCAGAGTGACATGTGCTGCAGTTTTTAAAAACCTGCCTCTGGGATTTACTTGGTTCAGTGTATTTCAAATAGTAACAAATTCCAGAGTTCCCGTCGTGGCTCAGCGGTTAACGAACTTGACTAGTATTCCTGAGGATGTGGGTTCAATCCCTGACCCCGCTCAGTGGGTTAAGGATTTGGCATTGCTGTGAACTGTGGTGTAGGTCGCAGACGTGGCTCGGATCCTGATTTGCTGGGGCTGAGGTGTAGACCAACAGCTATAGCTCCGATTTGACCCCCTAGCCTGGAAACTTTCATATGCCATGGCTGCAGCCCTAAAAAGACCAAAAAAAAAAAAAAAGGTAACGAATTTCAAACCTCTGATTTCCCCCAGCATTGAAAAGGCTTCTTCAGATGTGGCTCACAGTTGGGTTTATTCTCTCCAGTGTACATCGTGCAGTGTCTGGGGATGATCCTCTTTCAAGTGGAAATATTCATGCGATTCACAGAGTTCCTCAGACAAATCTTAAAATCGCCTCCTTAATCAAGTTCTTCATACTTTTCCAGGACTGTTCTCTTCACCACCTACCGTATTTCTCTCTGTAGACTTCAACTTTAATGATTTTGGTGGTTGGGTTTAGAACGTGGGACCAAATTATATGTTAACAACCTAGCCCTTGCTTTGCTGATGTGAAACCTTCCGTCCATTCATTCATTCACTCACTGTTTACTCGGCAAATGTTTGTGGGTTTCAGTCTGAGCCTCAAACTTCTTTCAACCATGTGGTGCAAAGACAGAGAGCTTTGCTTAACCCCCTGTGTCTCTGGATTGGCTGATGAAAGAAGTAGTTGGTACTTGATAGGAAAAAGCATTGAGGAGTTCCCACTGTGGCTCAGCGGGTTAAGGACCCACTCCGCTTTCCTGGAGTTATCATCTGTCTTCTGCGTTCCGGGTCCTTCAGTGCACAGGTGTCACGTGTCTGTAGTGTATCTAGCATTTTCTTGAAAGGTGGTGCATGCTTCTCAGGAGAACACATGCTTCGTGTCTGGAATATTTTCCAGTTTCCTGTGTAGTTTTGCTTCAACGATTAGTTTCTCTTCCTTTATCAAAGGAGGGTAAGGCTTACAGCAACAGCTGGACTTCATTCTATCCTTAGAATTGCTGCAAACTTGGAGCTTCTTTGATATAATCACAAATCTTGGAGACTGAATATTCCTCATCATCCAGAGACTCTGGCAAAATAGGAAGATTTTTGAATGATTCCCAAAGAGCTGGCCAGACCTGGTTTCTGTAAAAAAGACCAAGACTGAGCCTGAGCACATCACTTATTTTACTCAGGATCTTCCACGGCCAGGGTTCAGCCTTGGGCTCTCCCCAGTTAAAGGACTGTTCTCTCTGACTTTCCTACTTCATTCTCCGAGTCTTACACTCTTCTCCTGTCTTATCTATAACTATCGATCATTTTAGAAGGCTGCCCAGCTGAATTTCTAACATTCCTGGGAATTACGTGATTTTTCTTTCTGACACATAGTTGAGAGGGCGTAAGCCCCGTTGTGAAAGTGCTTTACAGACCTGCCCTCAGTTATAGAAATGACACCTGCGTCTTCGTAAATATCCAGCTCAGTGGCTGAGGACACCCCGTTCCACAGAGAACTCCGCGGAAAACATAATTATCTAAAACGTGGTGTAAAATAGAACCGGGAAGCCCTACATACAGCTGGGCATGTGGCTGTATCTTTTTTTGTTTATCCCAGACTCTTCAGATGTTTGAAAACAAAAGAAGAAGCATTTCAGCTCACTTCTCCATTATTTTTTAAATTGGGACGTTGACTGTGCATCTCCAGCAGCCTTACCACCGAGCACAGGTTTGAATTCCAAAGTCATCAGCCCTCGGTGCACTGCTGAGCTTTTAGCTCCCTGACCATTTCAATGTGGGATAAAGCACAGTGACTCGTGTCCCCAGGCGAAGTCCCCGTGAAAATCTTGTCTTTGGGAAAACGGTCTGACTTGATCTGCCATCCAGAGCCAGGAGCGTTTCCCAGGATCCTCATATCCAGAGGAAGGTAACTCCCAACCTGCCCAGGGTCTGCTTGGACGCCCGAGGGTCTGCATCCTGGGGTGGTGGGCCTCCTGACCTTACAGAGCCTTTGCCCTGAGACGAGCGCCCTAGATTGTGTCCTTTTTTGGGGGGATCACATCCAAGGCATATGCAAGTTTCCAAGCTAGGGGTCGAATTAGAGCTGCAGCTGCCGGCCTACACCACAGCCACAGCAACGCCAGACCCGAGCCGTGTCTGCAACCTACACCACAGCTTGTGGCAACGCCAGATCCTTAGCCCACTGAGCGAGGCCCGGGATGGAACCTGCCTCCTCATGGATACTAGTTGGGTTCTTAACCCAGTGAGCCACAACGGGAGCTCCACCACCCAGACTGTTATTCCGCTGGTGTTCTGACACCTGCTGTGTGGGGGTTCATTTTCCCCTTTTCCATTTCTTTCGCTTAATGTTTAGTTCACTGTTTTTTCCTTCAGGTGAGGTTACTGGATGGTTGGAATATAGATAAAAGCACGGTGTGATGAATAGACAACAGAAAAGCAGGAGTTCTGAGAGAGGATCTGGAGGGAATTTGTGAGGGAGTCTTGCTCTGGTGGGAGCAATAAAAATTAAGGGACAGATCAGAGATATGACGAATATGCAGATATTCGTGGCCAAACCTATGGGTACAGAATTTCAGGTTCTCGAGCAAAACAAAGACCTTATGACCTTGTGGGATTCTCTGCGGCCCTGAATCAGTGGAGGAAGGTGGTTTCTCACAGCATGACTGAAAATCTTTCCCAAGCAGCCCATAGCCAGGTGACACCTGGGCTGCTCCCTACGGGCTCAGGTGTGAGTGTCTGGGTATGGCCCACGGAGCAGGGCGCTGATGCAGAGTCCGCCTTCCACTCTGCCTTCTGCCAAGGGGGGAAGCTGGACAGACCCAGAGCCCTTTCTGCTTCTCCAGTGTGTGTGTGGTGGGGGCGGGGGTGTTTTATGGGGCCTCTGGCATGCTTCCTAGTTTGATTTTCTGTGTCAATCAGCAGTTACAAGGTAAATCAAAATAGAAACCAGAACTTCAGCTCCCCGTGCCCTCAGCACCGCCTTCCCTGGTGCATCTCTCAGGCTTTCGGTGCCTAAGGTATCTAGGGACAAAGAGCGGGAAGGTTAAGGAGAGGCCAGAGCAGGTGAGCAGATGGGCTGCAGGCCGAGCGGAGGTCAGATGAGTATCTCCTGGGAGGCTGGGCCCCTCACTGCCCTGGGATGAGAAAAGACTGCCCAGGATGTCAGCAAGAGGGATGCATATTTTTCATGAAGGCACAAGTCTATAGGTCCCAGAATTATTTTTTGTTACAAATGTCGTAAACAGGGAGTTCCCATTGTGGCTCAGTGGTAATGACCCCAGCTAGTATCCATGAGGATGCAAGTTCGATCCCTGGCTTTGCTCAGTGGGTTGAGGACCCGGCGTCACCGTGAGCTATGGTGTAAGCTGCAGATGTGGCTCAGATCCCGTGTTGCTGTGACTGTGGCGTAGGCCAGCCGCAGCTCCGACTCAACCCCTAGCCTGGGAATTTCCATATGCAGAACCTGTGGCCCCAAAAAGTGAAAAAAAAAAGTCATAAACGTAGAAAATAGGGAAGACAAATCTTCCTCTGACCCAAGGTCACTGCAGACATTTTAACAAATCCTACCCCATCTCCTCCTCGAATGTTCCTGCCACGTGTGTGCCCTCTTCTAGAAGTTCCTTAATGATAAGCTTTTCCGTGTTATCACATCATTTGTATCCTTCGATGGCAAAGATAGCCTCTATATGTTTTCAGTCAATAGCTCATTTTAAATGTGGAAGTTGGCGTTCTTGAGCATACACAGTCAAGCATTACTGATATTTTCATTGACCTAAAACAACAAAACAGTCCAGCTATTTTACCCGCAAAATGGGTTCATCAGGGAACAGCGAGGAACTGCAGTTCTGGACATGCAATCTAGGTCAAGGCACAGGTGAGTCCAGAGAACTAAACAGACGAACACTCTTCTGTAGAGAAGGGGGGAGCTGAGATAGTTGTTAAATAAAAACCAAAACGTCCATTGGAGGAAACTGGGAGTTTGAAGTACAGTGACTTTTCATTGGCTGAGCCGTGACCGTTTCCCATTGGCTGGGCCTTTGCCAAGCGAAGAGAAATTCTCCCTTTCTCCTGCACGTGGTCAAGGAGCAACCTGCTCCTGTGGGAGATGCGGGCGCCCCTCTCTGCAGTGCAGTTGGCATCGAGAAGTAGGGCCTGAGAGCTCCCCCTTCTGGCCTCCTGGCGCCAGTTCAAATGAGGTTTCTGATTATTCATTTGCACAGTTAAAATGAACCCTGAAGAGTGAATCCTTCCTTAAGCTCAAAGAGTTTCCCTAGAAATGACAAAATTTGGCTCCACTTTTTGGAGCATAGTTAGAAACTGTAACTTCTAAAAGACTAGGACCTTTTCTCTTGGGAAAATTCTATGTACAAATAGGCTGGGACCTCCCACCCCTGCCATGCAGGCACTGTTTTGTTTGCTCGCGGACTCGGAGTTTGAACAGGAGCGTGAGATCTGAGACAGGGACTTGTAAAGATTCCGATCTCGTTTTCGCAAACCTCAGACGCCTACCAGTTTAAAATCACGCTGTGAAAAATGCTGTGGAAAAGTCACTGCGATGCCGTGGGCATTGTCGGCAGCGGGCCACCGTCATGGACATGGCTTGAGAACTTGTTAGAAATGCAGGTTGTTGGTCCTGAATCAGGACCCCTAGGGACGGGGCTGGGTCTGCGCTAAGAGCTCACTACCTCCAGGCCCTCGGTTGGAGGAGTCACTTTGATTGTGTTTCTGCCACAAGGGGACTTTTACACATCGTGTGCAAAGCCCACTGGCTAACGCTGGTGTCCTGCTTAGTGACCCAGGCAGCCCCGGGGGTGTCTCTGGAGTCCCTGGTCCAGGGAAGAGCACTTCCCAGGAAAGAACTGGTTCTAAAAGAATAGCAGTACCTTCACTGAATACTGCAATTTTCATTTTCTTTCTTTCTTTCTTCCTTCCTTCCTTCCTTTCTTTCTTTCTTTTCTTTTCTTTTCTTCCTTCCTTCCTTTCTCTCCCTCTCTCTCTCCCTCTCTCCCCCCCCCCTCTCTCTCTCCTCCTTTCTTTCTTTCTGGCTTTTAAGGACCATACGCGTGGCATAAGGAGGTTCCCAGGCTAGGGATCCAATCAGAGCTATAGCTGCCAGTCTACACCGCAGCCACAGCAACGCCAGATCCGAGCTGCGTCTGCGACCTACACCACAGCTCACGGCAACGCCGTATCCTTAACCCACTGAGCGAGGCCAGGGATCGAACCTGCATCCTCATGGGTACTAGTCAGATTCATTTCTGCTGAGCCATGCCGGGATCTCCTGCAGTTAGTTTTTAAATGTCAGGAGATTTCCCACCAGGGATCGTGATGGTCGAAGGTCCAGGCTTTGTGCTCTTTGGAAGCTGAGTGAAGGCAGGTTTAGCGGGTGTGGGTGGGAGAACTGAAGGGAAGCACTTTGCTGGAAAAACACCCAGGATGTGAGTCTGGGGACCACGGGCAGGCCCCTGCCCCGTGATTTTGATCGTGGTCACTTTGTGAAAGGAGGGGAGCTGTGCCTGCCAACAGCGCCCGAGCCCCTTGTAGACGAATGACCGAAGGCAACAGTAACCGCTCTCCAAAGCACCCGGAAGCCAGCTGCCTTAAGGACCCCGCTGCAGTGGGTCCACGCGTCCGTCTGTACCACCTGCTCCCGCACATACGTGAACGCGGCATCCATCCTGCGCCGAGGTTTACGCCGGATGCAAACGCCAGCCCCCGCCCACCAACCCAGAGCAGATCCCCTGCTGCTCCCTCTCTCCGTGTCTTTGGCCCCAGGGAGGTGCTCCTCGTTCCGCTGACCTCCTAGCCGATGACCCAGGGTTCTCACCTCCAAACAGCCCCTCCCTCTTTCAGTGGCTTTCTTCCTCCTCTCCCCCGAGTGTGCTCAGACCTTCTCAGTCATAGAGTCAACGCCTCCTTCACTCTCCCCTGCTTTCCTCAGTCCCCCTTGCCTCTCAGTGCTCAGCTAATCTTCTCTTCTGCTCCCTTCCCACCCAGGAGCCACCTGCCCCTCAAACCTACTGCCTCAGGGTCGGTTTCATTTCGGAAATCACTGCCAGCTATGGCCACCCCGCCGTCACCCCCTGAGGTCCGTTCAGTTCCCTCCTCCCCAGCCCTCATCACAGGTCACCTGCCGTTCCTTCAGACTTCCTCTGGCCTTGATCTCCAACATCTCAGTGGCCCACTTGCCTCCTTCCTTTGTAAGCACATCCTTGTCCCTGGCTCTGCCCTCCACTTCCTTAAATGCAGATGTACCCCTAAAACTGGTGGCGTCCCTGAGCTCGTCCCATCAGCACCACCCACGGCTGCCTTCGGTCCAGATCTCCGTGCTCTCTCACGCTGGTGATAGCCTGCTCTCCCACAAGGGCAAATTCTTAGCACCCCAGCAACGGGCACTGTTTGCTTTTTGCTGTGAAGATATCTCTGGTCTTTCTAGATTCAGCCTATGTTCATGTTTTGTTTTCCTAGTTACCCAGGAGTCTGTCTTCATCCCTCTCTGGAGCTCCGTCTCCCCGCTCCAGCAGTCAACAGACCCATCCTCGTGTCCATTCTCTTAGGTTGGACGTGAAGTTGCTCCATACTGTCGGAAGTTTCTCCCCTGTTATAACGTTCCTATCTCTTATTCTTTTATCTTGTCTAGGTGTGTAAGCCAGCATCTCCAAAAGGAACTTAATTAAAGTGACGATACTTGTTTTTCTTATTCCTGACCTTAATGGGCGTGTTTCTAGTGTTTACTCTAATGCTGGCTCCTAGGTTTAAGTAAGCATATAAATATCTATATTTGTCTATCTAAATTCATAGGGGTAA
This sequence comes from Catagonus wagneri, assembly GCA_004024745.2. NCBI lineage: Eukaryota > Metazoa > Chordata > Mammalia > Artiodactyla > Tayassuidae > Catagonus > Catagonus wagneri. The sequence goes on along the minus strand of PVHT020000009.1, from coordinate 21,727,446 downwards.
GTATGCACACATATAAATCCACGCAAATATACAAATTTATTGATGAGAGTAAATCTTCATCAGCTGTCTATTTTATAAACATTTTTGTCAAAACCGAGGCAGAGGAGTTCACTTCGTGTCACAGTGGTTAACGAATCCGACTAAGAACCATGAGGTTGCGGGTTCAATCCCTGGCCTTGCTCAGTGGGTTAAGGATCCGGCGTTGCCGTGAGCTGTGGTGTAGGTTGCAGACGCGGCTCGGATCCCGCGTTGCTGTGGTTCTGGCATAGGCGGGCGGCTACAGCTCCTGTTAGACCCCTAGCCTGGGAACCTCCATATGCCGCGGGTGCGGCCCTAGATAAGGCAAAAAGACAAAAAATAAAATGCAGGGGGAGGGAGGAGCCATCCTAGAGTTGATGAAATTCACTGATAAAAATTGTGAAGACACGTCAGAAAAGTAGACTATCAGGGTCAGCCAGATGTCATTAAACAAAAATGTGCCAACACGGCAAAGGTTTTTTAAAAAGGTGTTTTCTTTTTTAAAGATGTCCTTGGCCGTTCCCCTGCCTGGCATCACGGGGCCTGTCTGTGGTCTTTACTCTGCGTTCCGCTCTCCGACAGGGCACATGACCACGAGCGGAGCCTGCTACAGAGACCTGAGATTCCCGGTGAACGCATCCTTCTGCAGCCCCGACGCCCGGCCCGTCACAGGGGTCACACCCTGCAGAGTGTCCGCCTGTCCCCCCAGGTGAGAACTGCCGCGTTCCTCTGAGCAGGTGTCAGAGTCTTGCAAAGAGAAGGCTGAGCCCTTGGTGCTCCTGAGTCTGGGGCACTGAAGTGCCACCCTCTGGCACGTCCTCCAGGCTGGCGGAGGCAAGAGGGCCAGGAACTGCCCGCTCAGGGACGCTGAGCCGGATGACGTGTGTGCAGGCAGGCGGGGGCCGGGCAAAGCCGTCGGTGTGGCCGGAAGGCCTCGTAGCGGATGGGGCTTGTTCTCGGCTTTGTTCAGCGCGGCTGCGGCCGTGGTACCCACGGGGACAGGGTCGTTTTTGCTCTCAGCGCCACCCCCTTTGCTGTTATTTCCTTTTCTTACTGAGTGAGGCTGTCAGAAGACCCCTCGGCGAGGCCTGCGGGGGGCAGCGGGGGCTCCACCTGCCTCGCTTGCAGGGCGGGTCGCAGAGAGAGGGGCCGCCTGTTCCCAGCACCGCCGCCCCGTCAGGTTCCCGGGTGAGGCTCAGGGCTGGCGGGCTGGGGAGGACGCAGGAGGCAGCGCTGGGCATCACTTCCCGGGCTCGTCCGGAGTCTGTCTGCTTCTCACTGGCTCCAACTTCACGAAGGGATGTGCAGATCACCTGAGAAGGGCGCTTACAGGGTGTAAGTCTAGCCCCAGCCAGACGTGTCAGGCAGCCAGGCACTCGTCCCAGCACACGGGACCTCTCACGGCTCGATTTTAGAGATCCGCGGTAGCTGCAGATGGGTCCTGGCTTTGCTGAACTTTATCCTTTGCCTCAAAAGCATCGAGCTGGACGCTTGCCCCGGAGTCAATAAGACCCAGGAGGGTGGGTGAGCTGTCTCCCTTCTTTCTGAGCTGCATGGGTCCCTGGGCGTAGAGGTGGAGGCCACAGACCGGCATCTGAGAGGCTGGGACCTGCCTCCCGCCACTGTGACGGCGAGGGATCCCGGGAAGACCCGTCCTCCCTCGGGAGGGGACCTGTCCCCTTATGCAGCCAGTGGCCCTGCCTCTGCCACGTTCCTCGGCCACCAGACCGCCAGCCTGATACTGAGAGAAGCGGGACAGAATGTGCACCAGGAATTGCGCCCGGAGGCCCGTCACCCACCAAGGCTCTGAAGGCCCCCCTGGGTTCTTCTGGGACTGAAGGGCACCTCCTGGCACTGGTGCCACCCTGGTCTGCTCTCCGCCTCTGTCACCGAGGGCCATGCAGAGCTGGACCACAGGCAGGAGCACGGCCCCTTGGGGCTGCTTCTGTGCCGGGAGTCACACGTCAAGTGCAGGCCATCCGGGACGGCTGAGGAGATGAACCCGGGATGAGCAGAAGGAAGATGCAGCAGGGCCCCATTTCTGGAAAATGAGTCTCCTGTCTGAAGGAAACCGGGGGCAGACAGCCCGGGCCCCCTGGCCCGCTGAAGTGTCACCCCCGGACCCCTTCTCCCCAGAGAGCCGGTTCCGCACCTGTGTTCCAGGTGACAGTGCAGGCGTCCCCAAGGAGCCGCACGGAGGGGGAGGGTGGGGCTGCTGTGACCCTGAACTTGCCTTTCCGGACGGCCCTGAGTTCTCGCTAAGGCAGAGGCATCAGTGTGAAAAGTGGGGAAAACGCGCCAGGTTATATTATGGGGGGGGCGTGACTTTAAGCGGCAGAAACTAAACTTGGTGGTGATATGAGAGTAAACCTGGGATAATACAGCTCAGGACGACTGGGAGTGTTTAGAGCTCGCCTGCTGTCTCCCTGGAACTGCTGAGCGACTTGCACCCCGGCCGTCCAGGCTGCCAGGTGGGCGTGCTGAAGCTTCTTACCGTGGACGCGCGAGGACACTGACCCCAGCCCGGGCCTGCGTCACCCACTCCTGGGCTTCCAGCTTTGTGATTTTTAAGCACCACTTAACTTAGATGGGAAGTGGTGGCTGGGGCACCGGCTCCTTGGCCCCTCCGCCTCTCCAGGCCCTGCAGGACTCAGCCTAGGGTGCAGGAGCAGCTGGCGGCCCCGGGGGAGCAGGGGGAAGCCGGCAGCTGCTGCGTCCCTGTCCCGCGTGACAGCGGCTCCCCCCTCTCCTGGGTTCCTCCCCCTAACGAATCCTTAGGTACGCCTTTCAGGGGTTCCCAGTGGCCATCAGTTCAGGGTTATTCTGGGTTTTTTTTAATGCATACGTGATTTTATTTGAGATTCCTTTTTCTTTAAATTTTATTGGAGTACAGTTATTCACAATGTTGTGTTAGTTTCAGGCGTACAGCAAAGCAAAGCAGTTATGCATGTGCACACATGCATTCTTTTTCTCATTCTTTCCCCATGTAGGTTATGACGGAATACTGAGCAGAGTTCCCTGTGCTACAGTGTAGGTCGTTGTTGGTGGTCTGTTTTATACAGAGTAGGTCCTTCTCTGCGACCTTTCCCCTTTGGTAACCGTAGATTTGATTTTGAAATCGGTGAGTCTCTTTCTGTTTTGTAAATAAGTCTTTTGGATTATTTTCTGAGATTACACATGTAAGAGATATCCTATAATTTTTGTCTTTCTCTGTCCAGTTGACTTTGCTTAGTATGATAATCTCTAGGTCCATCCGTGCTGCTACAGGTGGCATTATTTCGTTCATTTTACGGCTGAATAGTATCCCATTGTGCATGTGCACCCCATCTTTATCCACTCCTCTGCTTGCTGGACATTCAGGTTGCTTCCATGTCTCGGCTATTGTGAGTAGTGCTGCGGAGAACACTGGAGCGCATGCATCTTTTTGATTTGTGGTTTTCTCCAGTTCGCTGTGGCTCTGGATGGCAGGCTGCTTCCACGGTGGCTGGTCCAATGCAGGGACATGAGCAGTATCGCCTTCTCCCGAGGTCAGTACGGTTACTGGATTTCAGTGAGAGAACTGTAGCCAACTTTCTGTGGCTGAACGAGCCCGTCCTCACCCTCAGCCGTTATCCACAGCTATGGTCGTCATCTCCTGTGTCCATCCGGATAAATCCCTGTTTCTGGTGCATGCAGAGTTTTCATGCTCATGATTCCAGAAAAATCTCTCCAGGGTCAAGTCATGGTTTGGTCTCCTGACGTATCCGGAGGGACGAACTGTGCCTGGCCTCAGTAAATGCTTCTAGAATTTAGGGATGAGCCAGGGCTTCTTTCTCACTGGGCCGTCTCCACCCAGGGCCCTTCGGACCCGGCGTGCCCACTCCCCGTGGCCTCAAAGCCACAGCAGGTGCGCGCTGTCTGGCTGACCCGGCTGGGGGCTCCAGCAGGCTGCAAGGTGCCGTTTCACGTTCCGCGGGAAGGCGGGTCCCCAAAGGACTGGGGAGCAGAGTCTTTGAAACACCTCCATTCGCAGGCCTTCTCCTTTTTAACTCCCGTGAGCAGGAAAACTGCTCTGCCTCCCCGGTTGGTCCACAACCACGCGTGCGCTCGCCCGCGTCTCAGGCGCGCGGGCACCTGGGCCGGGGACCCCGGGTCGTAAGTCTCCGCAGGGGCAGAGACCCGGGAGGCAGGCGGCTCCCGGCTGGAGGAAGATGATCTCAGAACGTCTGTGGGGCCCCGGCCAGAGCGAGCGTCACAGCTAAATGACGCAGCGTCAGCGGGGATGCGCGAGGCCAGCGGGCCTCCGTCCCCTCCCTCGATGCCCTGGGAGGAGGCCGTGCGCGACCCGGGACAGAGGCAGCGCCCAGCTCTCCCAGGACTCCTTTTAGCGCGAATCGGGCATTTTTATCGCTTGCTTAGGAAATATGAATTAGAAACCACACGGATATTTATTTCCTTTCTATCTCTCAGTTTGTCTAAACGGAGTGGCTTTTCCTGCCGTTTATCTTAACTTTCTGGTTGGGAAGCACAGTCACTGTCGGCCTTCCTGGACAGCGGGGCTGAAGGTGGGAGAGAGGAAATGCTTTCCAGATGGTCGGCAGATACGAGTCCTCCCCCTTCAGGGTTCTTCTGGGGATGCAGAGCCCGAGTGTAGATAAAACATGCTGTCGTCAGGTGCCTCCCCCTCTGTTCCTCTCGGCTCGGTATGTGGCTGGTCCTCGGGCGTTCGCCTCCGCTTTGCTGACTCCCTGCAAAGCCATCGGCAGAACTGTTTCCTTTGCAGCCAAGATGCAACGATGCATGACTGCATCCTGTTGGCCGCATCTAAGGCTGCCCGCGTTGGAAACAAGAGCTAAGACTTGTTAGATAAGTTCATTGCTAACCAGCTCCTTAGAGCAACACTGCCAGTGGCAGGAAAGGCGGCAGTGATTTTTTTGGGTCTCATCTCTTTTCGACATTAGCCATGAAAATATTAATATTTTTATAGCATTAATAATAGTGTGTGGTTTACCAAGGGGGATGAAAAGGACCCCGGCCACCGAGCTGGTCCATACCTGCGAAAGGCTTTAACTCCCGGAGTACACTACAGAAATGAGTATTTCATTTCACGTATTTATCAGAGCAACTGGGAGTCAGCTAGCCACAGACAGGCCTCCTGGCTTTGTGACCCGCACAGTCACCTAGGGAACTCATGCTCAAGGGCTCCCCGCTTGGTTTAATTCTCTGCTGCCACCAGCTGGAAATTTCTCATTGTTTTTCACTTGGTACTGGATTCTGCAAACTGCACAGCCAGCCCTGCACAGCAACCCCACTTTCTAGAATCTGGGATTGTACTAGAATGTTTGCCTGCCTTTCTTTCTTCCTTCCTCCTTTCTTTCTTTCTCTCTTTCTTTCTTTCTCTCTTTCTTTCTCTCCCTCTCTCTCTCTCTCTCTCTCTCTCTCTCTCTCTCTGTCTCTCCCTTCCTTCCTTCTCTCCTTCCTTCCTTCTTTTCTTTCTTTCTCTCTTTCTTTCGACCCCACCCTAACCATGTGGAAGTGCCTGGGCCAGAAACGGCACCTGCACCTCAGCTGCAACCTGCTGGACCCTTAGCCTGCTGCACCCAAGGGAACTTCCTGCTTGGGGGAGGGGAGTTGGGTTTTTTGCTGTTTTCTTCATGGCTGCACCCCGAGGCATGTGGACATTCCCGGGCCGGGGATCAAACGCGTGCCAGGACCCTGGTGACCCTGTAAGCCGCTGCAGTGACAACCCTGGATCCTTGAAAGCTCCAGTTTTGTTCTTTCGGTGGTTTTTCTTTTAGTAAATCAGTGAGACAGTAGTCTTGAGTTTGGAACTCTGTGACTTCAAATCACGGGTGTCTCAGGTGGCACCACAGTGGCAGAGGTGAGGGTACAGACACGCGGTACAGTTATCTTCCCCTCTTCCTGCTCCCGGTGTGAGTGCCGACTTCTCTGCACTTAAGAGCACTTTTGGGAGTTCCCTTCATGGCTCAGTGGTTAACGAATCCGACTAAGAACCATGAGGTTGCAGGTTCGATCCCTGGCCTTGCTCAGTGGGCTAAGGATCCGGCGTTGCCGTGAGCTGTGGTGTAGGTTGCAGACGCGGCTCGGATCCCGCGTTGCTGTGGCCGTGGCGGAGGCAGGCAGCTACAGCTCCTGTTAGACCCCTAGCCTGGGAACCTCCATATGCCGCGGGTGCGGCTCTACATAAAAGCAAAAAGACAAAAAAAAAAAAAAAGAGCGCTTGTGCAGCTGAACAAAGTGATGCCCGGGGCTTTCCAGCGTCCGTTCGGATGCACCCTCTGGCTTCCAGGAGCGTCTTCTGTCCCGTCCTTCCGGGAGTGAGCCCAGCTGCATCGGGGCACCAGCTCAGGCCCACAGTCGCCCGCTCCCGAGGGGACCCGCTGTTCTTTGGAAGCCTGGCCGCCCCCCACACTGCGCCCCACTGAAAGGGCCCCCGACCTTCTCCGTTCCATCGGAGACCCCGTGTGTGACAGCTTCTCTGTAGTTGTCACGCTTGGAGAAGTGTTCAGCCTAAGAGTGAAGCTGCCTGTTCGCGCTCGAGTGTCATGACTTGAAACCGTGCAGTCACCTTAATGTGACCGTCACCGCGCGAAAGAGGGTGACAGATGTCACTTCACCAGAACAGTGAGTGGAAAACACATCCAGGCTGGTGTGGGCCTTTGTTACAATGTCCCCGAAATGAGAATCAGGTCACAAATATGGACAGACTGGCCCTAAGCAACTCCGACTTATTCCCTTGGCCACTGAAATATTAACGTAGAAACCACTGCAGAGGCAGTGAGGGTAGAAAAATTAGTAACTTTTTTAGATCTGGATTCATCATTTTACACCTAAAAATCTGCCATAAGTACTTCTGTAAATATTTTGAATTTTTTTTTGTCCGCTTATTTGTTTTGCTTTATTTTGTTTTGTTTTGGTACATGCATGTGTGGTGTTTGTGTGTGTGTTGGTGTGTTTTGCGATTTTATTTATATACATGTATCCATGTGAGCAAAAGCAGAAAGACACCTTGGAAATAGTCTGTATTTCAGGGAACTTATTTGCTTATAAAAGTTAAATAATACCTAAATTTTTCATAGTAGTTTCATTATTTTAGCCCCCAAGCCTCCATATGATTGACTCTGAAATTCATCGTCTCCTAATAATACATGGTATAGTATATGCCTCAAATATTTTGACATTTTTATTTTTGCTTTTGGGGACCACACCTGCAGTATATGGAAGCTCCCGGGCTAGAGATCGAATTGGAGCTGCAGCTGCTAGCCACAGGCACAGCAACGTGGGATCTGAGCCACATCTGTGACCTACACCACAGCTCACAGCAAGGCTGGATCCTTAACAAACTGAGCAAGGCCAGGGATCCAACCTGCATTCTCACTGGTACTAGCTGGGTTCGTTACCACTGAGCCACAGGGGGAACTCCCATCTTCTGGGAATATTTGTTGAACACTGAAGCTTCATTCTTTTGGGGGGAAACACAGTGTGTTGTTTTAGGTAAGATTAAGCACCATCAATCTCCCAGATCCAGAGGAGCCCCGTCGTGGCTCAGCGGAAACGAATCCGACTAGCATCCATGAGGACACGGGTTCAATCCCCGGCCTCTCTCAGTGGGTTAAGGATCCAGCATTGCTGTGAGCTGTGGTGTAGGCCGGCGACTACAACTCCAGTTGGACCCCTAGCCTGGGAACCTCCATATGCTGCGGGTGCGGCCCTAAAAAGACCAAAAAATTTTTAAAAAAATTAAAATAACCTCCCAGATCCATGGATTATTTAGAATGATTGTGGTTTTTCGTTTCCAAATTTACTGAGGCTTCAGGGGAAATCTTCTTGTTATTTCAGATGCTACCACATTGAGATCAAAGAAAGAGTTAAAATTATATCATTTTTAGCGTTTTCAAGACTTCCTTTATGCCTTAGGAATGAGACTTTTTATAAATATTTTCTGTGGGAATGAAGGAATGTGTGCTTCTTGTTGTATGGGGTTATTTATACGACAGATCAAGCTCCTTATTGACTTTTTGTCTATCTTGTATGTCTGTGTCTGAAAGAAATACTTTAAAACCTCGAATGATGACTTTTTTATTTTTCAATTTCTCCTGTTAATTTTACTTTATACTTAATGTTCAAATCACACTTTATGTTGTCAGGAGGGTTATGGTTTCCACATACACTGTTCTTCATTATTAAATAACGACCATCCTTATTCCTAATATTGCTTTTCAGTGTAGGATCTATTTCTTCAGAAATTAACATTATTGCACTAGCTTCCATTTACTTATTTTTGGCCTGTCTTGCATTTCTTCCTTCTCTTTGTTTTTAAATGTTTTATTATTAGGTTTCTCTGCACCTTGAATGAATAATTTTCTCTTGGATTTTGACTTTATCAGATCAGGGCTGTCTTTTACAGACGAACTTAGTCATTTATATGAGATGTAACTGCTCACGTATGGATTTGAATCTGGATTTAGGATTTTTGGCTTCCATCTCTTACGCCTGGTGTTTTCAGCTGCTCTACTCTTTGTAATTAATTTGCCAGATTCTGTTCATATTCTTTTACTGCGGGAAATTATATTCTCTTTCACACCCCTGCCTTTTGATATGAATACATAAAACAAACCATCATGCAAATTAGTGCAACTTTAAAATATCCAGGATTATCCACACATGATTATTATATCGGTTCTTGACATTGAACACTCTTTGGGAACCACCTAGAAAGAGACTTTGACTTGCCGACGTCTCTTCCACGCAGCCCCGTGTGTAACGAGCATCCATATCTGGGGATGGCATGCAGCCCCCACCCCGCAGACAGATGTGGGCTCAGGTTGCCAGGGGTCTTTTTAGACTGGCACTGGCCTGAGCCAGGCACAGAGTGTCAAATAGTCTCAGCATTAGTGCTGGCAAAAATTGCATATTCACCAGATGACACAGTCCAAGAAACTATGTGACTTAAATACAGACTGTGAGGAAAAGCATTTCAGACTGCAAATAATTCCACCTGTTCAGGATGTTATATTCTTGTCTTCCTCTGCCTAACTGAACGATATACTCTCCATCACGCTCCGCATTTTGGCTTATCTATAAATCATCTTATTGCACAACACCTAGTGACTTTCATTCATGAGAATGCCGTATTTTTTAACAGGGTTAAGACTGAATGAGAAGATTCACAGATTCTCCCATTTGTGTATTTGGGGTGGGTCACACGTAGTAACTCATGCCGTCAGCCTGAATTTATGCTCAGGAATCAGGCATATTCTTTTTAGGATGGAAAGCAGGTGACAGGGGTCCCATTTGGCTCCTGGTACTTGACATGATATGACACTGTAGTAAACTAGTTTTGTTTTTTTTGTTTTTTTTTAAAGGAAGACATTTTAAGAAGACTGTCTCTTTTTTTTTCTCTCTTTTTTCTTTCTTTCTTGCTTTCTTTTTTTTTTTTTTTTACTGTATGAGAATTCTAAGACCATAGCATCAGACAGAACTGCTGACAGTTCTCTTCAAAGACAACACGCGCCCTCCTCACCTTTCCCAGATTTGGAAGTCAGCGTGAATTGGGGGGGGGGGGTTTAACTTCTCCCCTAAAGGTAAACACGCAGGTCTGAGCTGAGCGCAGCCAAGGGGACCGCAGGGCAGGGTCAGAGGGGGGCATCGGTGGTGCTCCCTTTGCCGCGTCGCCCTGTAGCCTTTCGAAGGGCACCTTCAAAGGTCCACGCCTGGGCTGGTGGGGTCGCTCAGCCACACAGCCGTCTCCACAGCACCCTCTGCAGGGGGTGGGCTTCTGACCTGTAGAGCCTTCCTAGGGTTCTGAGGTTTCAGACCACGGGACAGTGTGACACGGCGCTCTCCTGCTCCCTGAATAGCTGACAGAGTCATTTTACAAAGAAAAGTTATTTTTTTCCCATCATAACCCTCCTCCTATCGGCCTGCCTCCCCGCCCCTCCCCACCACCTTAAATAAAGTTTCAGTAGATCAAAAAAAAAAAAAATCACCCACCGTACAGGACTGAGAAAATTGAGCAAATGGCTATAGCAAACTCGTGTAATCTCGAAAGCGCTTTAGCTTAAGAGGGAAAGCCAACGAAGGGACTAGAATTTGATACAGAGATTTAGTAACTTTATTTTCCACGTCACATGAGAATTTGCTTAAGAATTCAGATTAGTTTTGATTGATTTTTTTTGATGTGTTGGCATTCCCAAGTCACCTGGAAGCCGTGGTTTTGCCGAGCACATTCACCGGCTGTAGAGACTTTATCTCACTATTAAGATCTAGAAGGAAAACGAGATTTATGCCTTAATTTTATCATGGGACCATGAGATTTTTTGACAGGTATGAATATCATTACTGGATCTTAGATTTTTCTCATCCCTTTTTGGCAGTGTTTCTGCTTAAGCAGTCCTTATCTTATTTATAAAGTTTGGAATAAATGCTAGCTATGTCCCACTGCCTTTTTTAAAGGCAGGCCTAAATTTGTAAACGATAGTCCCAGAACCAAAGCCATCCTCAAATAAATGTGTTTAGACAAGTTACATTTTCAGTGACAATACCGCTTTCCAGACAAGACCTCATTTCAACAAAGAAATGATGCTGCAGGATAAAATATGACCACGGGACAACATAAAAAGGTTGGTGTTCAACCTCTTCTTTTCCTGCCAGTCCCATATAAGTTCAGGGCCAAAGACCTAAAAGAGAGAACAAATCCTTGGTGTGCTTCTGACTGCGGTCGCTAGGAATGTCATTGTCACAAAGGAAAGACCTCATTCTCCAAGAGTGTTTAGACTTGTCTGGATCCAGCACAGGACAGGAATCCACACAAGTAACCCGTTCCAGCTTCCACGTTACCGTGGCCTTATTTTACTCCTATCTCAAACAAAATTCCAACAATAAAGCATTTTTAGTTGTTTTGATACATTTATGCCATTTGATAATAAAAAAGAGGACTGAAGAGAATTCATTTAGGTTATCAAAATCCAACACTTAAACTAGATCTAGGTTATTGCTTTTTACATCTCTTAGTTTGATTGACTTTTATTCTATTTAGTAAATATATGCCGTCAGTTTAAAAAGGCATCTTGTACTTTAAGGGTCAGGATGAGGCATCACACTCCCTGCCCCACCCCCCGGCCCCTGACCCCACTGACCCGATCCCGCTGACCAGGCAGGAGTCACAATGTGGTCGCTCTGAGCTGTCCCTTTTACTCTTCTGCTGTCTATTCCAGGATTCCTCCCTCCCTTCCTTCCTCTCTTTCTTTCTTCCTTTCTTTCAATTTTACGGCCACACCCACGGCACAGACGTTCTCAGGCCAGGGGTTGAATCCCAGCTGCAGTCTATGTTGCAGCTACAGCAACACGTGATCCTTTAACCCGCTGCACCAGGCCGGGATCTAACCCAGACTTCTGCACTGACCCAAGCTGCTGCAGGTGGATTCTTAACCCACTGGGTCACAGTGGGAACTCTGGTATTTCTTTAAAAACAAAAAATCATTCTGATAGTTCGTTTTTAAGATTTTTTATTGGAGTGTAGTTGATTTATAGTGTCATGTTAGTTTCAGGTATCCGGCACAGTGATTCAGTTACAAATGCATATGCATAGATGTATATTGTTCAGATCTCTTTCCCTTATACTTTATTATAAGATACTGAGTTCCCTGTGCTGTCTAATAGGTCCTTATTGATTATTTATCTATAGTAGTGCGTATATGTTAATCCCAACCTCCAAATTTATCCCTCGCCCTCCTTTCCACTTTGGTAACCATAAGTTTGTTTTCTTTCTTTCCTTTTTTTTTTCTTTTGTCTTTTTAGGGCTGCACCCACAGCATATGGAAGTTCCCAGGGTAGGGGTTGAATTGGAACTGTACCCGTTGGCCTACACCACAGCCACAACAACGCCAGACCCAAGCCACGTCTGCGACCTACACCACAGCTCAGGGCAACGCCGGATCCTTAACCCACTGAGCAAGGCCAGGGATCGAACCTGCAACCTCATGGGTACTAGCCGGTTTTGTTAACCACTGAGCCACTATGGGAGCACCTCATAAGTTTGTTTTCTCTGTCAGTGAGCCTTTTTCTGTTTTAGAAATAAATTCATTGTATCCTTTTTTTTTTTTTTTGCATTCCACATATAAGCCATACCGTACGACATTTTGCTCTGTCTGGGTAAATGATACATGTAGTTATCATTTTCCTATTTGTGGGTTTTGGAGGTTGTCCTTTTATTCATCGGGGGGGGATGTGGCTCTTTGGCACCGCTTCGTGTCACTGTCACATCTCTGAGCTCTCCTGACACCAGCTTCCTTGCCTCCATCCTTCCGGTGCAGGTACGTGCTGTTCGTATTGACTGTTCACAGCATCTTTCATTACGCTTTGCTGGCTAAGTAGGATGCCTTGATTCTGTGTCCTTTTGGATACGTAATTGTATTTTTCTAAAACGTAATCATTGCCTGCATTTGGCCTGCTTTGGTTTTCTTACATAAAAGCCCCAAGAGATTCATGTTCATGGATTCACTGAACCAGTACAGGCTGAGAGTCTGCTCTGCGCCAGGCGCTAGGGTTACGTTAGGGAACAAAGAGATGAGGTCCGTGTCCTGGGAGCCGACGGGGAGGCTCAGGTCAGCAGTAAACGCAGCATATCTTTTAAACGATGGCCTCTTTAGAAGGTGGTGGGCACCAGGGGTTAAAGGGAAAACACGCAGGCAGAGGAGGTGGGAGCCGGGGAGCCGGAGGCGCAGGGTGCCGGGGCCGGGCAGACCTCAGCGAGCCGGTGTGGGTGTCACGGCTCTTCCCCGAGGGCGACCCCGGCAGACCTCATCCTGGCGCCACCACCTCTGCTCCCGCTGAGCCTGTCGTCCTGGGACCTGCCCTGCTTCTGCAGGATGCACGAGGTGGTGTGGCCGGGCTTCCGGCCGGTGTCTGCCCTGGCCGAGCCCATGTTTGGGAAAGAGCCTCCTTCCACCGGCTGAGAAACCGGGAGGGAGCAGAACTTTCTGAGGCTCCGCGGATGACAGAGTCTGAGGCCAGAGCTCAGGGTGGAGGCCGCCCTCCCTTGGAGTCTTATGGCCTGACCTCACCGGCTCCCTTTTTCTGCGGCTGCTGAGAAGTTTGTTGTTCTGACTCCCAATCCTTTATCTGGGAACTGGTTGTTTTTGTTTTTGTTTCGTTTTGTTTTTGTGTTTACCTCTCCCTTGGAGGAAACCTTAGGGTCTTTTATTTACTCCCAGGTTTCTCACGTGCTTCGTGCCATCTTATCTCCATTTGTTTGCTGAGCTCAGAGGCCCTTTGGGTTTAGGGCGGCAAGATGTTACAGCCCCCGCTTCACTTTTTAAATTCTTCCTTCTGAACTCCTAACCCCTCAGACTTGGGTTTTCATGTTCTCGTGTTCTCTTTTCGCATGTCCGTCTCTTCATCGTTTTGTTCTAGGATATTTGAAAATTTTAATCTTTAAGAGTTTCTGCTGTCTTTGTGTTGTTTATTGTTAAATATCTGACACATGCTTTTTTTTCTTTTTTCCTTTTTTTGGTCTTTGTTCCTCTCTTTGAAGACATGTTCCTCCTCTTTTCAAAAATTCTGTTGTTGCTCTTCCTTTTTTATCGTCTTTTCTCTCCCTCCTTTGTCTCTCTCCCTCTTCCTTTCCCCCTCCTCCTCTTTCTCCCCCCACCTTACCTGCAGCTCCTATTCCCTGCTTGTTCCTTTCCTCCAACAGGTGGAAGGTGGATGTTTCTCGGTGCCTTTCACGCCGCTGTCACCCTAGTAAATTCTTCTTTGTCCCAGCATATTCTCTGGGCTGAGACAGGATCCTTCAGCTGCTCTGTCACTTCCCCAGATGTTCCCCAGAATATCATATTTCTCCAAAGAAGGGTCCCATCATCAGACGTGTGTGTTTGGGGTACAGAAGCGTGTGTGCCCCGCACGGCAGGGCAGGTGCCTGGGGCTGGGGGGCGGCGAGGGCTGGGGGCTGGGGAGCACCTCGGGGCCTCTCTGACAGCTCTGCTGCCTCCTCTCCAGGGAGAGGTCACCCCCCGGCCTCCGTTAGCTTTGGGAAGGCAGCAGAGACAAACACGCGAGTTCAGTCCATCACATTTCACGAAAGGCGTCTGTTATGGTTGCTTAGATCGACAGCTAAACAGTCATAAGGTACTGAAAATGTGTGCCTTGCTGTGCTGTAAGAAGTAGCAAGTTGAAGCAAGACAGTTGAAATATGGAAGAAAATTACTGGAAAACTTTACATAAATCTGTGTTTAAATCTGTTCTGTCCTGAGAAGGAAAGAAAGTGGCCCCCAGAGTGATCAGCTCATTCCAAGCGGCCCAGAACAGCCCTGGTTTTAAAACTAAAAACCCCATTTCCAGGGAGGCCCCTCAACTCCAAGCTAAGCCGAGCGGCTGCTCACCCCACCCTCTCTCGTTTATGAAAAACCGAGTGATGGTAGAAATTGCTCTTCTAGCTGCTTCTCTTAGAACCAGTGATATTCGCCACTGGATCACTTTCAAAAGAGGAGTATAAAGGCCAGGGAATCAAGGCACAAGGTCGCTGCAGGAATGTCGGAGGCCAGCGAGGTTTCATGGGGCCGAGGAAGCCCTGGGGCGCCTCTCATTTCGCGTCCCCAGTGCTGACTTTACTGTCCTTGCAGGGGTTGTCTTTTTTACATAAGCTTCATGCGCCACAAAACCTGGACCTCGCCAATGACAGTGATGACGATAATGTTAAAACAGTACCTGGCACGAATCTGATCCTTGCAGAAATGAGGGATTAAATCATGCCGTCCTCACAATCACCCCAGTTAAGCGGGTACTCTTTCTACCCCGGGTGTAGATGTGGAGGCTGAGGCAGCAAGAGACTACGCAGGAGATGCTTAAGCCAGCCAGACAGGTGCTGTATGTCAGAGAATCAGTATGAAGCTAAGGTCACAACTCCTTATCTTTATATTACTGGTTTTCTCTCTCTCTCCGTGTGTGTGTGTGTGTGTGTGTGTGTGTGTGTGTGTGTGTAGCATAGAAAACAAAAGCCCTGTAATAAGGGCGTGCACACACCCTAGTTTGCCCTGTTCAGTTCCAGTTTATCCACCTTGTCCCACCCTATGTAGCAGTGCCGCTTTTACCCTCAAAAGTGTCCTCTTTTGGATATAAACTGTTTGGTTGCTCAACACATAACCCTTTGCTCTCTGGAAAATCCTTCACGGAAATTTGTTGTAGGACCTTGTCAAACGCATTTCTTATAACTGTTAACATTGCATTTTTTAATTGATATGCAGCGCACTTTATATTTTTAAATAAAATCTTTTTATATAGCATACTCAGAAACCTTTATATACTTTTTTTTGTCTTTTTTTAGGGCCGAACCTGCAGCATATGGAGGTTCCCAGGCTAGGGGTCTAACAGGAGTTGCAGCCACCGGCCTTTGCCACAGCCACAGCAACGCGGGATCCGAGCCGCATCTGCAACCTAAACCACAGCTCACGGCAACGCCAGATCCTTAACCCACTGAGCAAGGCCAGGGATCAAACCCGCAACCTCATGGTTCTTAGTTGGATTCATTAACCACTGAGCCACGAGGGGAACTCCGTAATGTCATTATTATTTTTGCGGCAGTACCCCATCATCTCCGCAGTGATAGTCTGTTAGATCTGTGTTACAGTCTTGATGCTCCATCCGAAGTGACTAGATACAGTTCCCAGTGTCGTACAACAGGATCTTATTGCTTATCCAGTCCAAAGGGAGATGTGCGTTTTTGTATAAAGCATTCAGAGTTTTCACCTCGTCAATGGCTGTGTGGCCTACCCGTGGTTATCAAAGAATCTGCCTCAGAATCTGGTCCATTGATCAGCAGCAGCATCATTTATGTCTATAGACAATGCTACGGTCATGGGTACCGCCTAGGACGTTTGCGAAGGGCTTCTCCTGAGTTGGCAGTCGGCCACACCATCCTGGTGGCCACTGTGGCCCATATTTGTGACATGCCTCCCGTGGGCCTCTGAGTGGTGGGTGGCACTCACAGCGCTGGGACCCTGGCCCCCACCTGCTCGCCCATATCCTTGAGCACGAGTTAGTACTTCTGCACCTCAGTTTCCCACCTGCGCAATGGGCACGATAATGATTCCTGCCATAGGGATTTGCGGTGAGAATTAACGAGTCAGTGTGGACAGAGCCCCTCATTAAACACTCAGCATCATGACTAGCATTATCAGAACTCAGTAGACTAGAGGGGCTTTGACACTGGACGCACTGGCCCAGATCATCTGTCTGGCCGTGTGGGTTGTTTGGGACTGGGAGTGAAAGCAGCTTCGCCAGGACAGCGCACGTTCGCACAGCCTGCGTGATGTCGCTCTGCCTGCTGGGTTCACGGGCACGCAGTGAGCCGGCCCCTGGCCCTGGCGCTTTCACGTGCTTTCCTTGTTCTTCCCCAGGAGATCCTCCTGTTTCGTTCAAAGAAGTGTTATTTCCCATAAATTTCTGTCCTGGGCCTGCGAGCACTGGTGCTAAGTCTCTCCTGGCTACTCGTGCGTGTGTGTGGACTTTACATCATTCGGGCAGCTAGAGAAAAAGACATCACCTACTCTCTGAGCCACCCAGACACCGTTTCCAGGCTCTGCATATGATATTTTGGAATAAATTATCATAAATGCTCCACTGGTTGGCTGCTGTCCCAATCTGAGTCATTTAAACCAGCCGATTTAGGGAACGGAGTTTTTACACGTGGGGCTTCTCTCTGCCTCCATTCACTGTGCGAGTGCTGAGCATATATGAACATTTAAAAAGAGAACGTTTTTTGTGTCTATACGGATAATGTAAATACAGTTAAATTATTAGGCACTTTCGCAGCATAGGCTAATAAACTATACCAATTATAATACAACAGATGTCATCGGTGATACACCAGGACAGAACCTGCCTGTCCACATCCGCTTGGTCTTTGTGCATCAGCCTCTGTAAGAGCAGTGGGTAACCCTAACACTGACAGCAGGACTCCTCTGATAAGTTTTGTGATGCCACATCTGAAGTTTTAGATTAGGAAGTTGATTCCCAAGGGAAAAAAAAAAAAAAACAGTATTTAAATAATTGTTAACTAAATAGCTAGCAATATTCTTTAACTCTTTCCACATTATGTATATGTATATTTATTGTAGCCTTTCCGTTCCTAATGTGTAAAATCCACCTGATAGGGAGAACCCCAATCAATGAGGACCTAAGACTTGTAAGAAAATAAGAAATAATGCATCTGCGGAGTTCCCTTCGTGGCTCAGTGGTTAACGAATCCGACTAAGAACGATGAGGTTGCGGGTTCGATCCCTGGCCTTGCTCAGTGGGTTAAGGATCCAGCATTGCCATGAGCTGTGGTGTAGGTCGCAGACGCGGCTCGGATCCCGCGTGGCTGTGGCTGTGGCGAAGGCCGGCAGCTACAGCTCCTGTCAGACCCCTAGCCTGGGAGCCTCCACATGCCGCAGGTGCGGCTCTACATAAAGGCAAAAAGACAAAAAATAAGAAATATTGCATCTGCCGTGTCTTGAAGAAGGGTAGATACGGCAGAAGAAGATAGTTTTATGGGGACAGGAGCCAGAAGGTTATAGAAAAAATGTTCTGCATACTCGATGTGTTTGTTTCTGGGTCTGATTAATCTCCTGAAAGGGCTATGGGGAGAACCTCCCTGCAGAGAATGGAGTGGTTCCAGCCTCGTGGAGGAAAAGGACCCCAACGCCAAATGTTAACCGGAACTTCTTGACAGGCACCCGGCCTGGGGGCATCCCATGGCTAGAAAAACCATCCCAGCATGGGGTGCCTTCACACCTGGACCTCGGTTTGGAAGCTGTTTTACAGCTTAACAGATAAAACTTAGAGATTCTTTGAAATCGCTATAGAAAGTCAAACCTGGCCATCATTTTGTGGAAACTGACAAATAAATATCTACGTGTCTGCTATTATTTCTGTCCTTCACTTTTCAGTTCTTTGCCCGGGACCCTCTATGTAGGTTTATGCCTCATATTCCTCATCATTCAGTTGTCGTTACTGCTTTCATAATTTTTTTTTAAGTAAGGAATTGAGGTAAACCAGAGATACTTAATTTTAGTGTTTTAGCATGCTAACCACTCAGAAAGTTCTGTGGCTACCTTGTGGGCTTGAGTTGTGTAATCTATGTCCATGTTCTTAGGGCCTTTTTTGTCTTTTTAAGGCTGCACCTGCATATGGAGGTTCCCAGGCTCGGGGTAGAATTGGAGCTGCAGCTGCCACCCTACACTGCAGCCACAGCAACGCCGGATCCTTAGCCCACTGATCGAGCCAGGGATCAAACCCGAGTCCTCATGGACAGTAGTCGGATTCGTTTCCACTAAGCCATGATGGGAACTCCTTCTTATTGCCTCTTATTATCTTATGGCAAAGAACGTGGGACCAAAACTCTGGGCACGACATGACCTCATTCACGGGGTCAGTTTGCTCGCAGTCTGCTCTGTAAACAGTGGATCTGATCTGTTTCTTTGGTTTCTCTCTTAAAACCCAGTGGATTTATGGCCATTCCTGGTAACCCTGGTACATAAACCCTCTGCTCATGGCCCCGGCTGACCAGTTGTACTTGACCCAGACCCCTGCCGCCCTCTACCTGGGTCAAGGGCATCAGCCTGGGGAACCGAGGGGCTGCGATCTGGCTCGTACCATCCAGATGTGCTGGACGAGCCTGCCTGGAAAGCTTTCTTAGAAAACTGACTCATGGGTCTGGAGAAGATCATTTCAAAGTATTTATCAAGGAGTGAATATCCAAGAAACGCTACAGCAAAAATACCAGAAAAGCCTGAAACTGTAGGAGGGGTGACGCCGTCATTTTAAAACCCTTCTCATGAAAGGAAGAAGCCGCGCCGGGGGAGAGTTCAGCTTCCCTGTGAACGGGAAACCGACATTTCTTGCCAAGAAGACGAGAATCCAAAGAAGGCGAGTGGGCGCGAAGCCCTCAGTGACCCTGTCACTTAGGTTCCGTTTTGCGCCTTGAGAGGTGAGTTCAACCGCCTCCTGTAGGAAAGCCGTCCGTTTCAAAGGCGAGAGCGCTGACCCCAAGTCAGTTCGGTTGTGAAATGTTTAAATTCACGTTGGAGGCATCGATTTTCCTTAGAGCCCCGCTAAGAGGCTCTCCTGAGAAGCACGAAAAGGTGTTTCAGACGGTACAGAAAATCCGATGTCACGGTGGCTGAAGGGAAAACCACTGGGAAAGAGCGTGGCCCTAACCGAGTCTTTTGACACCAATTCGATACCGAATCATTTTGGAGTTTTCAAAAACCTGCTCTGCATGGCAGTGGGCCATGCAGTAGAAATAAATACGTACCTTGTACGTAGAGTAGTGAATTCCATACTTACCTGTGTGTGAACTTGCATAAAATTTGCAACCATCCAATTAAGACGTGCAGTCTCCCCCAGCTCCTGAAGACGCGCGTTTTCCCGGGACGTTTTGGAGCTGAGCCCCGTTAGAGAACCGCCTCGCTCGATTTCCCCAGTGAAAGGCGCCGCGTGCCGAAGCCTTGGCTCACTGAGCAAGAACCCAGCAGCGTGGGTAAGGACAGGGCTCTAGAATGTTCTCCCCGGCCTGCCGCCTACTAGCTGTGTGGCCCTCACCACCTGGAACCCGAGCGGCTGCATCACAGGCTCTCACCATCCCTGGGCCTCGCTTCCTCCCCCCGTAAGACGAGAATTCTGACCGCACCCCCCGGGGTTGTTCAGTGGTTTGCTGTGTGGGTGGATTAATCCTCACGAGCACTTGAACAGCACGGGGCACAGAGCAGGCATTGTGTCCGTGCAGGGAAGGACCTCGTGCGAGCGGCTCAGGCCCGAGGCGGTACTCTGGGCTCCAAGCCAGGCCCACACAGCTTGTAGGCATCCTGAACCTCCCTCCTACGAAGTGGAAGAAGGAACGCCCAGCTCGCGGGGCCCTGGAAGAGTCAGGTGCCAGAGCTTTCCGGAGCTTAGAGCCTGGCCTGCCTGGCCCTTCGCTGAGCTCAGCGCTGCCCGCGGGGTGCTGGCCGTCCCTGCCCCTCTTCTCACCCGACTTGAAGCCACTTGCTTTAGGCCGTATTCTCTCTTTAATATTTGCAGCCGTTTTGCTAGAACTTCAAGACAGTGCGTGGGGCTGGTTGCTGCTGTTGTTTTATCATTAACATCCGTCTCTCTGAAGGAGGCAGTTTGTCCCGTTCCTCTAAGCAGTCGGCTTCGGCTGTGCTCAGGGTGGGTCTGACTCTCCATTGCGCTGACCTTCTCCAGCTGTCCTGGCCATTGTAAAAATACCCATCTCCGCCTGGTTTCTGCAAATATTCTTGATCCCATCTTCCTAAATGCAATTGCTTAAGTGTGAGGTTGGCAAACTGTGGCCCCTGGGCAAGTGCAGCCTGCCTCGCAATTCTGTAAATAAGGTTTTCTTTTCTTTCTTTTTTTTTTTTGCTTTTTAGAGCTGCACTCAACGGCATAAGGAATTTCCTGGGCTAGAAGTTGAATTGGAGATGCAGCTGCAGCCGCAGCCACAGCCACAGCAACACAGGATCCTAGCCGCATCCGCGACCTACACCACAGCTCATGGCAACACCAGATCCTTAAGCCATTGAGCGAGGCCAGGGACTGAACCCGCAACCTCATGGATCCTAGTCAGGTTCGTTACCGCTGAGCCACCAGGAGAACCGCTAAATAAGGTTTTCTTAAGGTACACCCTGCCCACTTGTTTACAGCTGCCTCCAGCTGCCCTCTCACTGCTGAGGGGACATTGAGTCTTTGCACTTGTGTGGCCACCAGGCTAAAATAGTTACTATCAGGCCCGTGGGTGAATTCTTTATCAGTTCTTGGGCTGGATGAAAGCATCCTTCTAGCAAAACAAGTGTCTTTTTTAAATAATATATTTATTTAACTATCTAAAACTATCATTTCTGCACATAATCGATATAGGAATTATCGGTTTTACATTTTTTAAGCTACATAGTGTCTTTGAAATCCAATGTGTATTTTTTTTTTTTTTTGCCTTTTGTCATTTTATGGCCGCACCCGCGGCATGTGGAGGTTCCCAGGCTAGGGGTCTAATCGGAGCTGTAGCCGCTGGCCTGCGCCACAGCCACAGCAACGCAGGATCCGAGCCGCGTCTGCAACCTACACCACAGCTCACGGCAATGCTGGATCGTTAACCCACTGAGCAAGGCCAGGGACCGAACCTGCAACCTCATGGTTCCTAGTTGGATTCATTACCCACTGCGCCATGGCGGGAACTCCTAATGTGTATTTTCTATTTGTAAAAATTTCTTATTAAAGTATAGTTGATTTGCAGTGTTCCTTCAATTTCTGCTCTACAGCAGAGTGGCGCAGTAGAAGGTGTTGTCTCTATTACCTGTCACCCTTCTTCAGGGCAAAATAAATGTAATGTTACTGCAGCGACATATTCTAAAGTTTATCCCCAACCCCGCTGCTCATCTCGGCCACCAGGCTGGGGAAGGGAGGCTTTGTAAAAGTTCAGATTTCTGACTCCCAGCCTCAGATCTGTGATTTTTGCAGAAAGGAGAGACCAGGAATGCGTAGATTTTGAGAGTCCCGCCAGGCAGCTATGGTTTGGAAAACACTGTCTCGGTGCCAGGCTGGGTCACAGGGTCCTCTCGGCACCTTGGTACTAAGCCTGGGCACAGGAATTTAGGATGCTGTACCTTTTCAAGTAGAAGGAGGTGCCTCCTAGTCAGCCGTTACTCGATTTCTCTTGCAACCTGGTGTAGACCGCTAATTCGCCTGCCTATGTGGAGTTACCACCCCACCTTTTTTTTTTTTTTTTAATTCCGTAGCAGAGGTGTTTGTGACACAGAGAGTTGACCCAATGGCTGGGTACCAAATGGGCACGAAAGAGGAGCAAGATGGCGTGGCCTTTGCCACCCTGAAATCTGATGCTGGCAAAGACGCTCTTCTTTCCGTGGAGGGGAGGCGTCCGAGGGCAGCCCTGTGGGAGGTTCCCGCTCGGCCGAGGGCCTCTTCCTGTCCCTCAGGGACTGTGCGAGCTCAGGTCTTTCATTCATTTCATTTGAGTTAATGGCAGATGCACAGACCCTCAGCGGTCTGCGGAGAGAAAACCTTCAGATGAAGGATTTTTGCTGAAACGGAATTATGGAGGCTCTGTGGCACAGGGAGGCAGGTTTCTTGGGCCTGCGAGTCCCTCCTAATCCTGTTTTCCCTGTTTCCTGTCATGTAAATGAAGCTCTGTAGACTGTACTGGTTCGTCTTAAGATAACAGCTGAGGACTGGACAGTGAGGCGGGAAAACCAGTAAAAATAGCATGTGTGGCCCAGAATAATAAAAACCCCCATACCTTTGGCTTCTCAAGTCCGTAAAATTAACACCCACAGCCTCGTTTGCGGGGAGCTTTTGATGTCTTGCAGTTTGGCTTTCTGTGTAATTCAGCAAAGAGGTGCTGCTTTTAAAGATGGAAAAAAAAATTCAGTCCCGTGTCTGCTTGTAGTTCCGTTCGACTTTTGAGGCCAAACTACGTGAAGTAACTGTCCAGCCACAAGCTTCCAGGGGCTGATGGCCGGGGCCCGGCTTCTGCGTCCAGGTCTCCTGTTTTCTCAAGTCTGGCCCCTGTCCTTGCCAACCTGTTGTCACGAGCGACCTTTCAGTCCTAAGGCGACAGCTGAGGCCAGTCCCTGGAGGGGCTTCTAGGAGAATGCGTCCAGCAGGTTGGAGGAGGGGCCAGCATTCCTGGGAACAGACCGCGGGGTGGGGGTCCGGCGTGTCGCTGTCACGTCTCACGGCTGCAAGAAGGATTTGCTCCACAAGCTGGAGCGTGAGAGCAGAGGGCACGCTGCTTGGCCAGTGACTCTGGCTCCACTGAAACCCTTCACTCGCACATTTAGTTATCGAGATCCCCGGCCCTTTCGGAGCTGGACTTCTGCCTCGGACCTTGCCGGGAGCGTAGCTGGCCTCCTCCAGTGCTGACATAAACCAGTGGTTCCCAGATCGGCAGAGGAGGCGGCCAGCTGGGGCGGGTGTGCGGCCCGCAGCCAGGACGGGTCAGGAACCCGCTTTCTCCTCCCTCCTCCTCCCAAGGCCTCTGAGCTCAGCTTCCAGCTCACGGCCGGCTTGCTCGCTTTATTTCTTACCTTTCTTCTTTCTTTTTGCTTTTTATTTATTTTTTTTTACTTTCTAGTGCCCACCTGTGGCGTATGGCAGTTCCCAGGCTAAGGGCCAAATCAGAGCTCCAGCCGCCGGCCTACACCACAGCCACAGCAACGTGTGATCAGAGCCACATCTGGACCTACATCACAGCTCACGGCAGCGCCACATCCCCAACCCACTGAGCAAGGCCAGGGATCGAACCCACATCCTTACGGATACTAGTCAGATTCGTTTCCCGTGCGCCACAACAGGACCTTTAAAATTTAAGTACAGCTGATGTACAATACCGTGTTCGTTTCAGGTGTACAGCACGGTGATTCCATTATATGTGTGTGTATCTGTATGCTTTTTCAGAATCTTTTCTCTCTCTGTTTTACTTTTTTTTTTTTAGGGCCGTACCCGCGGCATATGGAGGTTCCCAGGCTAGGGGTTGAATCGGAGCTACATCTGCCAGCCACAGCCACACAGGATCCGAGTCGCGTCTGCAACCTACACCACAGGTCACAGCAATGCTGGATGGCCAACCCACTGAGCAAGGCCGGGGATCCAACCCCGCAACCTCATGGTTACTAGTCAGATTCGTTAACCGCTGCACCACGACGGGAACTCCCAGACTCTTTTCTCTCATAGGTCGGTACAAAGTATTGAGTAGAGTTCCCTGGGCTGTGCTTCTGGATGGCCATCAATTTTATATCGGCAGTGTGTATGTGTTAGTCCCAGCCTGCTCATTTATCCCTCGGCACACGTGCCCGTCTGGTAACGTAAGTGCAAATATTGCCGTTTAGTAAATACAGGGTGCTGCGGCCACCAGATCGCCACGTTACAGCCCCACCCACGGTAGGGCCTGGGGTAACTCAGGATGGAAACGGGGTGCCCCATGCAGCAGTCGGCCACTGCGGCCACCCCGATGGGGCACCCTGAGGGGTTTTGGGATGAGAAGCACAGGGTGCTGGCCCGAGTGCCGAGGTCATCAAAGGGACGGTTCCAGCGAACCCAGATTCTCGCGTCCTTTCTATACACAAAAAGCCCTGAATTCCTTAACTTGCGACGTCTGATTTTCTTCAATTAATAGTAATCTTCGAATGTGCCGACTGTCCGGCCTCTGTTGCAAAAGCTGCTTTGTGTCCTGGCTCCCCACTTACCTCTTCAGACCTGGGGTGCTGTGTTCCAGGCCTAAGTCCTCAGTTTTGTCCTCTGAATAAAATACAGCCTTCAACTTTTTTTAGGTTGTGAATTTTTTTTACCAGTGGACAGTAACCATCAGTTTGTTTCCTATGTCTGGGAGTCTCTTTCTCTTTTGTAGATAGGCGCCTTTGCCTTTGTTTTAGATTCCACGTGTAAGTGACATCATAGAACATTTGTCTTTCCCGGACTGGCTTTTACTTCACTTAGTATGATCATCTCTAGGTCCATCCACGTTGCTGAAAATGGAGGTCTGCTCTCTTTGAGCTGACTTATGAGCTGATTTTTTTTTTCTCCCTCTGGGAAAAATTTTTTTTTTCAAACTGGCATCTGTTTATTGTTGGATGCGCACTGCTGTCTTGAAAACAATTTATGCTTGAGGAAAAGCATGGTAAATCTCAGATGACTTACAAGTGGCAGGGCTGTAGTTTCACGAAGACAAGGTCCTTCATCTTCAAAAGCCACACGATGCTCGTCCCATCTGGGCCCCGGGGGCAGACATCATGACCCCTGGGCCACTGACTGTGAGTGTGTGAGTGTCTGTGTTTAGAGTCACGGAGGACTTTAAAGCTCATGTGAGAAGGTGGGAGCGGGCGATGTGGCTAAGAACCGTCTCCTCCAAGGCTGTGACGGACGCACCACCAGGTGGAGGTCCCGGCTGACCGACGGGGAGACGCCTTGGGACCGGAGCTGTGCTCTCGCGCCGTTTCTCACCGTGTCCAGCATGCACGTCTCTGGGGCTAGACCGCTGTGCACACAGCCTTCTCCAGGATCGTGTTGTGACTCGGGTTCTGCACCATCACTACGCCCTGTGTTCACCGAGCTGTGAAAGACCACCGCGAAGACCACTGAGTTGTTCATGAACTGGGATGGCGGCAGGCCTCCTCCTGAAACTTGAAAGAGAATAGCAAGAGAAACTGAAACGGAATTCTAAAGCGAAGCCAGCAGCGGTGGATGCTGCATCCGCGACAGCCGGGGGTGGCGGTGGGGGGGGGCTCGGCCGTGAGCTGCAGCCTCTGGTCCCCACTGGCCCTGGCCTCTGAGTCCACACCACGCCTTCCTCGATGGGGTTTCGTGACCCTGTATTTCAGTGTTTCACTGAGTCAAATACTCTCGTTGGAAATGTGCACTTTCAAAGGAAGCATTAAATAACCCAAACCAAAAGGTTATTATTTTTTTAAAACAGGGAAGGGAAAGTCATTTGATGAGAAAAGAGTCACGATGGTTGACAGGGGTATTGAATATGGAACAAATGGTGCCAGGAAATCCCGCCCTATGGCTGAGTAACAGCCAGAAACCCAGCCGCGTCCTGGCAGCGCCGGGGGCTGTAAAGGTGAGCCCTGCCTGGGGGCCTCGGCCGGGGGGAGCACCGTGGGGGCCCGGTGGCTGGGGTCTTCAGGTCCTGCCTGGAAAACCCAGCTGGTTTGGGTCGTACCAGCCCTCTGCTTTGCTCCAGTTGGCGGACTTGAAAAACCAGCGCAAAGCGGGGCAGGTTAGCTGCCCAGGATGCCTCGTCCTGCTCACGGACCCTTCAGACATCAGCACGGAAGCTTGCGTGGATTTTGACTCTTTCATGAGCTGGAACCACGACATCTCCGCAGAGCTCAGCCTGTGAAACAGAACAGACACTTGGCATGTCCGGATGCTGTGCGAGCGATCGTGGGTCAGGATGATTCCTGACTGATGTGCAGCGAAGACGAGGGCAGAGAATGGACCAGCCGGTTGGAAGGGCTTAAGGGGAGACAGAGGACTTCACGCGGGGGTGTGAAAAGCCTAGGAGCAGCCAAGGCATCTTTGCAGCCGCAGTGTGGACACCAATTACAGTTTATGAGGCTGCAGGGCAACTGTAAGTGGGAGGAAACATAAAAACAACAGAGAAGCAGCTGAGAGGCTCCAGAGTCAGAGTCATCACAGCCAAGAGGCCAAAGCCCATGTCTCACAAGGAGTTTGCATAATTTACATGATTTAGCATGAAATTAAAAAAAAAAAGCCACTCATCTTGTTGACACCGAAAAAATGGGAGCATTCTCATCGTTGCTAGGGAACAGTTCCCACAGTCGCAATGCAGTTTGGTTTTACAGGAATAAAACTTCGCGTTACAGCTCTTAAAAATAAGTTTCTGAGAAATACGATAGAGTCTGTTCCTGAGACGCTTGGTGTAAAATAGTTCAAGGCTTGCACAAGGCAAAATGAGTAAAAATATCGTGGTAGAGCTCAGTCGGAGGTGCCAGGAAGTGCTGCCAGACCGCTAGGAGCCTCAGCGGGTCACTCCTGCTTCCCAGCCAGGAAGCAGCACCAATCTCCCTCTCCCCGCTCCCCAGCCCAGGTTACCCTTAGAACCTTCACGAGGGTCCAAAAACGGGCTCTAAAATGGTTTGAATCAAAGGCCCCTTTGAGAACTGAAGGAAACATGCTGAGATGTTTACGACAATTGGGAATGGAACACTGAGTATTTGATGACATTGAGGGACCATCATTAAATGTTTAGATGTCATGATGGCATTGCAGTTAATAGACTGAAAAAGCTAAGAATCCTTATCTTTTGGAGATGCATATTGGGATATTAATATGTCTAGAATTTGCTGCGAAATGCTCCAGGGGTTGGGGCATAAATTAACAGTCTTTGAAATTGAGTGGATGGGGACATGGGGGTCTTTATGTGGTTGAAATTTTCCATTTACATAAAAGTTTGAGTGGGACTAGACACATTGTCTTGAGGGCAGTTATTTTCAAGTTCAAGTGAACTGGTGTGGAGGGCAGGGTGACGTGATAACCAGGGGTGCAAATCAGGGAGGTCAGAAGCTGCGGGGCCGGGGAGACTGCTGGGGTGACCCAGACTAACTGCACGTGTTGACCTAGGCGGGAAATAATGCCAGCGGATGCCGCCCCCCCAGACGTGGTTCTCCCCTCTGGGGAGGTGGCACCGCCCCTCACCACAGGTCTCTGTCCCCCCAGTTGGTCCGTGGGGAACTGGAGCAGCTGCAGCCGGACGTGCGGCGGGGGCACTCAGAGCCGCCCCGTCCAGTGCACGCGGCGGGCACACTACAAGTCAGAGCGGGTCCCGGCCAGCCTGTGTCCGCAGCCCGTGCCCTCCAGCCGACAGACCTGCCACCCTCAGAGCTGCCCACCTGCATGGAGCACTGGGCCCTGGGCAGAGGTAACTGGGCAGGGCTGGCGAGGGGTAGTGGCAGCCCTCCTGCGGGGTGGGGCGGGAGCCTCCCCAGGCCTCGCAGGGCCAGCGCCCGGGACCCCAGCGCGGAGCTGACCCCACTCCTCCCGTGCAGTGCTCGAGAACCTGCGGGAAGGGCTGGAGGAAGCGGTCCGTGGCCTGTAAGAGCACCAACCCCTCGGCCAGGGCGCAGCTGCTGCCCGACGCTGTCTGCACTTCGGAGCCCAAGCCCAGGACTCACGAGGCCTGTCTGCCCAGGCGCTGCCACAAGCACAGGAAGCCGCAGTGGCTTGTGTCCGCCTGGTCCCAGGTAGGTGCACTGGTCCCAGGTAGGTACACCTGGTCGCAGGTAGATGTGCTGATCCCAGGTAAGTATACCGGTCCCAGGTAGGGTCCCCTGGTCCCAGGTAGGTGCTCCGAGTCCAGGTGGAGCTGAGTGAAACAGCTCTCCCGCCAGTTGCGTCCCCTCACCTGGTTTTTCTGCCTCTGTTCCCCTCCCCCTCCTCCCCCTCCCCCT
>PVHT020000009.1:21641400-21698466 GCA_004024745.2 Catagonus wagneri | reverse complement strand
CCCCGGCCCCCGTCCTCCTGCTCCGCGCCTTGGCACGAGTTGGCTTTTGGATCACGTCCCCGGAGCACCTCAGCCGGGTTCCCCACACGGTCAGCACCCCTCGGTGTTGAGAGAGGGCGGTGCCGGGGTGGGGGGTGTTCATCGTGCTGACAGTGCGTGGTGGGCACCCCGCCTCACCCCAGAACAGCTGTGGCCGCTTCCCGGGAGGCGCTGACATAGTGGAACAGCCGGGCCACAGCAGGAAGAGGCAGAGGCCGCGTTCCCTGAGCTGCGGGTCCGTGGGCGGTCTTCACGTTCGGGGAAGAAATCGCTCGTGCTGGGTTTGCCCAGGGCCGTGTGCTGCGAAGGCCGGGAGGCGCCCCACGGGCGCTGTCAGGGGGCTGTCCCAGCCCTGCTGTGCCGGGACCAGCACTCGGAAACATGAGCTTGGAGTGTTCAAGTTTCCGTGACTCGCTTTGGCCGAGGTGAGTGCCCGGACGCCACGTGGGGGAGAGCGGACAGAGCTGTCCCCGTGCCCAGGGCGCGGAGGCGGCCATGCCAGCCCTCACCGGCACGGCGCACGCAGGGGCTGCCGCACGGCCTGTCACGGGCCTCGCGACCGCGGTGCGCACCCCTGGGCGTCAGCAAAGCGCGGAGGCGCCAGGAGGCGCACGGACCACCCGCAGGACGGCGGCAGCCCCCGCCCGCACCCGCCCTGTAATTCCGGCGCCGCGCTCGGCGTGTCCGTAGCAGCCCCAGAAAGCAAGCCCCCAGGCCCCGGATCCCGCGGCCCTCGGGGACAAACCTGGGTTCCGCTCCCACCCCCACCTCGAATGCTGCCCGTCCCGGGAGGGAGGGACGGATCGAAAAAGGGCTGTTGTGCCGAGCGGGACGTTTAGCCAGGGGGAGAGGGCGCTTCTGTCTGCCACTGAAAAATAAAAACCGAGTCGCTACTGTAGCAAGCCTGCCCCGGCAACGAAGAATTCCTGGTCCCCTCTCACCTGCGACGGGAGCCCGAGTGTCTTAGGAACGGACTTCCCCGTCATTACACGGTTATCGTTGCTGTGCGTGACCCTGAGGCTGAGTCCTAAGGACCAAGGAAGGAAGCCATGTGGGCTGCGTGGGGGCCCTCGCCCCCAACATTGCACGCGTGCAGGTGTCCGCACGCACCCCCCCCCAGAGCTCCTCTCTCAGGCGTGGCCCCGGCAAGCCCCCAAGAGGAGTGGTGCAGCTCTGTCCCGGCGTCAGGACACAGAGCACGCCAGGAAGCCACGCCGAAAGCACGCACGTGAGGCCAGGGCCCCGGCAGGAGGCGTCTTGACTCCACGACTTTGTATAAGAGGCCAGCGCCCTGAAGAAATCCCTTTCGCTCACGCCCTTCGTTGTCTTTTCTCTTTAGTGCTCTGTCACCTGTGAGAGAGGAACGCAGAAGAGATTCTTAAAATGCGCAGAGAAGTACGCTTCTGGGAAGTACCGGGAGCTGGCCTCAAAGAAGTGCTTGCACCTGCCGCAGCCCCGCCTGGAGCTGGAACGCGTCTGCGCCCCGTTTCCTTGTCCCAAGCACCCCCGGTTCGCGGCCGCGGGGCCCCCGCGGGCCGGCTGGTCTGCCTCGCCCTGGTCTCAGGTAGGGGCGGCTCCAAGTTACCTGCCGGAGGGCAGGCTGGCTGGGTTGGGAGGGCTCTGGGAGGGGGGTACCCCAGATCCCCGAGCCAGCTCCCAGCCTCCTCTCCAGACCATGTGCAGAGCCGGCCTCCCCGGGGGCGAGGCTGCTTCCCCAGGCTGCTCCCCAATGTCACTCAGCCTTTTAGGGCCCCTGCGATTGTTCTAAACCATCACCCAGTGAAGGGTAGGGAAGCGTAATGGTTTCGCTAAAAGCTGGGCTGAACCCACCCACCCAGTGATGTGTGTGAATGGGGGAGACATTCGAGATCTGGAAGAAACAGGCGGCTGTAAGTTTATATTAGGTTAACCGCGAATCTGAGCAAACGAGAATGGGGGTTGAGCTCCCCAGAATGGCTGCGTCCCGTGGCTCAGACCTGGAGCTGATGTGCCTGTGACGTAGGCCAGCAGCTGCAGCTCTGATTTGACCCCTAGCCTGGGAACTTACATATGCCTTAAAAAGACCACACACACACACACACACACACACACACACACACGCAAACTACAACAGATCAAGAGGCTAAAGCTTTTCTACAAACAAGAGGTGGGGGCCGCTGGGGGTGTCTGTCCCTAGGAAGGTCCCACAGGGTGCAGCTTGGTCCCACGTGTGTCTTTCTCCCACCCCCATCCCAAGGGTGACTCCCAAGGCCAAGGGCTTTGCCTTCCGCGCCTTCGAGTTCCTCCCGGCCCAGCCCCAAGTCTGAGGACCGTGGGCGGGTGAATGACAGCAGCTGAACCTGACAGCCCCGCGGGATCTGCCACCTCTAGGGCGTCCCCAGCTTCCTCCTCAAAGGGGCAGACCTCAAGGCCCTGTGACCCTCAGTGCCCCGATCCAGGAACGGCCAGGAGGTGACAGGTGGGTCCTGAGACCGCTGTCCCCCTGTTAGTGGGAGACTGAGGCTCCCAGTATTCACACCCCCCACCTCTGATCAGTTCACAGACTTCAGGCAAATTTGGCAAAGGATAAACAAGTTTATCAGTAGTTAATTTAAACCAAAACCTAAAAATACATCTTGCGTAGCTTTCACCAGCCTGAACTATTTCATCTGTCTAATAAGTCATTTTTATCATAAGCTACTTGAAGAGCTTATCCAGCCTGACTCATCTATTATGTTCCAAGCCCATAACTTTGAGGAGAAATAACTCACAGGCGATGTTTGCCATGAGCTCTGGTGCCCAAGGCTCTGTACCCTCCAGCCGTGGGAAACTGCGAGGGGGAAACGCGGGGCCAGCGCCTGGCTCGGCTTTGCCCCCAGACGCGTTATTCCTGTAGCAGTGGGAGGGGTCAGCGGGATTTCCACGGGTCTCAGTGGCCCTGCTGGTGTCTTGGGTCGCAGTGTGTTGCCCAGCAGGACTGACTGCGCTCATTTGGGTTGTTTGAGTTCGGTGTCCAGGTGTTGGCACACTAGCTTGGTCTTGAAGAGGCTCACGTGTGAACACGTCCTGGCCTGTGTGTCTAACTCTACGTGGCAGAGACTAGGTGCGTGTCGGGGCCCTGGCTCGTCCTGGGACTCCTCTCCAGGAGCGAGAGTAAATTGACCTGGAGACCTGTGGGTTTCCCCTGCAGCAAGGACGACTGCAGTGCTGTAAGAAACACACGCCCGCATGCACAGGCTCACATGGGGTCGCGCACAGAACGCGTGGAGACTCAAGCAGGCTTGGTCTGGGGGGACTGTGCTCAGCTGGTCACACGGGGCTGCCCTGCACCCTGATCCAGCCTCTGATCATCTGCCCTCATCCTCGGAATTGTGATGGGGCGCGGGAAGCATCCACCGTCCTGTTGGCGTCGGTGGATAAGATTGCCCCAGGTGGCAGGAGTCTATCCGCCACCAGCTGAATCTGTACACAAATTCACAGCCCCACCCAGATCTGGAGCAGAAGTCGTGATGGATACGGACACGGAGACGTGCGCTGACGCCTTCCCCCGGGAGACGTCTGGTCTCTGGGAGAAGAGTCACCGTGGCTGAAGCCGCCCCAGGCGTGGGGGGAGGGTTCCCCCCGTTCCCCCCCCCCAGGCCCACACACGGTCATAAATAAAAGGAGAAAATTAGGGGTTCCCCCGAGGAGACTTCACAGAAGGAAGACAGAGGCGCGAAGCCTCTGACTCCCTGCGGTTAACACGTGTGCCTCCACTGGGTGTGGCTCGCATTTGAGAGATGGACTTGGCCCTGCAAGAAGCCCCAGCGTTACCGGCTCCTGTGAACGCGAAGGTGGACACTTACTTGCGAGGAGGACCAAGCGGAGCCGCCATCACGACTTTGGGGGCTCAGCCCCCACCTTCCGCCAGCATTTTTCGCGAAGACCAATAACATAAATGACAGCAGTTGCTCTAATTTAAAACAAACCTAGAGGGAAATGCTATCGTTTAAAAATGCCTCGCTGGGGTTTTTTAAAGTAGTGATTAAGAGTAATTACTGGGAGTTCCCTTCGTAGCTCAGTGGTTAACGAATCCGACTAGGAACCATGAGGTTGCGGGTTCGATCCCTGGCCTCGCTCAGTGGGTTAAGGATCCGGCATTGCCGTGAGCTGTGGTGTAGGTTGCAGACACGGCTCGGATCCCGCGTTGCTGTGGCTGTGGCGAAGGCCGGCAGCTACAGCTCCTGTTAGACCCCTAGCCTGGGAACCTCCATATGCCGCGGGTGCGGCTCTACATAAAGGCAAAAAAAAAAGACAAAAAAAAGAGTAATTACTGGGAGTTCCCATGGTGGCTCAGCAGTAACAAAACCGACTAGTATCTTTGAGGATGTGGGTTCGATGCCTGGCCTCACTCAGTGGGTTAAGGACCTGGCCTTGCCGTCAGCTATGGTGTAGCAGATGCGGCTTGGATCTGGCGTTGCTGTGGCTGTGGTGTAGCCCAGCAGCCACAGCTCCAATTCAGCCCCTAGCTTGGGAACTTCCATATGCCGCAGGTGCAGCCCTAAAAAAGCAAAAAAAAAAAAAAAAAAAAAAAGTAATTCTGGATTTCTCCCATTCATCTAGTCAGAGGTTACGGGGCGCCTCTTGTGCGTGGGTCCCCTAGAAGCACGGGCTTTGCTGCGGGAACGGGGCACACAGAAGCTGCTGGAAGGGAGAGGCCTTGCAGCGTCCCGGCGTCTGGA
This sequence comes from Catagonus wagneri, assembly GCA_004024745.2. NCBI lineage: Eukaryota > Metazoa > Chordata > Mammalia > Artiodactyla > Tayassuidae > Catagonus > Catagonus wagneri. The sequence continues at coordinate 21,693,727 of PVHT020000009.1, read as the reverse complement.
GAGTCCGTCTCGTGGGCGTCTCTTCTCCAAGGCTCCCAGGGAGGGGGCGCGACCAGCCAGCCTGCAGAGGCCCTTTCAGGGCCAGCCGAGCGCACCGGTCTGCACGGTGTCCCCGGTGCCGGCCGGAGCCCTGGCTCACCCGGCCCAGCGCTGTGACAGCGGCAGCCCCTGGGGTGGAAGGGCCAGAAGCAAAGGGAGAGTCCGGAGGGCACCAAAACTCGGGCAGCCGAGGGGTCTTGTCAGTGGGGGCGTCCCTGCCGTGTGCTCGGCAGCCCCCTGCCCCTCATCAGCTAGACGCGGAATCGCCCACCCACCCACAGAGGGGGGCCGTCCGGGTTTTCACCGAGGCTGCCCCGGGGACATTTAAATTGAGGCCCTGAAAGGGGGGCAGAAGAAGGCGGGGTGTGTGGGGCTGTGTCCACGGGACTGAAAGACGGCGGTGACCGCCAGGCCATGTCGGGGGGAGGGGATCTCAGCCTCATCGCCATCAGAGACTCGTTAAATGCTTGCAGTCAGGCCACATGTCAACTCGCTGTACCGCTTTGGTTAGATTAAATGTGACTGGAGTCAGTTCTGCCAACAGAAAACAAAAGAGGGAGGGGCGTTGGCTGTGTAGTTCTGGTCACTCACTGGGCAGCGGTTCTCCAGGGGTGGCCCGACTCCCAGAACCTGCTAGAAAAACGCAGGTTCTCAGGCCCAGCCCTGCTGGTGCTCGGGTTTGGGCCTGGGCTCCAGCATTCTGCTTTCCCAGGCCCAGCGGGTCATTCGCACACACACTCTCGCTTGACAACCACTGACAACCACTTGACAGTGGGTCATGCGGACACACACTCTGGCTTGACAACCGCTGACAACTGCCAGCAGCGATGCTGTGCAAGCGCCCCGAGAAACGGCGGGCTGCGTGTGTTCACCGCTCAGAATCCGGAACCCAGAACAGCTCCTGCCAAGCAATTCCCCTTTGTGAATAAATGAACCAAAGACAAAAAGAGTCAACCCCACGCCCGGACGCGGTTCAAGTGATGCAGTTATGCCGGCCAGCTCTCTGTGTTTTTCTAACTGGGGCGTAAGCTCCTCCGCAGGAGTGAAAGTCGCCCCAGCGGATGAAAGGAATTCAACTCATGCGTCTGTCGCTGCTTTCCTGGTCGCCTTAGCTGTACATTGAATTATTGATGACTTTCGCTGAAATGGGTTTGGAAGAGAAGGGGTAAAAGCCTCCCAGTTGTTCCTCGTGCACCGTGTGCGTCTCCGCTACAGCCGAGGACTTTCTCCTCGGGGCCCCATCCTTTCCCTAACGAGGGAAAAAGAAGAAAGGACCATTCCTCCAACTTCTGAGTTTTCAGGACGCTCTGTTTCCAACTTCTCTCGGTCTTACTCGCCCCAACACTGAGTCCCTGTCCCGGGGGATTTAAAAGCCGCTTCTCAAGGCCCTTTTGCAGCAGCGGGAGCTGAGCGTCTGGCTGCAGGCTGTTCTTGCTGCGGGAGGCCGGCTGGGGGCTGCCGCTCCGACTCGCTCCGGTGGGCTCCTGGCACACGGTCCTGAATGTTTGGGCAGCAGCCTGAGTTACATGCGTCTCCAAAGCTGCATGGCCCTATCGTCGAATTTTTAAGCAGCCATTTAGCTTGCCCACCGCACGCCAGGGTGTTCAAGATATTATCCTATGCCATCGCTTTCACAGGTGCTCCTTTAATTGCCGACATTCTTAGCATTCTTGAACCCAAAGCCTTGTTCCAGCACAATTCACATAATTTCGTCTAGACCTTGAGTCACTTTCTTCCAGGGCAGATTAATTGCTGTGGGTTTGGGGGTTTGGGTTCCTGTGTCTCTCTGACCGCCCACGTCCCTCCCACTTTCTTGTCCCCAGTGAATCGCAAACGGGGCCACTGCTACAGTCTGTGCCGTGGAGGGCTGTGGCCTCGGCATCAGGGAACACCCTGGGGAGGATTCCAGTGAGCCCCGGGGAACTTGAATGACACCAGGGTCCCTGCACTCTGGGTCTGGAGGGGGCTCGGGGTTGCTCTGCCTCTGTGGGAGCTGGCTGGCCATTTCCCGGTCAGGGGCCCCAGAAAGGCTGGCTTGGTGGTGGCATTCCATTGAAGGACCACAGACTGTGTCCCCAGATATGTGCACTTTTGCGTGTCCATCCAACACTTGGTGACTCGAGAACATTCAGATCTGCCGGCACTTCTCCCCAGTGTCCATACCTGGGCAAAGTCCAGGATCTGGTCAACCACCCACCATCAGTCATAGGGAGAGACCGCCTTAAGGAGCCTGGGTGGAGGGGGAGTCTTGGGAGAGGGGGTGGCCCGAGGACCCGGAGGCCCAGGGTGACGGTTGCTTGTGCTTCTCGCAGTGCACAGCCAGCTGCGGGGGCGGCGTGCAGACGAGGTCCGTGCAGTGCCTGGCGGGGGGCCGGCCAGCCTCAGGCTGCTTCGTGCAGCAGAAGCCCACGGCCTCCCAGGCCTGCAACACTCACTTCTGCCCCGTCGCAGAGAAGAGAGGTGAGTCTCACAGCCCCTGGGCTTGACCTTGGCCTTTCGGGTGGGGCTGACCCATTTCTGGAGTGGTTCCTAAGCGGGCTGAGGAAGTGTGGGGTGCCCGCTGGTTGGCGGGTCGGGGGTCTGGTTCACGTTTCTTCATCTATCTCTTCCTCCACGTCGTCCACGAAATGGCCCACTCGGCAGACCTCACTTCCCGCCGATGGTTATGAAATCGCTTTGGCTTTAAAAAGCCGGGTTGCTCCTGCATGAGAGTGCTACTGTCTACACTCAGAGAAGCAGTTTTAACTAAAACGACCTTTTCCCCCAAGTTCAGCGGGAGTCCCGCTTATTCTTTGGGCTCTCTCTAAACACCGTCCCTGTGCACAAGCCCTGAGGGCCTTGGATATTTGTCGAGGTTTCTGGAAGAGGAAACAGAGCTGGAGGAGAGTGAGCAGGCTGCCTCAGTCAGGGCCTCGACAACTGGGGTCCCGTCCGCAGACGGCCTGTTGTCTGGGATGGATGAGCAGTTAAGTCGGTGGGTTTAGCACAAAAAGGAGACCGTTTGAGCTTTGCAGGAAGCTTCCAAGAAGGGTCTTGTGAAAAATAGCACGAGCTGGAGTTCCCATCGTGGCTCAGTGGTTAACGAACCCATCCAGTATCCATGAGGACACGGGTTCAATCCCTGGCCTCACCCAGTGGGTTAAGGATCCGGCACGGTGTAGGTCACAAATGGTGTAAGTTGCAGATGTGGCTTGGATGCTGTGTTGCTAAGGCTGTGGTGTAGACTGGCAGCTACAGCCCTGATTTGACCCCTAGCCTGGCAACTTTCATAGGCTGGGGATGCAGCCCTAAAAAGACAAAAAAAAAAGCATGATCCACGTGGCCCATTTGACCTGGGATCAAGGAGGCCTGCCTTCCTGTAGCCTCTCCAGGGCAGTGACGGACTTGCCCGGATTTGGTGTGGTTGCTGCCGGCGGCGGCAGCACTGACGGGGGTCTGCTCGCTTCCAGGCGCCATCTGCGAGGACCGCAGCCCCTGGTGCTCCCTGGTGTCGCAGCGCGGCCTGTGTGGCCACCCCTCCTACGGCCCGCAGTGCTGCCAGACGTGCTCCTGGTCCAACCTCTGAGCCGAGTCGGCCGCCCCCGGGGCGCAGAAGCCACCTCCTCCCGGCACAGCCAGCTGGGCGTCCACACCGGGCTGCATCCGAGGAAGAAGGAAGCCGGGAGAAGAGATTTCCGGCCGGGCTCTTGGGCACAGATCCTGCGCACGTGTGTCTGCGTTTGCGCGCGCACGTGTGGAGGGAGACTCATGCGCGCGACGGCCCTTGGTGCGCGGACACGCTCTCGGACAGGTGGAGCCAGGCCACGGGGCACAGAGCACCCTGAGCCGCAGGTGCTCAGCCCACGTGCTAACCCTGACCTGCAGATCTTTGCCAAGAAGTGAACATCTGCCACCGAGGACTCCGGCCCAGCTGCCGCCTGGAGGCCCCTTTCCGGGGCGCGATCAGCTCCGGCCTGCGTCCTCGGGTCCGTCCCGCTCCCAGGGCCCCGGAGCCTCGGCGGGGGAGCTGGTCTTCACCCCGACGGGGGACCTGGCCTCTGGAAACGGGGAAAATGAAACCCCTGCTCTTTGGTGCTTCTGACCCTCTCAGACTCCCGTGCCGGAGGAGAGAATTTTCGTGTCTGATGTTTCCTCTTTCTCAGTTATTCACCAGTAAGTGTTCCTGTGTAAAGCCACTTCTTCATGCTTTTCTACTTCAGGTGACAGAATTACAGGCTATCCCCGAATTAGAGAGTCGGGGGTTACACCCAGCGGGGGCTCAGGGTCGGTCCCACTTGGGGAGCCGTCCGGGGACGACCTTGGACCCTGTGTTCCGCTTTTGTATGATGGGAGGTGTTTAAAATTCTTCCATCAACCTTGGCTGTCTCTGTAACACCCCTTCAGAAGGAAGGCCACTGTCTCCCGGCAGAAAGCTGCACACGGGCCCCCTCTCAGCCCGCTGACACCTCCGCGGCTTTTACTCCTGTGCTGCGGCATGGCCTCCATCCCGAGTGGCACCTGGATATTTATATTTGCCGAGGTTTTAGAATAAATTTGATGCTCTGTGGCGTGCTTCTGAACGGCTCGTGCTTCTTCTGAGGTTTGCGCTGGGGTCCGAGGGCCAGGCCGGCACAGAGACCAGGGGGCAGGGCCTTGAAGAGGGAGAAATGGGACTTGGGAGCCCGGGGGGTGCTCTGTAGCCGGCCACCTGCCGGGGCTCCGGACCGCGACTCGGGGACTCGGGGTGAAGCCTGGGGCCCGCGGGCCCAGCTGACCTGCTAGGTCGATGCCTCTCCCGGGTGAGCAGAGTCGCTGGGTCGAGGGCCGATGCCGCAGGGGGGGGAGCCTTGCTCGGTGACCCCTTAGGCGCCGAGACGAAGAACCGAAAACACAAATCTGTCGAGTCAGGGAACTGCTTTATCTCTCCACGTATGTTCAGACTTGCAAGCGCAGAAGGTAAGGGGCGGGCACGTATTTGAAGTCAAAAAATCACAAAAGCTTGAATCTGAGCTCCAGACAGACGCAGCGCCCAGTGTACGGTGTGACTGAGAGGTGGGGAGCCCGCAGGCGGAGCGTGGCTGGCCAGGGAGCACAGCTGGTGTACATCTGGCCGCCACCGTCTTCTCAGGGGCCGAGGAAGGGAAACCAGCCTCCCCGGGAAACCAGGCTCCAACCGTGGAGGAGAACGAGCAGGCCGCCCGCTCCGGCTCACCTCACGGCATGACTGCCCAGGGGCTGCCGTTGCTCCCCTGTCACCTCCAAGCAGCCGCCTTCCCACGGGGAGGGGAGAGTCACAGCGCTGTTCCCCACCCAGGGGACGCCTCTTGCAAGCACAGACGGGGTCCGGAACGTCCGTCTTCCGCAGCCAGGAACACCTGAGTGTCCCCTCGTGACACTTGGATCCGGTGCCTGAGGGGACATTGGCTAAATCTGTGCAGCTTGAAGCCTCCCCCCTCGTGTCTGAGGGGCGGCGGTAGCGGTGGGAGGTGCCGGACTTTGTCACATTCTGTGCCTTCAGAGTTACTCGCAGCCCCTCCTGCTCCAGCGCCTGGCTTCCTGTGACCTGAATCCTGCCCCCCCACTCCTGTGCTGAGCCCTGACCCCAAAGGGACCTCACGTGGACACGGGGCCCTTGAGGAGGCGATCAGGGTAGATGAGGCCACAGGGTGGGGCCCTAGTCCCAGAGGACAGGTGTCCTCCTGAGAAAAGAAAGAGGCTCCACACACACACACACACACACACACACACACACACACACATTCATCGTGTGTGTCCGGATGGGGAGAACATTATAATTGGCATTATATTTGCAAAAAGTCACCAACTTAGTTTTGACTCTCTACTCATTTCAAAAACAGATCCAAAGTAATTTCCTTGTTTTTTCCACTTTTGTCTTTATTTTTATTTGTTTATTTTTGCTTTTTAGGTCCACACCTGTGGCGTACAGAGGTTCCCAGGCTAGGGGTCTAATCAGAGCTACAGCTGCCGGCCTACACCACAGCCACAGCAACGCCGGATCCGAGCCGCTTCTATGACCTACACCACAGCTCAAGGCAACGCCATATCCTTAACCCACTGAGCAAGGCCAGGGATCCAACCCGCATCCTCATGGGTCCTAGTCGGCTTTGTTAACCCCTGAGCCACAGAAGGAACTCCTCCACTTTTGTTTTTAAAATGAGGGCTGGGTATTCACCAATGCCTCCAATAAAACTCTTGTTAAATTTAAATGAAGAGAGGTGGCAGGAAGAAATAAGAGAAAAATTATGGTATCTTGAGAGATTCGTGGTCCAGGCGTTAAGGTTCTGGACACGGCTGTTCATGGCTGGAAGTTTCCTTGGATGGAACAGCCTGGACGAACAATTCAAAAGCAAACACACAGCCGTTTCGTTGTTATCTTAACTGAGGGTACGTGCAACGAGTGGACACGAAGCCACCGTAAATAAGCCCGGAGTCACCTCAGGGTCTGCGGCCCCGCCCTCTGCAGCAGGAGTTCCTTTCTGAGTTTTCTGGTGAGTTCCGAACTCAGACGCTGCTTAATTGTCAGCCTTTCCTCTAAGCTCATGGCTCTCCCAGCTCAGGAGGAAGAATTCTGGGGTGAGATGCAGGTCTGGGGACACGGAACCAAGGCTGAGTGTGGGAAAGTCAGCCCTCCTGACTGGTGGTCTCCGGGCTGGAGGCCTCTGCACGCAGGTGCCACCGGAAGGACCGAGGGACACGCCCGTCGGTGACCTGGGTGGTTTCCAGCCGCGGGACACGCCCACCGGTGACCTGGGTGGTTTCCAGACGCAGGTGCCACCGGAAGGACACGCCCATCGGTGACCTGGCTGGTTTCCATGTCTTTGTAGAGATCCCACAAAGCCCGGGACATGGACGCAACTGGTCCAAGTTTCCCCTTTGCTTTTCCTGGGATGTTTCCATCCGTCCCGGAGTTGGGTTTAGATCTCAAGGGCAAACCTACTGCCGGACGGTGACTTTCTTTCCTTCTCAAAGACGCTCAGCCATGCTAGGGCAGGACCCCTTTTTGTTTTAATTACTGTTTCATGGTTTATCCGAAATTGTTCACGTTGAGTGTCTCAACAAAGTTATGAAACAGTATTCACTTTGCCTCTTCGATAGGGATTAATAAAATCTGTAGCAAAGTCGATGGGGTTTGGCAGCTTCATCTTGGGACTTTTCCCTAGAAGGACCGGAGGCCAGAAGGAAAATGCAGGGCTTTCCAGAGAACCAAACCCTCGGCGTGGGAGGCGAGGACGAGGCCAGGACCTCAAGGGCGAATAACTGAGGCAAGCGATTGCTCGGGGGTCCTCTCAGGGAAAGTTTCCTGGGATGGAGCAGCGCGAGAGGGTGTGAGCCGATCCCGCGGCCGTGTGCTTCCCCCAGACCTCCCACGGCGTCCGCTTGCCCCAGCCTGGGGAAGAGCCCATACGTTTGCCTCCTCTTAGAATTACTCATCCAGAATGACTCAGCTTTCACACATCCTGGGGCTCCCTCTCGGCCCAGGACGGCCCACACCTCAGCCTCATCTTTCTTCTGTCTAATGGATTCTGATGGATTTATTTTCGAGCATCTGAGAAATCCCTTGCAGACGGAACCAGGTCTTCCCTGCCGGCTGCGTGGGGGCTCGTCAGACCCAGATGCTGGTAAGGGGCCCGTCGGGTACCCTGCACTTAGAAGCAGGGCCTTCCAGCTCTATGGACGTATTTTTGTCCCCCAGACTGACTGGGAGTTTATTTCGAGGAATACGAGCTGTTCTGCAGAACGGGAGACCGAAGCTGACATCTCAGAGCAAGGTGATGAACCCATGGACCACAGAGTCCCCTTGGGACCCTGAGGGACTAGTATCTTCACAAAGCTGTACAACCATCACTGCTGTCTAATTCCAGAACATTTTTGCAGCGCCCCCCCCCCGAAAAGAAACGCCATCCTGGTCACAGTCAGGTCCCCAGCCCCGGGCGACACGCGACTTACCCTCTGTCTTTATGACTCTGACTCCGTTTCACATAAAAGGAATCCTACACCCTGTGTCCTCAGCTCGCATCACTGCTTCACTCCTTTTTCTGCGGTGAATAGAAACACCACCTCCTGTTTATCCATTCGTCAGTCGATGGAGATTTGGGTTGTTTCCATTCTTTGCTGCTATAAATAATACTGCTGTGAACGACTGTGCACAGGTGTTTGTGTGCACGTATGCTCGTTTCTCTTGGGTTTACAGCTAGAGGTAGGAAAGCTGGGTCATGTGGCGACTCTATGTCTGACATTTTGAGGACCTGCCCAGCTGACAAGCCCAGCAGCAAAACTATTTTCTCCATATCCTCACCAGCACTTACTACTAACTTTTCGATATTGGTCGTACTAATGGATGTGCAGTGGTGTCTCATCGTGGTTTTGATTTACATTTTCTGACGACTGATGATATTAAGCATCTTGGAATATGTCAATGGAATATGTGTATATTTTATTTGATAAATGCATACAAATCCTTTGCCCACTGGGCTATTTGTCTTTTTTTGTTGAGTTATGTGTTCTTTATATATTGTGGATACAACTCTTTTATCAAATTTATAATTGACAAATGTTTTCTATTCTGTGGGCTGTCTTTTCACTTTCCCATTTTCCCTTTTTTTTTCTTTTAGGCCTGTACCTGCGTCATCTGGTGTTTTCCAGGTTAGAGGTCTAATGGGAGCTACAGCTGCTGACCTACACCACAGCCACAGCAAGGCCAGATCCAAGCCGCATCTGTGACCTACACCACAGCTCACTGCAACACTGGATCCTTAACCCACTGAGGCCAGGGATCGAACCTACAACCTTACGGTTCTTAGTCGGATTCGTTTCCGCTGCGCCATGACAGGAACTCCGTCTTTTCACTTTCTTGATAGTGTTCTTGGGAGGACAAAAGTTAATTCTGATGAAGTCCAATTTATCTTTTTTTTTAAATTGTGTGTGTGTGTGTGTGTGTGTGTGTGTGTGCAGTGTCATAGCTAAGAAACAAATGCCTAATCTGAAGTCATGAAATTTAGGTTTATGTTTTCTTCCCGAAGTTTAATTTTCTTTTGCTTCTGATGACTCCAGTGATGACCTACGCTCTTTGGGGGGGAGGGGGGGCAAGAAATGGAGGAAAGTATTACAGAAAAAAATGAGCCACTTCATTTCATTATTTTCTAAGTAATCCCAGGAGATAAATGCCTGACCTGATGGAGACCAGGACTTAAGGCAAAATGGAAATAGCTCCTTGTGCATTTTAGGGAGACTCCTGACCCTTCCTCAGTGTCTCTTCTTTGCAAGCACCTGCCTTCTCTCAGGGTTTGCATATCGTGTGTGACTGAGTTGAATGTCAAAAATGACAGAACCTGCTGATGATGCTCGTCTCCAGCCAATCATTCTTCTGCACTTGACCTTCCTCCTCCTCCCCTTTTCCAGCAGCACCACCTCTTCCCGTGTCCACTGTGACATGACTCAGATGACCAGGCCTTGTCCTGGGCCAGGCTGTGCTGTGACACGAGACGTGAACTTCAGGGTCAAAGCACACTGAAGATGGTCCTTGTCACGCGGCATGTTACACTCTGAATTTGGAACCTCCCAAAGGGACTAACCTTTTTGGAGTCTTTCTTAAACCATCCCACTTCCCCGCCTGAGCCCCTCAAGGCCCTCCCTTCCCAGTACAAACTGCGGCACAAGAGGCCTCCCGGTGCAGGGCCAGCCTCGCCTGCGAAGGGTAAGCGTTTTCCAGCCACCAGAAGATCAGGAGTCAAAGGCCCTGGGCCCTCGGTACGGGACCGACCCGCGCTCCGCTTTCTCCCAGACGCAGAACGCAGCTCAGTTCCACTGAGTGGGCCGCCGCGCCCTCCCCTCCTGGCCACCTCCAGTCCTGGGAGGGATCCGCACCAGACCGCGTCTCTCCCCCCACCCCGGCCCTGCAGGGCTCACAACTGCTGCCTACATAGCCAGGAAATGAAGAAAAAATCAAATAAGAAGCCATTCAACCCACACATCCGGCCCTGGAAAACCCCAAGCATTGTTGGGTCCCAGGCAACGTCCTTAAAGCCCCGCGTTGTCACAGATTAGAGCACATCTGCCCCTGGAGGCTGGTGTTTCTCATTAATACACAGTGACTCCTGGACTGTGTTTGCTTTGGTTTTCTGTGGCCAAGCTGGGGGGACTGAGGGTTAAAGCCAGATCTTGGCATTTAATCACACTTTGCGTTGTACCCACCCGTCCTCCCCAACGCTTTCACCACTGACTTTTGAAGGGAAACAGGACATACTAGTTTTGCTTGTGCTTTTAATAAACTTACTTGGCGTATAGTTGACTTGGAAAGTTATGTCAGTTTCAGGTGTACAGCAAAGAAAATCAGTGATATATGGATATATGTCCATTCCGTTTCAGGTTCTCTTCCTGTTGAGGTTACGACACAGCACCGGGTAGATTACTCAGTGCTATACAGCGGGTCATTCTTGCCAAGATCTGTTTTGTATATACTACTGTGTATACGTCGGCCTCAATGTCCTATTTTATCCCACCCACTCCACATTTCCCCTTTGGTGACCATAAATTAGGTTTCAAAATCTTTGAATCTGTTTCTCTTTTGTAAGTTCTTTTGTATTATTTTTGTTAGATTCCACATATTAGTGATCTCATTTCATATTTGTCTTTGGCTTTCTTCACTCATGATGATAATCTCTAGGTCTATCCATGTTGCTGCAAACGGCCTTGTTTTATTCTTTTTTATGGCTAATATTCCACTGTATGTATATACCACGTCTTCATCTGTTCCTCTGGTGATGGACATTTAGGTTGCTTCCATGTCTGGGCCATCGTGAATAGTGCTGCTGTCAACATTGACTCATGCAGCTCAATATCACACAAAAAAAACAAACAACCCGATCAAAAAATGGGCAGACGATCTAAATAAACATTCCTCCAGAGAAGACAGACAGATGGCCAAAAAGCACATGAGAAGATGCTCAACATCATTAATTATTAGAGAAATGCAAGTCAAAACCAGAATGAGGTGCCTCCTTTCAGCAGTCAGAATGGACATCATCCAAAAGTCTACAAACATTAAATGCTGGCGAGGGAGAAAAAGGAGCTCTTCTACACGTTTTGGGAATGTCATTTGATGCAACCACTATGGAGAACAGTATGGAAGTTCCTTAGAAAACTAAATATAGAACTATCATGGTTTTAAACACACACGCACATCTCAGCGGTAGCAGCATCTCAACTGCATTCAGCCAGCAGATCGGAAGTTTCCGTCGTAATGCATGTTAACTTGTAATCACTGCATATTTCAAACTGTTTATTTGATAAACAAAAACAAAATAAACAAAGTAGGCATTCTTTAACTTGTGCTCCTCCTACCGCCAACTGTTCTCTCTCCGCCCCAGCTTCCTTTGGACCAACCTCTCAGGCCATCTGTGCTCCACGGACTAAACGCAGTCAGCCACTTCCTGGACCCTAGCATATCCACGTTCTCCACACTTAGACCAAAAACCTGATGGAAATCAATCCAATGATCTAAAGGTAAAATGCACTAGGTAAGCTTTGCAAAAAACAGACAGCAATCATGAGGTCTGCATGAGTAGAAAAAGGCAGAAGTCTAAAATATATAAAGAAAAAGTGTCTTCAACTCTTTGGGAAACAAAGAACGCACAGAACTTATCATACATATATTCTTCTCTAGTTTGGATGGGAGCCTTTATTTCCCTTTTGGATGGGATTTGATGTTTAAGGCACAAAAAATGATCGGGAATTTTAAATCGCTAATGATGGGTATTAATAAGTGACCTCTGTGAGCCGAGCAGAATGCTAAGTGTTTATAAACAGGACCACAAATTTTATAGGCTACTGTTAGTGAATTAAATGATAACACAGTAGAATTAAATCCCTGTGTTCTAGGAGTGGAGCCAAGGCCACGTGAGTGATGAGTGGAAGATGGAGAGCATTGTAGGCAGGTCCAGCCACCAGGTGGCCAGGCCAGCTGTCAGGGCGACACCAACATGGTGGCTTCTCACCACACAGTCCAGCAGTGGCGAAAAAGAACTAGAGACAGACCACATGCTGAGAGTGAGGGAACATAACAGCGTGATACCACAGGGAATCCCGCGCTCGCTGTATGTGGGTCAGCCTCAACAGAACTGCAAATCATCGAACCGCAAGGGAAGAAGCTCAAACAAGAAGAGAGAAGAACCACAAAACCAACCAGAAACCAAGTAACAAAATGGCAATAAGCACATACCTATCAATAATCACTTTCAATGTTAATGGGCTAAATGTTACAATCCAAAGACATAAGGTGGCTAAAAAAATAACCAAAAAACCTAAGAACCATCTATATGCTGCCTACAAGAGACTCACTTCTGAGCCAAAGACACACAGAGACTGAAATTGAGGGAAGAGAAAAATATATTCCATCTAAGTGAAGACATACTCATGTCAGACAAAGCAGACTTTAAGTCTATTGTAAAGGACAAAGAAGGGCTTTATATAATGATAAAGGAAAAACTTCAAGAAGACGATATCACATTTGTTAACATAACATGCACCCAACACAGGGATACCTAAATATATAAAGGAAATACCAGAGTTCCGGTTGTGGCTCAGCAGTTAACAAATCTGACTAGCGTCCATGAGGACCCAGGTTCGATCCCTGGCCTCGCTCAGTGGATTAAGGATGCGGCATTATCATGAGCTGTGGTGTAGATCGCAGGCACGGCTTGGATCCTGCATTGCTATGGTTACAGCTCCAATTTGACCCCTAGGCTGGGAACTTCCATATGCTGCGGGTGCAGCCCTAAAAAGACAAAAAAAAACCTCAAAACAGAAACAAAGTCTTCTTAAAAAGAATTTCTACCACTATTTATAATAGCCAAGACATGGAAGCAATCTATATGTCCATCGACAGAGAGTTGGATAAAGAAGATGTAACATATATATAAATATATATATATATATATATATATATAATTAAATATGTATTCTACATATAATGGAATATTACTCAGCCATGAAAAAGAATGAAATAATGCCATTTACTGCAACATGTCTGGACCTAGAGATTATCATACTAAGTGAAGTAAGTCAGACAGAGAAAGACAAACATCATATGATCTCACTTATCTGTGCAATCTAAAAATAATGACACAAACCAAAACAGACTCACAGGAGGGGGCAGTTTGGACCGGCGTGGGCACGCCGTCACATATGGGAAGAAAGGTCAAGAGAACCTGCTGTGTAGCACAGGGGACCCCACTCCGTGTTCTGTGCTGGCCTGTGTGGATGTGCGTACGTGTGTAACTGAATCACTGTGATGTACAGAAGAAATTAACACAACATTGTAAACCAGCAGTATTTCAATACGATTTTAAAAAATCACCACCCAAACATCTTAACTGTGTTCCTGAGACGTGAACGTGATTAATGTGGGTGCAGTTCACGCCCTAGAACAACGAGTGCTTAGGTCTTCTTTCCTCGCAGACATGTTCATTGGTTACCAGTTAGGAAAACGACTCCTTGGAGAACCTTCAATGCAAAATTCCCATTTGTTTGGAGCAGTGCCGAGCCGTCATTCACAGCTATCTTCCCACTGGGACGCCCTCTTTCCAGCAGAGCTGGCCTCTCTCAGTCGCCCACACAAAGGACACCTGCCAAAAATGCAGCCCACTTCACTTTCTCCCCAGTGAAATTATCACATACTCGCCGTAGGTCAATTGGAAAGTTCTGGGGGGAAAAGAGGAAGGAAAGAAAGAAGATCTGCCCTGATCTCAGCAGCTGGAAAGAATCACTATTATTAAGCTTTTTGTATCTTTCCTTCCAGCCTTTGAAAAAGGATTTAAAATGTACTGGTGATCGCGACTTTGTGGATAAGAGTGACACTCCATTCAAAAAACAAACGTGCGTGGGGTTCCCCGGTGGCTCACCAGGCTGAGGATCGGGCTTTGTCACCGCAGCAGCTCTGGTCACGGCTGTGGCTCGGGTTGGATCCCTGACCCGGGAACTTCCACATGCGGCAGGTGTGGCCAAAAAATGAAATAAAAATAAAATAAAATAATAAAATACGCAGAACTGGTCTTGAATGTACAGAATCTCCCAATTAAAGAGTGAAGGGGACACCGGCTCAGGGAGCGAAGGTCCTTCAGGACCTGTCTGCGCAGGTTCGGGAGCCGTGCCGGAGCGGCAGTGCTCCTTCAGGCTAACACACACGCCTGCTCTGGGTTTCCGTGTGCGCTCCTGTTTTAAAGGAGGGCAGTTCAAAATGCTACCTCCTGCTTCTGTAAAGGACAGAGTCACACCTTCTCGTGTTGCTTTCACGATCTACTCCAACTTATTTCCACTCCAGGGACACGCCTGCCAAGCCCTTGAGCTGGGTCTTAAGGTCAAGCACCTGACAGCACAAGAGCGAGAGACTCCTAGCTTCCTAGTAGCCGAATTTTGTGGGAAGAGTATTCTTCCTGAATTTCAGATATTCTCAAGCGTGCTGATAGAGATCTGGGTGAGTGTGCAGCATGTGCGAAATTCACACAACTCCGATTTTCAAAAATACGTGGGGCCTCATAATTTCTTTATAGATGAACTGAAATCCTTCGAGAGGCTGTCATACTGATGATGACAGAGAGAACGGAGGCGGGGGTGGGGGGTGTCCACGGCTGGAGGGCTGATGGCCTGATGGCCTGAGGGTGTCCGGTCAGAGTGGCCCATGTGGGCATGTCTTGGTACCTCATCGTGGTTTTACCTGGCGCTTCCTTGGTGTCTGATGATGCTGAGATCTTATCTATGTATTTCGTCACCCCCTCGTCTTCTTTTCACATCTTTTGCAGATTTTTACTGCATTGTTTTCTCATTTTTGAGTTTTGATATTTGACACAGGAGATCTTTATCAGATGCAAGTTTTGCAAATATTTTCCCTCCGTCTGTGGCCTGTCTTTTCATTCTCTTAGTAGCCTTCACAGAGCAGGACCTTTGCCATTTTGATGAAGCCAGTTACTCAAATTTTCATTTTATGAGAATCACGCTTTTGGTGTCGTATCTAAGAGGTCTTTGCCTATTCCAAGGTCACAGATATTTTCTCTTATATTTTCTTCTAGAAGTTTTATCAAATTGGTTTTTCTATTTGAGTCCACTGTGATCCACTCTGAGATATTTTTGTGTAAGATACAAGGTTCATTTTTTGGCCTGTGGATGTTCAATGGTTCCAGTGCTGCTTGTTCAAAAATGTTTATTTTTTCATATTACATGTTACAGCTACACAGCCCTGGACAGGGGGTTTAAGCGAATATCTTCATTTAATCTTCAAGACAATCCTGCAAGTAAGGGGGGCGGCGTGACCCTCCATCTCCCTCTGTGACAGAAACAGGGAACCCAAGGCAGTGAGAGTGGGTGTGTTTGCCCAGGGTCGGCCAAGCCGCCGAAGGCGGACCCGGGTCCTGGATGGTGCCTAACTGACCCCAGTCCAGGCCCTCCCACTGGCCGGGGGAAGAGCGGGTCAGCCTAAGGCAGCGTCTTGGGCTTTCCAGCAAAAGACCCCACCCCCACCTCCATGGGCTCCACCACTCAAAGTTTCAACTTTTCCTTAACCTACCCGCGGCCACCCTGGTCCCTAAGATCAGCTGGGGGGGGTGCACTTCCTCCATCCACAGGGCGCGCAGGATCCTCGTGGAATGAGCCAGGGGCCAACCAAAGAATCAAAGAAGAAAGGGGTTTGATTGCTTCAGACCCAAAGAAAGATGCATGGCCTCCTCTGGGGCCAAGGCTTTGCTTTCAAAAGACAGGAAACGGGATCCCACCCGGTATAAACATCTTAATGAAAAAGCCAAGGGGCTTTTTCTTTGTTGTGTTTGGGGGCTTCCTTTATCCTATTCTAAACATTGGTTTTGGACCGTTTGCGAAAGCTCCACTCCCATCTGATCGTATCCTTTGTAAAACCAGGACCATTCCAGTGATCTTATGTCTCTTTTAAGTTTTCAGTAAATAAACACAGTCTGGCACCGCTGCCCCCTGGGGAGTGACACAGCAGTGCCCCGAAAGTGTCTCATCAATCATAGGATGGCGAAACCCACTGATTTCAGAACGATTGTGTCACTGCGTGCTTCTGACACTTCTTTATTTATGAATATCATGGACCCAGCCCTTTAAGAATTATGTTTCATCTTAGATTACTCACGAGAAATGCTTGCCCAGTGAAGCCCCAAAATATGTGGGCCTTCTCATTTTAGATCTTTGATTCACTGCAGTGAACTGTAACCTGTCGCAAACCACTACCATTATGCCCTTTCGGATTAAACTGTGCATTGAATATCAGACTTAGCCCACAGACCGATCTGTTCTTTTTTCTGGCAAAAATTGTCCCATCCAGTTGCCACAGTTTGGCTGTAATGTTGGTGGCATCAGTTTGGCCAGTCACTTTGCTCTCCGGTTGACGTCTATTCTGATGGCATCCGTCACCAGCGGTGTCACACATATAACTCGTCTCAGATGCCATCACCATCAACAGGAAGTGACTCTCTGTGGCCAGTCTGACCACAGCACACAGTGGCACAGGCAGCTCCTGACAACCCACGGCAGCCCCGACTGCAAGGCGGTCCTCCACCCCGGGGGGGATGAGAAATCACCAGTGGTTTTGCCCGGACACACACTCTCTTTCCAGATTGGGCTTCAACCCCAAGAGTCAAACTCGCAAGAAGCACTGTGTTTGGGAGTTCCCGTTGTGGCTCACGGGGTTATGAACCAGACTGGTATCCATGAGGACGTGGGTTTGATCCCTGGCCTCACTCAGTGGGTTAAGGATCTGGCGTTGTCGTGAGCTGTGGTGTAGGTCGCAGACGCGGCTCAGCTCCAGTGTCGCTGTGGCTGTGGCTGTGGCCGGCAGCTCTGCTTTGACCCCTAGTCTGGGAACCTCCACACGGCTCCCACAGACACCATTTGCTGTCCCCCACCTCCCCCGGATCCCATGAGCCTCACTTGCAAGCTTCTTTGCTTTTCGTGGTGGCTTCACTCCTTATGTATGTACTCCTCACATTAAGGCTTAAAGAAATGAAATTAGCAAGGACTGAAAGGATGCAAACAAAGCAGAAATAAACATAAGCAAACTTTTTTAAAAAAGAAGAAGCACAGTTCTGACAAGCTGCTTGGGTACCCGCCTCAGTCCCTGGAGCTGCTAGAACAAACCCCCGTAGGCCAGGCGGCTTAAAGAGCAAACAGGAATTTCCCAGGGTTCCCGAGGCCAGAAGTCTAGGGCCAGGGTCTGAGCACGATGGCGTCCTGGTGACGGCCCCCCTCCTGGTTTGCAGAGGGCTGCTTCTTGCTGCCATCTCCCTTGTCACAGAGGGAGCCAGCCAGCTCTTTTCCTCTCCTTTAAAGGGCACCAGCCCCATCATGGGCCCCACCTCATGGTCTCGCCCAGTGCCAGTGTGAACTGGAGTTTGGCACTGGCCATCAGCCTCCACATGGATTAAATCATGAGCCACGGCAGCTGCGGGTCCACAGCGCCCCCAGGGGAGCTCCGGGTGGAGACCAGGAGTGAGGCGCTCTGCGCTCTGGGAAAACTGGAAGAACAGGTCTTCAGATAGATATTTTTAGGAGATTTTATGCGCCCATTTCTTTTTTTCTTTTTTTTTTTTGGTCTTTTCTAGGGTTGCACCTGCGGCATATGTAGGTTCCCAGACTAGGGGTCAAATCGGAGCTGCAGTCGCTGGCCTTCGCCACAGCCACAGCAACGCGGGATCCGAGCCGCGTCTGCAACCTACACCACAGCTCACGGCAACGCCGGATCCTTAACCCACTGAGCAAGGCCAGGGATCGGGCCCGAAACCTCATGGTTCCTAGCCGGATTCATTAACCACTGAGCCACGACGGGAACTTCTGTGAGCCCATTTCTTCCATCTCGTCATATCTAGAAAAACGCTAAAATCCTTCATGGTGCTGTCTGCTCCTTGTGATTAGCAGTGACCTTCGATAAAGTGCCTGCAAGGCCCTCTCCCTTCACCTTCATCCTGCAGGTCCTAGCACCGCCCTCGCCTCCTCGGAGCAGCTTCTCAGGGCTCCCTGAGATGCAGTCTCCCAGGCTTAAGTCCTAATTTTGCCCCAAATAAAACTTAATACTCACCTTTGAGGTTGTGCATTTTTTTAAGTCAACACAAATGACCTGCCAAAGCTGCCACCTCCAGGCACCAGGCGAGGGGGCGCAGGGCTTCCACGCATGAATTAGCGGTTACGTGCACCCACGCCGCCCATTGCCCAGCCCACCCGACCGCTTCCGTAGCAGCCCCGACGGCGCGACCACGGGCACAGTCCCAGCTTCAGATGCTCTCTAAGGTTCTCGCCACTCTCCTAACTCTGTTTTCTCTCTAAATCTCGAAAATGAATTGATGCTGACCTCAGAGAAGAGAGGACGTCGAGGCGAAGGCAACGGTCTCACGCCGCGTGATTCTCCGCCCTCTCCGCACAGCGGGAGGAGGACCCCGTCCGGGCCGCGCCGGATGACGGATGGGCGCGTGAAGGGCGGATGCTGACTGTAGCCTCCAAACCTGATATTGCTGGCAAATCAATTTTGTTTTGTCTAGAATGGCCAAAATTTGGGGGCGTGAAGGTCCCGGGGGTTTAAATTACTTACCTTTCAGGAACTTGAGGCCCCCAATGATATTTTACTTTTCTGTGAAAACCCGTTTCACCAAATGCCACAATCATTCCTGAAAACGATGAATTAAAGTTCGATGTTACTGAATTCTGGAGAATATGCCATTTCTTAGACATCATAAGTTATTAGTAAAGTCTCCAAACTAGACGTGAATTTAAAAAAGTGAAAAACCCGGGAGTTCCCGTCGTGGCTCAGCGGAAACGAATCTGACTTGTATCCGTGAGGACACAGGTTCGATCCCTGGCCTCGCTCAGTGAGTTAAGGATCCAGCGTGGCTGTGAGCTGTGGTGTAGGTCACAGACGCAGCTTGGATCTGGTGTGGCTGTGGCTGTGGCGTAGGCTGGCCACTGTAGCTCCAATTCGACACTTAGTCTGAGAACTTCATATGCCACAGGTATGGCCCTAAAAAAGTAAAATAAAAAACCCAATTCTCCCAAAATGAAGTAGGAATCATAATTATGAATATACTTCCACGTTTGCATATATCCTCTAAGAAACAGCTATGAACATAGTATTTAACTCTTTCTAGAATACAAAACACAGTCTTCCATCTTGTGTGTCAAGCCAATGAATCTGACACGTTTACCTTCAGAAAGATGCAGTTTTTGCTAACTTTGTCATTCCCCCGAGGAATGCCAGCCAAAGAGAGCTTCTGACCTTCCCTCAAGCTGAGGCCATAAATATTAATGGACAAAGAGGATGATATTTTTGAGAACCCGAAGAACATTACTCAGTGAAATTTTTAAAAATATAAACAGCCCCCGGTAATGACACAGAGACTCACTTCTGGGAATAGTCACACACTTAAAAGCAAAGCCCGAAATGCGCAAACACAAAGCACGGCATCATTTTGCTGCAGGTCAGAAAGACACTGGCAGGGGAGCAAAGCACCTGATCTGCGGCGGGGGGCAGCCCCGGGCAGCTGGCGCAGCTGAAGGCTCCCTGGAGGCACCAGGTCAGTGTAAAGGCAGAGAAAGATGGCCTGGAAAAGGAACCGAGACTTTGTATTCTAGTCAATAAAAAGCACTTTGCTATTCCTGACTAATGCAGTGATTTCTTTTAAGTCCCGTCAAGATGAAATGCCCACATTCTCTGATGTTTGAAGGAGAAAGTAAAGGAGGGAGAAGCTGTGAAATGAATACTTCGGATTTTTGATGCTTTGGGACGTCTTTTAAAAAACTTCCCTTTGTGGCACAGTGGAAACGAATCCGACTAGTATCCATGAGGATGTGAGTTCGATCCCTGGCCTCGCTCAGTAGGTTGCTTTCATTTCTTGGCTATTGTAAATAGTGCTGCTGTGAACAGTAGGTGCGTGTGTCTTTTTGAATTAGAATTTCATCTTTTCTGGCTCTACGCCCAGGAGTGGGATTGCTGGCTATACGGCAACTCTCTTTTTTGTTTGGTAAGGAACCCCACTGGGGTCTCTTTGAGAAGGACATCGATCCGCTTCATAAGAACCCCGCCCTCATGACCTAATCACCCCCGCAGGGTCTAAGGCCATCACATTGGAGATAAGGATTTCCATACAGGAGTTTTGAGGGAACGTAAACATTCAGTCTATGGAATTTCCCCTCCAGACATTTTCCACACAAAAAATTCCCCGGGACAAAGTATTCTGGTCTCGACAGGGAGAAACAAAGGTTAGGTTGCAAATTGCAGCTGAGAGACCGCCAGGCTGTGAGCTTGCTCTGCAAGCTGGTGAGACCTGCATCTTTCTCTCACCTCTGTTCCTATCCCACCTCCCTGGTTTGGGAACACGGATCCAGCAACCCCAGGATCTGGAATCGATGAGGTGGGAGACGCTCCCAGTGTGAACCTCGGCTGGCTTTCGTGAGGCCCTTGTGCCCTGCCCAGCAGAGGGGACCTCCAAGGCCTGGGAGTAGCACACAGTCCTGTTCTCACCCCTTCAGAACCCCAACCCCAAGCCCCACAACCTGAAATAAACCCAGGATGAAAGCATCTCCACTCACACACTACCTGCTTCTCCCAGAATGGTCTGCCTTTTGTTCTAAGTACGAGAAATCACTGAAGAAAGCAGAGATGGTTGTAAGAGAGTAGCCTTGACGAGTTCTGGCAGGAGAGCCCCCGCCGCAGCGGACCCAGCAGAGGTGCACATCGTCTGGCCTGTGGCAGCATCTCTGGACGCTCCCTCTTGGAAACTGCCAGAGACACACGCACAACGTCCATGCAACAGAGTGTTCTGGGGGCTGTGGCTTGGTTACTGCTGAAGCAGTTTTCAGCAACAAGAGGTGGATCTTGCCCTGGAAGGTCTTGCTGTTTCCATCATTGCTTTCTTTTTATGTCATTTCTAAGTAACATTGATTTTTGAGAAAAACTTAGAAAACGCCACCGCTTTGTGCCAGGAGACATCTGTCTCCACGTTCTTAACAATCAACCGTGTTTTAAGGGTTTAGTCCCAAGTGTGACCAAGTAATTGTAGCACCCATAGTCTCAGCACAAGCTTGGGATTAGGTCGCCCTGCGGTTTGCAGATGCAGAGGCCAAAGTGGCAAAGCCTTTGTCAAACACTCAGTGATCAGGGAGAGGATGGAGCCGCCATTCAAAACGGGGACTTCTGGTCAACCCAGCAGAGCTCAGCATTTGCTGCTGGAGGGAGTGTCCCAGAAAAGCTGAGAAAGCCCGGCTCCCCAGGTCCCCAGGGCGCTCTGGGCAGGGAAGGGAGCCGCCTGCATTCGGGGAAACTTGCCCAGGAGGTCTTTCTGATAAATCCTCCTACCAGATTTTGGAGGACAGCGACCTGAACCCCCAAGGCTCCCCGGTCTTTTGTTTGGCCTTCTTTACTCATTCTGCATAAGTGCTACTTTTATATCCTATACTGTATTATTTTTTTAATTTTATTTTTATTATAGTTGATTTACAGTGTTGTGCCAATTTCTGCTGCACAGCACAGTGACCCAGAATGCGCATATTCTTTTGCTCATATTATCCTCCATCATGGTCCACCTGAAGGGACCGGATACAGTCCCGTGCTGCACAGCAGGACCTCAGCACCTCAGCCCTGATACGTGGAATCTGAACTGTGGCACAAATGATCCCATCTACAAAACCTATTATGGGACTCTTTTTCCTACAAAGGGCCCCTGAGGTTGTAAATCTGGAGGCCCCCTTCCCCCAAAACCTGGATCTGTACCCCTGTTAGGCACTAAGTTGTAACTTTAGAGTGGGTTCCTTTATAAGATTACTTTGTACAGCGCAAGATCCCAAAGCAACAACAGGAGGCGGGCCAAGCGTGCTTGGCTGGCAGGGACGAGGCAGCGGCTGGGGCCTCGGAGGGCACATTCTGGGCCTGGGAGAGCGGCCTGTTTGTGGACGTATGTAGTCAAAAGAGGTGGACAGAGGAAGCAACGCAGGAGGAGGGGAGGGGAGACGAAGGGCTGGGACGCCCCCACCCCAGCCCCAGGATAACCCGGTCCTCCCGCCCAGGTTCCTCCACTGGGGGACGGCAAGGGGCCTGGCTTTGTAACGGTGCAGCCACACCCCCAGATCCACAGTAGCCGGCTGTATGCAGGGTATGGGTGGAGGAGAGAGACGGCTGCAGATGAAACAGGGGGGTTGGGGGGCACTTGGTTTGGGAACATTTTAAGTGCAACTGTTTAGTTTCAGACAACAGAAAAAAATCAAGCCTGCTTGGCCAGGCTTCAGTATTTTACAGTGGCCTGACAGGGCGGCACTAAGAGCCTTAAATCTCTAAATTTCGTATATTCTTTTTTCTCTCTATTTTTAAGACTGCACCTGTGGCCTGTGGAGGCTCGCAGGCTGAGGGTTGAATCGGAGCTGCAGCTGCAGGCCTACATCACAGCCACCGCAGCTCGGGGTCCAAACCACAAGTGCGACCTACACCGCAGCTCGCAGCATCAGATCCGTAATCCACTGAGTGAGGCCAGGAATCAAACCCACATCCATCCTCATGGATACTAGTCGGGTTCTTAACCCGCTGAGCCACAACGAGAACTCCCTAAATTTCGCATATTCTTGCCAGCTGAGACTGAACCCCGCTTTCTGGGTCTGTCTTGCTGAAAGCATGCCTTCTGCGGGGGCTGGGTCACATTTTGCAGGGTGAGAAAGGAGGAGGGGCCTGACGGACCTGCGTGGGGTCTCTCCCCCGCGGGTGGGACGGCTGTACACTTTTACGAGTCAGGCTCAGGACCAGTTGCCCTATTTGATGGAGGGTGACCAGCGGATAGGGGACTGCCACACGCCCACCACCCGCTGCCCCAAATCTTTGTATGCGGTCTCTACGAAACACAACGTCCAGGTTTAGAAGTTTAAAACTTCACTTCATTAAGGGACTAGTTCCCGAAGGTTCGGCCAAATCAAGGGCTAAGTATTTGAGCAGATTCCAAAAGTGAAACGCAATAACAAGAAAAGAAGTGAAAGGCTTTTTCTAATCTGAGCCGAAGAAAGATGAGGTGTTTGTTAGGATGTGTTGGCTTCTGTGAGCTGTGCACGCGGAGGCTCAGAGCCTGGGAAACTGAGACACCAGAGGCCCTGCTCGTCCCACCCCTGTTGACATCTGGTTTCTCTGCCGCCCCTGGATCTTCCGTCTGTGCAGGAACCCAAGTGCCTCCAGGGACACCAGACACGTTTGACCAGTAGAGCTGGCCGGGTACCAAAGGCACAGTCTCGTCCATCTTAATTCCCCTCGATCTGCCCGGAAACGCCAGGATAAATGTCTGCGTCAGGGCAGCTCACCTGGAAAAGGGCAGCAGAGGCGGGCGAGGCACCCGGAGGCCCAGACCGGAGGCCCGGCAGCGGAGGCGGGTCTTCCCGCCCCGCTCTCCACCATCTGGGCCTTTCTCCGCCTTTCTTTGCTGCCTGCAGGGCACTTAGCACCCGTTTCCTATCAGTCTGGGGGTTCCAGCTTTCTTGGTCCGCACACGGACCCTGCTGTTTGCATGAGGCGGCTTTGCTGCCGTCTGGTCCCTTCTCTGCTCCTGCAGCTCTCAGAGTTTTGGCCCCAGAGCCAGAGGTGAATAAGGCTGCTCGGCCTGAGTGCTGGGCACACTGGCACTGCCAGGAGGCCTGGCCTGGGGCGGTCCCCCGCCTCCCCTGGTGACCAGTGTCCCAGCCCCTCCATGCAGCCTCTCTGCCTCCCTCTGGGCGGTCCCACCGGTCAAGTTCTTGCTCCCGAGGCCACCGTGGCGAAGGCTGCTCAGGCGTCAGCCAGGCCTGGCCGCGGGGCCCAACTGCAGGGCACAGCCCGGCCTCCTGGGGCCAGCTGCTGGGAGGTGACAGCCTTCACGGCACCATGTGGCCGCTTCCTGAGCGCCCACACAGCCCGCTGAGGCCACCGAGGCTCGACATCAAATAAAAAGTGGTCCAGACTCAATAAGGAGGGGCTTCACTGCAGAGGGTTTGTAACTGACGGCTCTAAGGGCCTGACTCTAGCCAGAACCCAGACTTGAACCCACACGCCTGGACTCGAACACAGCCTAAAGCCAGTTTGGGACTTAAACCCACTGTTTTAAATTAGCATCACTCACCCTGGGTCTGGACTCACTGAGGTTCAGGTGCTTCGTGTGTTCGCGCAGAAGGAATTCGGCGAGAGACAAAGTGATGGGCAAGAAACAGATGTATTAGGAGAGGACGCTGTGAGAGACGCAAGCGGGCGGGCGCGGGGGCTCTGCCCCAGGACCCGGGGGCCACGGTTCTATCCTCCCGGGGGCGTGGGGGTCGGAAAAGCCGCCTCCTCCTTTCTGGGAGTAGCCGCTCCTCCCTGGTGTCCGCTAAGGTGTGTATTCAGGTCAGCAGAGGGCGGTCCTCGGCTCCTGGCCTTGTTCTGAACCTGAACGCGGCCTCGGCCTCCCCCGCCCAGCGACCTGGGGCAGTTCTGGCGCCTCCACTGGTCCAGCCAGCCTTGTGCCCACGGCTTTCTGGAGCAGGTATTAACTCCCGGTGACCTCCCAGCATCTCCTGCATTTCCCGCTCTGTCTACGATCCGTGACCCGGGCTCCTGCAGCCCCGGTGCGGACTCCAGCCCTATCAGATTCCTGCAGGAGAAAGAGGGCGGCTTACAGGTGCGGGTCCCAGGCAGGCAGGTCTGCAGGCTTCTCCCTAGAAGCTTCTCCCGCAGAGGAGGCACCCAGTGTGGGGAAGTGGTAGGAAAAGGGGCTGGAAGGGACAGGTGTCACGGGAGGCACCTCTGGGGCGGGAGGGACCTGAACCTTCTGCCCGGAGCCAGAGATGCCCCGGAGCGGGCGGCAGACGCGGGCCTGCAGCGATGGGAAGCAAAGCTCCCGCTTTGTCCTGAGCAGCCCCGCACCCGCGTGAGGCCCAGGAGGGGACCACTGCGTCACGTGCCAGGTCTGGTGGCTGATCTCCAGGGACACGGCTTTGCTGCAAAAGCAGCCTCCATTTAAAAAAACAGAAAAATTTTCTCTACGCGGGTTCTAAGAAAGGCCTTGGAGGAGACCCAGGCCGCGGCAGGAAGCCTGTGAGGGGAGGCCTGGGGGACTCGGGCCCAGGCCTCCCCCACAGGCCACAGAATTAGGGTCCCAGGAAAGGGACCCCAGCACCTGCACTCCTTTCTGAAGCACCCACGTGCTGGACTCCTTGGCGTTGGTCCTGCGGCTGGTATATTTCACAAGACAAGAACGGGCCATGCAGGGGGGTGGTCTGGAAAGAAGACGGAGGCAGAACTTAGTTTTCAGAAATCAGAGAATATTCTGCAGACCAGAGTCGGCTTGAAGGGAAAATTGAAGGAGCCGAGGGTCCCAGGGAGCGGGAACAAGAGGCCTGGCCTTCCTGAGGTCAGTCCTTTGATGTGCACCGCAGCCATCAGGGCCAGCAGGCCGGGTTTTCACAGCCTGAGGGACTCAGGGCTCTCACCCCTGGAGGTGACGGCATTCACTGTTGACCGTGACGTTCTTTGCTTTATCCGGAACCACAGACCAGGCAGCTATATTTCAGATAGGTCTGAAACGCTGCCCCAAAGAGGAAGGGGGAGATCAGGATATGACTGGGGGGGGGGCACGCAGCCGGGCCCACAATTTGCAAAATTTCGTTGCTGGTCTTGTGAAGGTCACCGCTAGCCACAGGCGCAGACGTTGCTGTTTTTCCAAATATTAGGAGATGCAAGAATTGGGCGCATAAAGTCTCCAATTGTTTTTATTTTTATGACTGAACCCTCCGCATGTGGAAGTTCCCGGACCAGGGCTTGACTCCAACTCGCAGCTGTGGCAACGCCGGGTCCTTTAACCCACTGCCCCAGGCCCGAGATCAAGCCTGAGCCTCTACAGGGACCCAAGCTGCTGCAATCGGATTCTTAACCCATTGCGCCACAGCAGGAACTCAGTGAGTCACTGTTTTTACCAATTATTCTCCATTTGAAGTTATTGCAAAATCATGGCTCTGTTTCGCTGTGCTGCTCCGTGTACCCCAGTGGTCTGTGCCTCCTCGCCCCCTGCCCCTTTCTTGCAGCCCCTGCGGTCTGTGCCTCCTCGCCCCCTGCCCCTTTCTTGCAGCCCCTGCGGTCTGTGCCTCCTCGCCCCCTGCCCCTTTCTTGCAGCCCCAGCGGTCTGTGTCTCTCCGTCCCCTGCCCCTTTCTTGCAGCCCCAGCGGTCTGTGCCTCTCCATCCCCTGTCCCTTTCTTGCAGCCCCAGCGGTCTGTGCCTCTCTCTCTGTCCCCTGCCCCTTTCTTGCAGCCCCAGCCCTCTCCCACTGCTACCGGCTAGTTTGTTTTCTCACAGCGTCTAATTTCTGACCTTGACTTTGGTTTCCTGAGGGCTTCCTAAGCCTTTTCTGACGTCTGCATCCAAGGTCCATGGAAACGAATGTCTGATGATGGATGAGACGGGGTCCTGAGCTCTTGGCTGTGAGCTCCTGAGGCTTGTGTCCCCCTGTCCCTCTGCACTAGGCTATGCTGTCCTGAGACTCTGGGGGAGAAGTGGGGTCTCTGCAGAAAGACCAGGAGCTGTAAAAAAGTCCCCAGCTCTCCTGTGGCCGCGGCTTCCCCAAGGATGCGGCTGATGAAGGGCAGTGCACCCTGTGCTTGTGAGCCCCCCGTCCAGCTGTCTCCCACGGCGGTGTCTGCAGGGGAACACCGCACCCCAGGCCAGGGCCCGAGGCTCTCCTGGACACCTTGGTGCACCTGGAAATGCACGTGGACGCTTCCGCTCTGACCAGGGTGTGGCCTCAGCCCAGAGCCAGGCACCCCCCTCTCCAGCACTGCCCACCCGTCGCGGCGGACTGGGGCAAGGGGTTGGGGGGCAGCCGAGTGCAGGTCTGTCTCTCCTAGCCCTTCAGCCGGAGGTCTGATGGGCTCTATGGGTACTCCTCCGGTGAGGGACCCGTAAAGAATGGATTCTGTGGCATTCCCATTGTGCTCAGAGGGTTAAGAACCAGACCAGTATCCATGAGGGTGTGGGTTCGGTCCCTGGCCTCGCTCAGTGGGTTAAGGATCCGAGGTTGCGGTGAGCTGTGGTGTAGGTCGCAGAAGTGGCTCAGATCTGGCATTGCTGTGGCTGTGGCGTAGGCCGGCAGCTGCAGCTCCAATTCAAACCTTAGCCTGGGAACCTCTGTATGCTGAGGGTGTGGCCCTCAAATGGATTCTGCATGTCATTTTGCAGCAAAGTTGAGAAACTTTTAGAATTAGATAAGTCCAGTTCGATGTAATTTTTAATAAACAAATAAGAAAAAAAGAAATAGAAAATGAGAGGTCTTGTGATCAAAGTCCCTGAATTTACAATAAGTCACAATAATTTGACTCGATCTTCCCAAGTTTACGGGGAGGATTGAACAGGCTTAAAACTTTGCCCCTTGGGCAAGTGACATTCCATTGGAGTAAAAACTGGGACATGAGATGTGGCCCCACGGCTCCCACACCGTAATGGTCAAGGGGCTGCCCAAGGGCTTTGCCGAAACACACCCAGAGCTCTGACTTCCCAGATCAGACAGTTTGCATTTCTCAAATTCCTGGGTGGTGCTGATGCTGCTGACCTGGGGGTCTCACCACTTTGCAAACCACTGATGCTGTGCCCTTAGCTTGACCACGTGGCAGTGACACAGTTCCCCTCAGCTATGGCTGTTGCAACGAGGGAGCAAAATTTGGCCCGCAGGAGGGGCTGATGTAGCCACAGGGAGCTCAAGGATTTTCAGATATTTGTTGATCCTATTACCGTTCACTTAAAAATGAGGATCCCTGAATTCTTGGGGCCTAAAACACCGGATTTTTAAACTCTTTCTCCTCCATGTGGGGCTTTAGTTCTTAGGTGTGGTTTCCTTCCAATTGATCCCAGCTCACGTTGGGCAGAATTACTAAATCCCTCCAGAAGGCCTTGTGGTATTTAAAACATCTTTTGTTTCCAGCATCCTGGAATGCTTAAGTAACCCTTCCCCAGATCAAATAATGTCCCCTGTGTTTTCATTTGTTTACAGTTTTTCTGAGGCTATGGGAGAGTCAGGCCTCATTGTTGGCACGCAGCTGGGCTGTGTTCACCCTCAGCTACCTGGAGATGTATTGAAACAAACATCCGAGAAAAAAGTCACCAAACAGGAGGCAGAAAAGTGAAGCCCTCAGGCCAGGCCTGCTGCCTCATTACTGAATTCAAACAGGTACGTCTGGCTGACTTATTCTGATGTACGCCTGAAACGAACACAACTTGGTAAGTCGACCATATGCCAAAAAATTTCATTTAATTTTTTAATTAAAAAGTTAAAAATAAAACCCAGCAGAACCTGAAACCAAGAAAGCCCTGAGGTATCAGGGTGACCCCCAGGCAGGTCTGAGTTTTCTTTTCGGGGGAATAGAGTGCACTGCTTTTGCTGTTGTTTTTAACCTTTTATTGTGAAATAATTTTGAAATCAGAGAAAATATTTTAAAAATCGAACAAGAGCACCTGCATACCTTTTACTCAGAATCAAATTTCCTTTTTCCTCACCTGCTTTGGTGTTTGTTCTCTGCCAAGATGTGTGCGTGCATATAATATTTTCTGAACTGTCTGAAAAAAGCTTGCATAGAACATGACAGGAGGGTCACCCCGCATATGCCTGCTCCCTCTGCTCAGGGGCTGCACACGAGCTGTTCTTTTCCTCTAAGAAACGGTGGGATGTAAAGTTTCCGATGACCACGCAACTGGCTCATGGTACAGACAGCAGCGAAATACTGAGAGTAGCAAGCAGCACCCACCCCCACTTGTCTCACATTCACCTGTCTGCAATGCAGCATTAAAACAAAAAGGGGGAGGTGGAGTTCCCCTTGTGGCTCAGCTGGTTAAGAATCCGACACAGTCTCTGGGAGGATATGGGCTCGATCCTGAGCTTTTGACCCCCAGCCTCGCTCTGTGGGCTAAAGATCCGGTATTGCCACGAGCTGCTGTGTAGAATGCAGATGCATCTCAGATCCAGTATCGCCGTGGCTGTGGCGTGGGCTGCAGCTGCAGCTCTGATTCCACCCCTGGCCCAGCAACTTCCATATGCTGCATGTATGGCCATAAAAAAGAAAAAAAATAGGGAGAAGGAGTGAGAAGGAGTGATTTTGGGGAACTGGTCGACCTCGTGGGTCTTACACTAGCTTGCAAGTCAGTTTCTGCTCTGACGTGCCACAACTGTGCGGTCTGTATTCCAGCAGAGTTATTCCGACAGCTCTGGCCTCGCCTTCCCGTAGACTTTGGCCAGCCATGACCGCTGGTGACCACAGATGGACAGAGAGCCCAGTCGGACCAGCCCCTCTCCCTCCCTATTACCTAATGCCCCACTCCCTTCTGGCATACGCCTCTGACATTCTTCTGGTTTGGACCCAATCTTCAGGTCCTGTTTCACCCATCAAATTCCAAATTAGGTGTGTCTAGTCCATAACAAGGTGTGGCCAGAAAGAGGCGAGCGTGCCAGGCTCTTCTGCCCAGAAGTGGCAGCCACTGGCCTCATTATCCCAAGAACAGCTCCGCCACACACGGCCAGCCCCTGTCCCCAGACCTCACCGTCACCAGCCACGGCGGGCACGACAGTAGCCACCCACACCACCAGCTGGGAGGCTCTTGTCGATGAGTCCAGGGCCCACCAGGGTTCTGGAACCCGGAGAAGACGTTTGGAAGCGGGTGCCTGGTTACAGGGCTAGGTGACTCGCGTTTTGGCTTTATTATGAGTGTGTCATGTTCCGAGGACCATGATGGGCCTGCCTGGAAAGTGGATCTGAGACTAAACTGTCGGTTCCACCATGAGGGATGGGATTAGTGGCTCCGGGGCCCTGCCAGAAGCACAGCTGTATAGACAAGCCACGGTGACCTCATCTCCCAAACTATGAGCTGGCCCGGTCCAGCTGCATCGGGGGAGTTCTAGCCGCGGAGTGTGACGGAGCCTGAGCGGAGCGGAAAGTTATGTGTTTGTGGACATGGGAGCGGAGAGGGCGAGGGCTGTGTCGGAGCGAAGGAGACAGATGACAGGGAGAGGCCGTGCGAGCAGATGTGAGCAGCCCGGTACTCGGCGAGGAGGGACGACGTGAGGCTAAACGAAATGGAAAGGAGCCAGTGCCCTTGGGAGGAACCGAAAAGCGGCGGAGTAAAGGATGGCCTTCTTTTGTCCAGAAGAAATGAGTCATGTTTCATTTCCAGAAAGAGATGCTAATAAAAAGAAATTGTTGAGAAAATAAGGGAGTTTTGAAATGCTTTGGGTTTTTTGTTTTTTTTTTGTCCTTTTAAAAATTAAAGTATGGTTGATTTACCATGGTTCTGTTTCTTCAATAAATTTTCTTTCTTTCCTTTTTTTTGCTTCTTAGGGCTGCACCCGCTGTATATGGAAGTTCCCCAGCTGGGGGTCAAATCAGAGCTACAGCTACCGGCTTATGCCACAGCCACAGCAATGCTAGATCTAAGCTGTGTCTGTGACCTACACCACAGCTCACGGCAACGCCAGATCCTTAACCCCCTGAGTGAAGCCAGGGATCTAACCCCCAACTTCATGGTTCCGCTGTGCCACAATGGGAGCTCCTACTTCAATAACTTTTTAAAATGAGTAATTTAAATTCTGACTACGAGTTGCAATTAACCCACCTCTGATAAGAAAGAATATTGTGTTTCCTTGTGCCCACCAGTCTGTAAGCAATAAATGGCATCTTCAAAAGCAAAGAATTTCAAAGCAGTCCCAAGTCTATACTCTAAATGCACACTGGACGCGGGTGCCCAAGGCTGTCATTTTTAAGAACCCGAGGATGAGAGTGGTGGATGCTTAGAGCTCCCGGGGCTTTGACACAGAGCAGAGCTGAACAGTCAGCCTGTCCTTATCTCACACCCACTGGGTGTGACAGGGCCCTGCTAGCATCCGGTGAAGTCACAGGTGCAACTCAGGGGAAGAGTCCGATGGACTGGGGTGACGTATGAAAAAATGATTAAGAAAAACATTAAGGGAGTGCCCCCCCCGCCTCGATCTGTGGGTTAAAGATCCCGCGTGGCTGTGGCTGTGGTGTAGACCTCAGCTGCTGGGGATGTTGGATCCCTGGCCCAGGAACTTCCATATGCTGCAGGTCTGGCTGTAAAAAGAAAGAAGAGGAGGAAGGGGAAGGAGGAAGAAGAAGGAGGAGGAAGAAAGAAAGAAGGAAGGAAGGAAGGAAAGACACTAAGTATATCTCAGTGAAGCTTGTTTGCGGAAACACCCTGTCTCCTGGCCCCCAGATTCCCTGACTTTGCAATAAAATAAAAAACAATCGCCTCTCCTGTCAGCTTTCAGCTTGTCAGTAAAGGTGATAAATGGTTCTCCTGGGTACATGTGCAAAAACCAGAACAAGCCGAGGGATCTGAATGAGCGCAAGCAGGGGAAAAGGCAGAGGCGCCCGCCAAAAGCTCTGTGACACTGAGGTGGCAGGAGCTGATGGCAAATGCAGTTGGAAATAAGCTGGCTCCAGTCGTGGCCGGTGCGGTCCCCCAGCGGTCTGAGGCGACCTGTCAGCCTTATGCACATTCCACCGAGATGCACTCGAGCCATTTTCCCCGTTTTTGCCTCATGCGAACGTGCCTTGCAGGTGAACTCTTACAAAGCAAAAGGCAGACTTAAGGAAGCAGAAAGACAAAAACGCTGGTCCAGAGGGAGCTCCAGTCTGAAACTGGAGTCCGTCCAACTGGCGTTATTAATTCAAGGGACCCGCCGGACTCTGGAATAGCTCAGCCCTCTTGCAGTTCCATCCTCTGCTCTCCCACACCGCAACGCAGGGTCTTACGAGGCAGCCAAATTCAACAGGGACGGGCCGTGTAGGAAGAAAACCTCCTTTTCCTTAAAAGTTCATTTTATTAAACTCAAGGAATTTGTCTCTAGGTTTAAGAACGGTGGATTGGATGACTCAAAGTTTTCGTGCCGGCCTCTGAGGCTTGAGAAAGCCTCGCATGCCCACGGAGGGTGCAGCTGACAAAACAGCCTCTTATCCCGACATCAATGGGTACTTTCAGTTGACTCAGATGGGCTAGAAACACCCCATTTTCGCTGAGCTCTTCAGGACAGGAAAACAGACAGGAGAGGCATCAGGCTCGCCCGAGGCCATGAACCCTGTCCTGCCTTTCCATCAGCCCCATCTATGAGTGTTTCTGAATTTGAGCAAATTGTCCAGCTGCCGATGGGTCCAGATCGCTCATCAAAGCCTCCTGCGAGGTCAGTTCTGCAGGTGGATGACAACGGTGGGTGTCTCCAGTGGACAGAACAGATCGCCAGCAGAGCACGGCCTCAGCCACAGGCCACGCCTGTGCGGCAAGGCAGCCACTCCGGGGCCCCAGGCCTGGCCCACGCCTACAGCAGCAAACATGCGTCCGGTGGGCAGCCGAGCGTTTGTAAATCACCAGGACAAACACGCTTCCCACGACAAATGCTTAGCACAGCCGCGTGGGTGGGACAATCAGGTACAGATGTTGACTCTTGTACGAGATGGTTTACAGTGGATTCAATTACCGAACATTTTTGTCATTCTTAATCACAGAAACCCTCCTTGAAGAGCGTATATGCCTCTTTTCAGCCCAGAAAATGCTGAGTGATGCCTGGATTAGAGATATAGTTGAGACCATATGCCTCGTTCACTGGGGAGAAAAAAGCATCTTTTTTGCTAAAATGACCCCATAGGAGTTACTAGAGGTCATTCTCTTCGCTGAGTGTGAAACAAGACACACACACACACCCACACACACAGACGCACATGCACCCCATACAAGCGTCTGTGTCTTTAATTATCATAAGTAATTAGGAACTAGATTTTACTTGGAAGAGCTTATTTGAGACGGTTTTTGTGATGAGCTTTTTCCCCTCTGGAGCTAGAAATATCACCATAAATGCGGTGATTAACAACGTCTCTATCTCTAGCCCAGGAGGTGTTGACACTGATGTTTGGCTCATCATCGAGAGCAAACAGCTATTCCCACAAAGATGAATTCGTTGGAATTGCACGCGTTCCTTTCTTCTGTGAGCCCCGTTTGCTTACAGATGATGTTTTCTTAGAGTGTATCCATGCAACCTCAGCAATGATGTCAAACCCAAGAAAGCAGAGCCTCTGTGCCAAAACCAAATTCAATACGTGTCAGGAAAAAAAACACAAGCTTGACTCCAGCTCGGGTACTGTGAAGCTTGCCTCTGTCTATCGTTGCTAAAACCTGCAGGAAAACTGTAAAAAGCAACCCCGACATTCATGTTAATTTAAAGTTGGAGCCGCTGCCAACATTTCTTCCGCACGAAGCTCAGCTAGAGGTCTCATCTGCAGCACAAGCTGCGGGGGCAGCACTGCAGCCTCCACAAGACTCTGAAATCCCCCCAGTCCAGGCAAGGAAAAGCCTGCTTACCTGCAAAAATGCAGTGCAACTGTCACCGTTTTCCTTGTGAGCAGCAAGGATGCGTCTGGGAGCGGGACCGAGAGAACCTGTCCTCTGAGTGAGCCTTTCAGTGTCCTGGCTCTGTCACTCCCCTCCTTGCATCGCGAGAGCCCCGGAAGGGCGCTCCGTCTGCCGCCTCTCCTTTGCCACCTCGCTTCATCCAGGTCCCTGGAAACCGTGTTGGGTTACCACGTGGTTACTTTCTGGGCTTCTTGGGAAGTCTGAAGTCCTCTGTCTTATTTCTCTACTACTCACCGCCACAGGACGGGGCTCAGCAGGACCAGGGCAAGTCCAGAGCCCAGCTGAGCACTGGGTAGCTTTCCTTCATGCGCCGTTTTTTGGGCCATGCCTGTGGCATGTGGAAAGTTCCCAGCCAGGGATCGAACCCAAGCCACAGTAGTGACAATGCCGGATCCTCGACCTCTAGGCCACAAGGAACTCCCTTCACGTACCATGTTAAAAGGCACATTGAGGGAGCTTCCACTGTGGCTCAGTGGTGAAGAACCTGACTGTATCCACGAGGACTCAGGTTCGATCCCTGGCCTCACTCAGTGGGTTAAGGATCCAGCGGTGCTATGAGCTGCGGTGTAGGTCGCAGGTGCAACTCGGATGCCGTGTTGCTGTGGCTGTGGCGTAGGCCGGCAGATGCAGTTCCAATTCAACCCCTAGCCTGGGAGCTTCCATATACCGTGCGTGCAGCCCTAAAAAGTAAATACACACATTTTTTTAAAAGTAAAAGGCACATTGACAGGTGAAATGCCTGCTACTGGGAAGACCCTGCCAGGTGCCGCTGGGAAAAGGAAGACCAGATGGCTGCATAAACTTTGACCTGGGGCTGAGACACGGACACCAGGAAGCGAAGTCACAGGCGGGAGGAAGATGGATTGTTCGGGGTGGTTGAAACCCCTGGATATCAGGAGGCCGATGTCCTGGCAAGAAACTGACCCCAGGGGAGTGGGGAGAAAGCTGAGTGAGCTTGCCCCAGCGGGCAAGTAACGGGAAGTCATGTCACGTGTCTTTGGCAGACCCGCATTCGTGGACAGACTCACGTCAAGGCTGCATCTCTGGAGTGTTTAGTCCACAGGAGTTAGAACGACCTGAACTCGGGGGCGAAAAGCCTATGCGAGTTCTCAGTTGAAGTGGTTAAGCTTTCTGATGCATCGGAGAACTTATTCGCTCATTTCCCAAACACTTGAGGGACCACCCCGCGGCAGGCCAGACGCCTTCTGGCCTTGGGTCCCCACCGCTGTGGGCTCCCACAGTCTCTGGCAGAACGAAGCCTCTCTGAAGAGGAAACACTCCAGCAGAGACCCGAGTGCTTGGGACGACCTGGAAGGAGCAAACTCCCGGCAGAGGGACAGGACCTGAAGAGGTCCCCAGGGGGGAAGGGACCTGGCACATTCCGTGAACGGGAAGGAAGCGAGTGCTCTCGGCGGCCAGGAGGACGAAGAGGCAGGCATCCTAGAATGCTGGCCTAGCAGCCATCGGAGCATGTAAGTTTTATTTTAAGTGAACTGGGAAGCTGTTGGAAGGCTTTGGGCAGCAGCATAATGTGATGTTATTTAGTTTTAACACATTCCTTGGGCCCCTGTGAGGAGACAGGATCCGAAAGGGCAAAAGAGGGACCACAGAGACGCTGTGGGTGGCGCTCTCAGCTGTCCGGGGGGAGAAACAGCCTGGGGACAGCCGGCAGGCCATCCCGTCCTCGGATCTGAGGCCGCAAGGGACCCCCAAACACCTCCCGGAGTGAGGCCCGCGGGAGGGGCAGTTACCGGCTGAGAAGGGCTGGGTTGCAAGGATGCTGGTGTTGACCCGGGGGAGACAAGTTCATGGCCGTCTACCTGCACAGCAGGTGGAGAAAACAGGCAGGGAAGGCCCTGTTAGAACTGCCCAGAGCCCCCGCCCAGCTCCCTGGGACATGAAGTCTGTTGACGGGACAGGACACAGCATCAGAGGCCCTCCAGCCAAACGTCTGTTTTACCTCTCAGGCAAGCCCTGCGGGTCTCGGTCCGTGACTCTGAACAGCCTGTCTCAGGGCCGGGACATTTACTTAGGGACAGGGGACAGCTGAAGCCCCTGAAATCACCCCCACGCTCTAAGTCCCGGATACCGAACGGTCAGATGAAGTGGTGAGAAATCCTGGAGTGTCCCCTCGATGTCCTTACCCGTTATTTCTCACAGCGACTGGCAGCCCTGGGGTAAATTAGGCTTCTTCTGGTTAACCCAGCCGCACGCGGCGACCCTGCAGGAGGGTGTTTTCAATTAGTTTTCACGACCTGGCGTTTCTCTGCCAGCGTAGACTCCCTCTTCTCAGCCGTCTCCAGTCCATCCTGACCTGTGATCCTTTCTTCTCCTCGCAAGGCCATCGTGAAACGGCTCCAGTAAGTGGTGGAAAGAATGAAGGCGTCTGGCTGGAAACCCTCCGAAGCAGACAGCTGGGAAGTGGTTGAAAATTAAAACCAGGCAGATAACGCTGTCAGTGAGGGCCCGCCTGCGAAGCGGAGCCGGGCCCTGTCCCCGCGCCCGCGGTACCCATGACATCAGGGCGCAGGGGGGCGGCTGGGACGCGGAGTCTGGCGCAGAGGAAACCGCGTGGTGGGCCTTCTCTTGAGCCCCCCAGGAGCCCAGCTTGCCTCATCTGAAATAGAAAATTGCAGCTTCCTCCAATCAAAGGGGACACTGATGGTTCCGGCAGAGAGGACCTGGGCAGCGTGGAGGCAGAGGGGGACCGTTCCTCTAGCGTCTCCCCGGGGCTCAGCCCTCCACCCCGCAACACCGACTGCAAGGAGGGGGCTGTGACCGGCCAGTCACCAGCCCCAGGGAGGCTGGTTTGACTAAATGTTTTTTTTTTCTGTTTTTTAGGGCCACGCCTGCAGCATATGGAAGTTCCCAGGCTAGGGAATCAGTTGCAGCTGCCGTCCTATGTCACAGCCAGAGCAACACCAGATCCGAGACGCATCTGTGACCTACACCACAGTTCATGGCTACGCCCGATCCTTAACCATATGAGCGGGCCCAGGTTTGTAACCCACTGAGCCACAACGGGAACTCCTGACTAAATATTTTTACTTGCCAGACTTCACTGAACACTTGACAGGGTGACTTCTACAAACGTGTGTCCAGAATTTAGAAAGTGCATCAGGTGTAACCTGGGGCAAACAAAGCGTCGGAGGGTGTGACATACTCCTCACCATAACAAGTCTGTTTGCGGGGCTGGGCGGGCAGTTTCTTCTGATGTATCATCGAGGGCAAACATACCGGAATTATATCGACATCTCATAAAGAACATCAGCGCCTACGAGCGTTCATTATTTCATTGCCCCAAATACACTGAGCGTCTTCTCGACTGCAGTAGACATTGAAGCTCAATATAGACTCTGATTTAAAAATTCATTAAAAGGCAACCATAGAACCACCACACAGCTTCTTTCAGTCCCCAGAACCACAGGACCAGGCAGCAGTGGGAAAAGCAGTTTTGGAAAGGACTTTGCCAGGCTGTCAGCATCCTCCTCTTGGCAACCCCTCTGAGTGGGGTTCCCATGCGTTCTACTAACTCCAACTAAGATAGAATCTCTTCCTACTCAGTTTCTATGTCCCTGGTCACACATCTTAGTAGCACAGAAAATGTCTAAAGCTCATACAGTCCTGGTGACCCAACAGAAGGAAGTGAATATGGAGGCAGTTCTAGGATCCCCTCCAGATCCCGTCAGCACCCTGCCCCCCAATCCCATGGTGCACACTTAAAGGATCCTGGGATGGGATCTTGTATACAGAATTGAGGTCCAAAATAAATTGACTTCAAGACAGGGAGATTTTCCTGGGTGAGCCTGACCTAATCAGGTGGTGGATTCATACAAAAGCCCAGCCCTTCCTGAAGAGGGGGACTGGATGCACGGGGAGGATTCGGCATGAGGGGCTTTCTGTGTCACTGACTTTGAAAGCGGGGACTTGCACGGCGAGAACCAGGCACGGCCTCTGGGACCCCGAGTCCTCAGTCCTTCAACCGTGAGGAGATGGATTCTGCCAGCAACGTGCATGAGCTGGAAGCCGAGTCTTCCCCTGAAGCTCCAGAAAGGCGGAAGCCCAGGCAACACCCCGGGGCTGTGAGTGAGCAGAGAACCCAGCCCCACTGTGCCTGGACTCCGGGCCTGGAGAACTGGGAGCCGACACATCACTGTGGATTCAGTAACTTGACACAGCAAAGGAAGACGAACAGAAGGGGCTGTGCAGCCAGCGATGCGGACTGGGGCAAGCTCCCCCATCCACAGCTGCGGGACATCCGCGCTCTCCGCAGTCGGGGCTGACAATTCCTGTCCTCCACCCCTCCCCGGGGTGTGGGAGGGCCGCCTGGAAAGTGCCTAGAACTCGCTCGGAAGAACAGAAGCCGCCTCCACGATAGGACGGACCCTGTCGTACTGGTCACAAGCATACTTCACCAGCGCCCAGGAGCCTTCCCTCAGCCAATTTTTGGACCACCCCCCCCATGACCTTGTGCCTAGACATTCTCAGACAATCCAGGCACAGGAAAGGGAGTCCTGGTAAGGATAGTTAAGACAGAGTTCATTGCCTTATCCTGCACACAGCCAAATCTCACTGTGAGGTGAAGACATCATTATAATGGGAAAATGTTAGCTGGATAACAAAATGAAAAATCACTGTCCATAAAACAATAAAGAACATTTTTTACTTAACTAAATTCTTCCAAATGGACATGCCACCATTTGCAAATAAAAGCTGTGACCTTCAAAATGAAACTTCCTCCGCCAGATAAAGAAGTGTGTGATCTGTCAACAGGGATTTACATTTTAAGGCTTAGAGCCAAGACACAGCTAAACCAAGAGGCTAAAACAGACAGTCCAGAAAGAGGCCCCCACACAGGGCTTCACACAAAAGCAACAGGACTTAAAAAAATGAATGACATTGTACCACTATAAATGTAATAAAATACATTGAGTTAAAAATAAATGAAATTCCTTTTCAGACAATTCCAAAAAAAAAATATGGATTATTAACAGAAAAACAGTCGAGAAAATTGGCTCTTTGGGGAAAAAAGTTATTATTTTCTATTCTCATCTTACTTTAAAATGAACTGTGAACAGAACACAGTTGTGTACAATAATAACCAACAGGTATTCTGAAAGTGCAGCTGAATGGCTGGCTTTCTGTGTCCGCCGGTGTTGGTTCCGGGACCCCATTCCATGCCCTGCAGACACCAAAATCCACTGACGTTTAAGTCCCTTGTATAAAATGGCACAATTGGAGTTCCCGTCGTGGCGCAGCAGAAACGAATCCGACTAGGAACCGTGAGGTTGCAGGTTCGATCTTTGGCCTTGCTTAGTGGGTCAAGGATCCAGCATTGCCGTGAGCTGCGGTGTGGGTTGCAGATGCGACTCCAGTCTGGCTTTGCTGTGGCTGTGGGGTAGGCTGGCGGCTACAGCTCTGATTTAACCCCTAGCCTGGAAACTTACATATGCCGTGAGCGCGGCCCTAAAAAGACAAAAAGACAAAAATAAAATAAAATAAAATGGCACAGTATCTGCATATAATCTAGGCACATACTCGCCTAGGCTTAAATCATCTCTAGAGGCCGTGTAATACCCGGTACAGAGTAAATTCTGTGAGAATCGTTGTAAAGACACCATAAATGCTGTGTAAAGAGTTGCAACTCATGGCACATTCAAGTTTTACTTTTTGGAATTCTCTGGAGTTTTTTGGTCCTGATTTTTTTTTTTTTTTCTTTTTAGGGCTTCACCTGCGGCATATGGAGGCTCCCAGGCTAAGGGTCTAATTGGAGCTACAGCTGCCGGCCTACACCACAGCAACGCTGGGTCTTTAACCCGCTGAGCAAGACCAGGGATCGAACCCACAACCTCATGTTTCCTAGTTGGATTCATTGCTGCTGCGCCACGACGGGACCTCCTGATTGTTTTTGTTTTGTTTTTTACAAGAAAAGCTCATGGAGATGTTCATAGTAAAGGAAGATTTTAAAATACTTATTTCTTGATTTTATTATTGTTTTTTTTAATGGCCACACTTGCGGCATGTGGAAGTTCTCGGGCCAGGGGTCGAATCTGAGCTGCAGCTGCAGGCCTACAGCACAACCACAGCAGCGCCGGATCCAAGCTGCCACTGCAAAGTACACCACAGCTTGTGGAAATGTCAGACCCTTAACCCACTGAGCCAGGCCAGGGATCGAACCCTCATCCTCATGGACATCATGTCGGGTTCTCAACCCACCGAGCCACAACAGGAACTCTTCCTGAGCATTTTTTATTCACTGTTGGTTGAATCCACAGCTGCAGAATCAGTGGCTTCTGAGGGCCAATTGTATTTAATCTGGGTTAAGAAAGAGTGTTTCAACATAATTCCAGAAGTGAAACCATGAAGAAAAATACTGATGGACCTGATTATATGTACATCCCTACATTAAAGGAAAACTAAATGAAAAGGCACAGGAAAGTTTAGAAAAAATAGTCCTAACATTTACAAAGGACAAGTAATTGGTATTTAAGTAGATAAATCAATTGCGAATGAATGAGAAAAAGTCGAATTCCCCGAAAGAAAAATGGACAGAGAACATGAGCCGATCAAATACATTAAAGCACGAATGGCCAAGCAATATGTGAAAGCATATTCCACCATTTGTGTGAAATAAATGGAAACTAAGCAGGAAGATGCCTGCCAAATAGGAGTGACAACCCACCCCTCCTGCTCATTACGGTTGTGTGCGCTGGGTCCCCTGAAAGGAGCGCCCATTTCAAAATTTCAGAAAGGCAGCAGTTAAGAGAAAAAAATCGATACTTAGAAGAAGGCAAAAGAATGGCTGTCTTTTCAAGGATGTCCCGCGGCTTTGCCAGCGGACACCTAAGACCTGTCTGATTCATTAGGAGGAAATGCCTTTGCTTTGCTGACTATTGTCTGCTGATGAGGCTGTTTGACAGCCCTGTCAGAGTCCACGTTCAGATGCAGCAATGCAAATGAAGGGTGCCCGCAGCCTTGGAAGGACTGCTGCCCAAAGACTAGAACCTCATTGTGTGGGGGGCTAAATCACCTGCTTCCGGTGTTTTTGCAATGCTTGGGACCCCGTTTCTTCCCTTCTATCTGAACCAGCCTCACCATACTATGTGATTCAAAGGTATTTTTGACATAGGCACACTTTATAATTGTATGAGAGTTGTGTTTTTAACTTCTTAAAAATGATACTTCGAAATTTGGCGAAAGCATATTAAAGTTGTCAAACGGATGTTTCTTCTCTGCAACAGTAATTTAGTGTCAAGGAATTTACCCTCTGGCTATAATTGGATAGAAGTCGGAAGACAGCTAAAAGGAAGTTGGGGCAATTTTGTTTCATGAGAGCCAGAGAAACAGACATCACTGGTTCTCAACCTAGGGTGATTCTGCTTCGAGGGGACCTTTGACCATGACTGCAGATGGCCTGAACTGTCGCAACTGAAAGGGCTTCTGCTGGCATCTAGTGGACAGAGGCCACGGACGCCGTTCAACATCCAAGAGGGCACAGGACAGCCCCAACGCAGACAGTGACCCAGCCCGAAATGCCAGCAGTGCTGAGACTGAGAAACAATGACCAAAACTGCAGAGATTGGGTTGAATCAATGAAAGTGAAATGTTTTTTTTCCTGATTTTTTTTTTCTTTTTAGGGCTGCACCCTCTGCATATGGAGGTGCCCAGGCTAGGGGTCTAACTGGAGCTACAGCTGCCGGCCTACGCCACAGCAACACTGGATCTTTAACCCACTGAGCGAGGCCCGGGTTTGAACACACAACCTCATGGTTCCTAGTCAGATTCACTTCTGCTGCGCCACGACGGGAGCTCCCGATTTTTTTTTTTAACAAGAAAAGCTCATGGAGTTGTTCATAGTAAAAGAAGCTTTTAAAATATTTATTTCTTTATTTTATTATTATTTTTTAATGGCCACACTTGCGGCATATGGAAGTTCTCAGGCCAGGAGTCGAATCAGAGCGGCAGCTGCGGGCCTATGCCACAGCCACAGCAATGCCGGATCCAAGCTGCCACTGCAAAGTACACCACAGCTTGTGGAAACGCCAGACCCGTAACCCACTGAGCCAGGCCAGGGATCGAACCCTCACCCTCACGGACATCCTTTGTGAAGGGTTCCTGCATCTCTAGTACAATTCATGCCCCGCCCTGCGGCACCTCTCAGGTCCTCTCGGGTGGGGCTGGGGGCTGGGCAGCACAGCGTTGGGGGTGCTCCCCTGGCCAGGCAGTGCACCTCCACTGGCCGCACCCCCAAGAGCAGTGCCCTGCCCGGAGCAGATTCGTGTAGCCCTGGAGCGTGATCAGTAAACAAAAGTGGGGCAAAATGCAGATTTCTAATGCAAACGCCTACCTTTCTGGGGAGATGTTTGGATAAGGAAATCATCATTCTACCTCTAATAAATGAGAGCGTCATCAAACTCGGGTGAAAAGGAGTTCCCCTCAAAAGGAGTAAGAGAGACTCTGGGATAAAGGAATTGAAAACATATACTCTGGCAGCCGCAAGGGTTTTCTGCGTTTTTCTTTGCCAAATTTGTACCGCTCGGTACAAAGGCAATAGGTCATATTGGCCAAGTTTAAAATGTACTGGATCCCTTTTACTTCCCCAGATCTCAGATCACACAAAGACAGGTACAGCCTCCTCTTCATGCTGCTGTTTATCAGTGGGAAACAAGGAGCTTTACAAATCACACTGCGCTTGGCAGGATTCCAGTGCAGGGAGTGGGGACACATCCCCCCGTTGGGGGGCAGAAGTTCTGAAACACACATAAAAAAAATTGTTTTAAGCACACAAGAAATGCATGCCCGAGCTGATATTAGAACATAAAGTATTTAGCATCCATCAGCCTCCAGCATTCATGTCAGTTTAGTGATGACGCGTTAAAGCCCGCTTTATGGATCAGTTTGTGACATGCATTGTGGAAGGTGGGGACAACACAAGGTTCTAAGCGGAATGACCTTCCTGTTAGCGCACAGGGAGGCTCAGAAGGGAACAACAGGGACGCAGAGCGGCGCGGGATCTAGCGTAGCGCTCAGTCGTCTTCTAAATCCCGTAGGAGTCACGAGGACAGAGCAAGTACCCCAGCTAGGTAAGCTGGGGCTGTGTTATGGAAAAAGCAGAGCTCCGGCCATATCTCCTGGTAATGAAAATGAGACACTCCTCGCTCAATTTCTGCCCCTGGGGGAAGTCTCGTCACTGCTCATCCCTAGGGACTTTCCTAGGAGGAGCTGGCATTCCGCAGAAGTCTACCCGCGGCTGTTACCACCACTAGATGCTGGGCCCTCTGTTAACGAGCCTTGACAGCGGGCATGGGGCCTTTCCAGGAGACTCTAGCTTGGCCGGTCATGACAGGAGCAGTGAAGCGTCAGTGGGACAGGGAGACGGGGAGCCTCCTGTTCAAGGGATTTTAATGGACCTTCAGCACCTGCATATGATCAGGCTCTCTCCTGTCACTTCCATCTGACCTGATGCTATTTAGAAAGGCACACTTCATGACTCAATCAGTTAGACCATAAGGACACACGTTGTCCCGTAGTCAGGCAATCACTTCCACGATCCAGGAGCAACCAAGAGCCACTTCGGGAGGGAAAAAAAAAAGTTATTATTGTTATTTTCCAAAAGGGCATTAATTCTTATGTCCAAAGCCTAATGGTCTGACCAGTCCTCCTAGGGACAGCGCCCCAGGTTCCGTGACACAGCTGGTCTGTCCCCTGTGTCTGCTGGAAAGCCAGGGGTCAGAGTTCCCTGCCTTCTGCTTCGAGTTGCTCTGAAGTTCAGGTTACTCAATAAATGAGTCAGGCTGCACACTCAAATGTGCTACTTTCTGCCTCAAAAAAAAAAAAAACCTGACCAAGCCTAGAGCTTCTTTCTCAGTGGTCTGATGGCCTCAAAAACCAACAGAGTGTCCTTTGCTCTCCTACGTTGGG
The DNA here is from genome assembly GCA_004024745.2 of Catagonus wagneri. Taxonomy (NCBI): domain Eukaryota; kingdom Metazoa; phylum Chordata; class Mammalia; order Artiodactyla; family Tayassuidae; genus Catagonus; species Catagonus wagneri. Next base: position 21,650,345 of record PVHT020000009.1, on the reverse strand, counting down.
ACACACGTGAACCTACAAAAAAAAAAAAATCACTGTGGTGGTGGCCCCGAGACTTTTATAGGTTTTATCTTGCCTGTCATAGGATATTTCTGGCTAAGTTCAGTAAGTATGATGTCATCAATAAATTGAACCAATATGGTGCCCTGTAGGATGGTAAGATAATCAAATTCCCCACAACTAAATTGTCACAGGGAACGACAATGTTAATGCACGTCAAAAGAGGCTAGAATATCTGATACGTTTTATCTAAAGTTATATTTCTTTTACTCATTTATTTATCATGTTTCGAGTCCATTCCAAACTGTACTACCCAAGCTTCCCCTTCTGTAATTAACTGCGGTCCTTCCTTGATATCTAAGCGGGACTGGTTCCAGGACCCCTCCCAGGGTACCAGCGTCCACGGATGTGCAGGTGCACGTCCTTACGGAAAACGCTGTAGTCTTTGCACATAAGCTACATTCCCGTGTTCCTCTGGACTTTAAACCATCCCTAGGTTTGATACCTACGTACTGTTTCCGTCGAATCTACATACAATGTAAATTTGATGTAAATAGTTGTCAACACGATGTGAATTCTATGTAACTAGCTGCTGGAGTGGCAAATTCAATTTTTGTTTTTGGGGAATTTCTGGAATTTCTGTTTCAAATACTTCGGTTCACGGTTAATTGAATCAGTACAAATGAGACCAACGGATACAGAGGGCCAACTGTATGAGCAAGTTATAATGATTTTCGTGAGTATGTCTTCTCTTTCTGAGTCAGATTCTCTGCCTCCCCCTCGGGCATGTGGCGTCTGATTCTAATTATAGGTCCAGGGCTGACAAGGGAGGTGAGAAGCGCTCGGGGAAGAAGTGGCAGTCCTCTCCAGGAAACTATGTCGTGTAGAAAAGACTGACCTCATAGACACGGAAGGAGCAGTTCTGTTAGCAAGGGAATCTCCGCATTGCAGTTTCCCGGTTCCCACTCTTAACCAAACAGTCCTTGCTATTCGGTAAAGGCGATCTGGAGAAGCTTTGAATTCAGCTGACGTTGCACTTCAGCAACGGGTCTGACTGGAGTGCTCTGATAATTTTGGCCACGTCAGACCGCAGCTACTAGAGAGAGGCAGCATGTGTCAGATTTAGGAGCCCCTTGTCTGACTGTGCGCCCTAAGCTGAGAGTGCAAACCCTCAGGCTTGACACCGTCTTTCTTTGAAATCTTCAGTTTAGCCAGAAGCAGCCAGTCCAACACCCTCCTTATGTTTCTCATTCTTGCCATGAGGTTGCAGCAGTTGCTCGTCCACCCGTGTCTTGGCAATTTAGGTAGACCTTCCTGCTGTGTGCCACATACGTCCACATTCTCATTTTCGAACGGTGGCTTAATCCTTACTCCCTTCAAATTCAATCAAGATACATAGGCCACCTCCCTGTCGCGATCCTTGAGGGTCTGTTGCCTACAACTACCTTCATTGGAAATTCTGAAGCGTTAAATTGCATGAAAGAAAAAGCACTCCAACCATTTCAAGCATAAAGGGATTCAAAACAAAGTATCCATAGAATTGCTGGAGACCACACTGGAAAAGTGGCTCCAGGCTGGCCCCCCGGGAGGGACGCGGTGCCCTGCGGGCCACAGCAGATCAGAGGGGCAGCTTGTGCTGAGCTGGGAAGGCGCCTGGTCGGGGAGTTGGTGTCAGCCTGGTGTCCTCAAAGACTTCCTTTCGTAGCTGTGCAAAGAAGTCCCAGACATCACTGCCACAAAGGGCTCTCAACGCCTAAAAAAACTAGTGGGGTGGCCTTCTGCAATACTGATGGAAAAAAATGAAAAACCAGCCTTACACGGTCACAGCAGCCAAAACAAGATCTCCCGCTTGCTTCTGTCTTCTGAAATATCTATGAGTACATCTGCCTGGCCAGAGCTAGTGTCCACCCACCGGTCTAGCTACAAAGGCGTATAAGCGCAGTAGTGTTTGCTTTCCAGACCCTCTAATCTGCAGAAGACATACCAGCGAGATAACGAAAGGATGGAATCGCCAGCCACCTCCCTCTGCTACACTAAGTCATGCTTAAACAACAGCACGCTGTCTGCTTCAACTTTACGCAATGCTTTCCTTTGCATGTGATTTGAATTTTTTTACCATATGAATCATTTTCTGCCAGATATGAAGACTGACAAATTCGGTACCACTGGAAAAGTTTGTTATTTTCTTCTCTGCCACTTTGTCTGCAAGTTGATTTAATTGCCGTTACTTAAGTTTTGGTGTCCTGGTTTCTAGCTACGCAATCTGAGCAACTCATCACTGCTGGGCAGTAACTAAGTGATTGCTGAGCAAGCGTTTTGGCTCATCCTTTTAAAATAATAGCCTGTACAGGACAAAGCCCTTGGTTTTTATAAGATGTTCTTAGAAATCTCTTTAAGTGAATATCCAGCTATAACTCGATTTCCTAATAACATTTGACCATTTCAGGATATTCGGCTTTTTCAGGGTTTCCCCCCCATTTTTTTTTTCTTGTACAGTTTTAGTGACACTCTTAGCTCCTAACGCTGGGTTACCTGACTCAGAATCGAGCTTCTGGGAACAAGGGCTGATAGGCTTGTACCTCCTCTACCCAGCACGGCACCCAGGGCCTGGCGTGGACGGGGGCCGTGGCCCATAAAATACGTCTGATGGGTGAACAAATGAAAAAAATCCACTTTCGTACTCACCCTCCTAAGTCTAGTTGCATTTTACTGAAGGCCTCTGGTACAGCCAGTCATCTTAGGAACAGAGGGCGCCACTGCCCACCCCCGGGGCTGCAGCCCGTCCTTTCTGCGAAGCGGAAGCCACAGCCACAGACAGAGGCCCCCGGAATCGGCACAGGCTGTGAGGGACACGAGCATCCAGTCTTCCGCCCGAAGTAGAAGCACCTGGGGCCGCCACCGGGTGTGGGGCTGCCTGTGCTCCCGACTGACCCCAGCTTCTCCCAGAAGCATCTCCCAGCCGCCGAGGCTGGATCGGGTGTGAACACCTGACCTGCGTGAGCTAGAATTTCGTTTATAAGGAGGAGGCGCAGGTGCCCTCGCTGCCAGTGGGGAGAACCCAGAGGAGCCATCCAGAAGGAGGCTGTGCATGGAGGGCCACTCTGATCATGGAGAGAGAGTTAAGAAGTCAGATCTGCTGATTCCTGCATCAGACCAGGTAGCGGGAGCCGACACGTTCCTCTAAAACTCAAACAAGGTTGAATTTCCTGTTTCTTGCAATGGAATCATTTCTAAGTGATGTAGCTACCTGGCTTCGGCAGACCCGTGAATAACTTTGCCTGCTTGAAAGTTCCCATGATTGTTTACATTTTGCCTAGAAAAGGGAAACCTCATTTTCCTTGTTTCTCATTTCTTCCACATAAACTAGTTCTTGAGAACAAGGATGGACCCACAGCCTGCAATTCCTGCATTCACAGTGGGCTAGGATGTGATCAGTCTTCAGCAGAGCCCTGCTCAGATCTTAATTCTGAATATTCAAAGAGATTTCAACCTATGCTTAAACAGGTATTTAATATTTTTTCCCTCAATAAGGACCAACATCCTTACTAGATGGAAAAGTTCTTTTTAAACAGAATTTCAGAATGTAACAGCCAATTCAAGGATACATCCAAGAGCATTTGGGGTTTGTACTTTCCTATTTTTTTTTTTTTTTTTTTGTCTTTTTGCCTTTTTATTTAGAGCCGCAACCGCGGCATATGGAAGTTCCCAGGCTAGGGGTCTAACAGGAACTGTAGCTGCCGGCCTACACCACAGCCACAGCAACGCCAGATCCGAGCCGCGTCTACAACCTACACCACAGCTCACGGCAATGCCGGATCCTTAACCCACTGAGCAAGCCCAGGGATCAAACCCGCAACCTCATGGTTCTTAGCTGGATTCATTAACCTCTGAGCCACGAAGGGAACTCCTGTACTTTCCTATTTTTTAATCAACAGGCCAAGATACATATTTTTTCACTGTAGCATATGTTGAATGATTGTCTCTGAGGCTTGGCGCTCCCACCGTGTCTGGAATGTACCGTTAACCTTTAGCCCCATTTTTCTTTACGTCAGGGCTTGAGGATGAGGCCAAAAGCAAATTTCTGGCCAAAGATGTTTGGTATCATTTTATCTAAAATTCGAACAATGGCAAGACATGTATTACAAATGAAAGATATTTTTTTTTTCCTCCTTTGCATTCTTTTTCTTCCTGGATAAATTACAGTGTATTACATTTTCTTGATCTTAGAATAAAACCATCTCAACTCACAATCTGGACCCCCGGTTTCAGAAATATGTAAGTTTTGAGAATGATAGCTTTCTAAGGCCGGTAAGAAACTCAAAACAGGAGTTCCCATCCTGGCACAGTGGAAATGAATCTGAATGAGGTTGTGGGTTTGATCCCTGGCTTTGCTCAGTGGGTTAAGGATCCGGCATTGCCATGAGCTGTGGTGTAGGTCGCAGACTTGGCTTGGATCTGGTGTTGCTGTGGTGTAGGCGGGAAACTGTAGCTCCGATTTGACCCCTAGCCTGGGAAACACAGGTGCAGCCCTAAAAAGCAAAATGAAAACAAAAACAACCCTCAAAACATTACTTTCCAAAAAACTTTATTGTGTGACCTCTCCTTGTGAAATCCATAAACAACTTCTTTGGACTAACATCTCCTTGGGCTGATTCTTCTTTCCCAACTCTGGGAAGGACAGCAAGTCTTCTAGTTTGTTTCCATACAAACAGCCAGAATTACAACCTTTGAAATGTAAATCAGCTCAGGCCACTGCAGTTCTCAAAGCTGTTAATGGCTGCTCACCGCATTCAAGTACAAAGCACCTCCACCCGGGCTCACGGGACCCTGTCTGGCCTGGTCTGTGCCCCCTGCTCGCCTTAATTGGTCAGCACCCCCGCCCCGGCTCACTGCCCCCCTGGTTCCCCTGCGCGGCTTTCGGACGCTGTCACAGCCCAAACTTACTCCTGACTTGGAGACTTTCTATTCTTATTCCCACGGCTTGCAATCTTCTCTTCTTTTTTTCAAAATGAGACTTCAATTTTTACAAGTTTTAGATTCTCAACAAGATAAGAGCAAAAAGTGCAGATACCTGCCCTGTCCTTACAGGCAAACAGCCTCTGCCATGATCAACATCCCGTCACGTGGTATGTCTGTCACAACTGATGAGCCCACTCTGGCTGGCACATCACAATCCCCCAACGTGCACAGTTTATCTGAGGGTCCACCCTCGGGGTTGTTCTGTATGTTCCATGTGTTTGGGCAAATATGACACGTGTGTCCATCATGACAACGTCACACAGCGTTGTCACTGCTCTAAAGATCCTCTGTGCCACCCAGTCGTCGCCCCTCCCCCAGTCCCTGGCGACTGCCATCTTGTCACCGTCTCCATAGTTTTGCTTTTTCCAGAATGTCGCAGAGTGGGAATCATACAGGATGTAGGCTTTTTACATTGGCTTCTTTCACTTAGTAATATGAAACGAAGGTCCCCCCACGTGTTTAAATGGCTTGATGGCTCATTTCTTTTTAGTGCCAAATAATGTGCCGTTGACTGGATGTATCACAATTTATTCATGCAGTCGCCGGTTGAAAATCATCTGTATATTTCGAGGCCTGGCAATCATGAATAAAGCTGTTATAAACATCTGTGTGCAGGTTTTTGTGCAGATGTGTTTTAAATTCCTTTGGGTAAGTATCAAGGAGCATGACTTGGGAACTGTTTTTAATCTCATTAAGTTATATTTTTATCTCGATATTCATTTATTCATTTACTCATTGGTTCTTTCAACAATGAGATTTGTTGAGTGACTGCCAAGTGTGAGACATGCCCGAGGCACTGGGGACACAGAATGAATGAAAAGTGCTTCTTGTCCACGAAGCACACATTCCAGGGGAGGGAAGCCACCTGCAAACTCACAGACCATGCCAGGTGGTGACAAGGTGACAAACTCAGAGGACAAGGATGCAGAGACTGATGCGTCAGGCAGACCCTCTGGGCGGGCGGCCCTGGAGCGGATGTGGATGAATGACGTGCGGGAGGGAGGCCGACAGGCGTTGGGGTTGGGAAGAGCCTCGCCAAGGCCTTGGGGCCGGGGGTCCTGCCGCCCCCTTGCAGCCTGCAGGCGAGGGGGGAGTGAGACGGGGACTGAGACCGTGAAGGCAGTCAGGCTTCCGAGAGAGGCTCTGATTTTACTCATTTCAGGCCCGAGGAGGACTCTGACAGGACTTCCCGTAAGAAAACATCGCTTGGATGGGGATACGGGGACAGGCCGGGGTCACACGGATGGGAGGTGGCTCTGCGTGTTGCAGGGCCTGTGACCGCAAAACGCCCGCCCAGCTGCCCGCCTCGGCTTCGGGCCTGTAAGCGGAGACGGCGCAGCAGTTAACCCGGGCGGAGATGTTCACGATGCGGGAGAGAGCACACAGGCGGCCCACCGCGCTCTTCTGGACCTCAGGCCAGAGGCTCAGCCCGGATCCTTAATGCCGGTGACTGGAGGAAACTGCACAAGATGCGACCACGTGACTGCACAGGGACAGCTCCAGGACCCACCCACATGTACACCCCGCGGGGTGCGGCCTTGAGGGTGGGGGAGCAAACAGAGAGGGGGTGCCTGGACCCCAGCGAAGCCTTGGGTGACCGAGGAAAGGGTGACGGACAGCTGCTACAAACGGCGCTGCACTTTGCGCAGGCTGGATGGACTCGGTGCCGAGATGAGCACCCTCCATCTGTACAAATCGCGCCCTCGCCTCCATATTTTCCCATATGAATATTTGGAGGATAAAACTGTGGCCCACGGATCCTGGGGGCAGAGCCCCCGCGCCTGCCCGCTTGCATCTCTCACAAGCGTCCTCTCCTAATAAATCTGTTTCTTGCCCATCACTTTGTCTCTCCCTGAATTCCTTCTGCGCGGAGACACAAAGAACCTGAACCTCAGTGAGTCCAGACCCAGGGTGAGTGATTCCAATTTAAAACATGTGTTCAGTTCCTAATCTGGGTTTTGGCTGGGTTCAGGCTCTTAGTGTGGTCAGTTTCAACACCAATGGGCAGCTTTGTGTCAATCGAGACCTTCTGACCTGGTGAGAACTTTGAGTCTTGTCAGACCTCAGGTGGGAAAAGCGGGTGCAAACTAGTGCATATGGATAAACACGTCCTACGCAGAGCACAGGGGCCGATATTCAAGATGCTGTAATGAACCATAACGGAAGGGAGTATGCATAAGACAGTACATATGCAAACTGAATCACTTTGCTGTACAGCAGAAATGAACACATTATAAGTCAACCACACTTCAGTAAAATAAATTAAAAAAAAAAAAACGTGAAAAGATAATGGTGAGATGCTGTTTAGCATAAAATGTCAGTTGAGATGACACGTCCCAGAAATTAACAAAGAGGGTTCCCTTTAGATGACGACAAAGAGAGAGGGGGACCATGGGATCAGAGGCATCTAGAAGCATCCTTTGCAGAGTCGGTCCTTGGGGAGCTCAAGGATACAGGACACATCAGCGAGTGGAGGGACCCAAATCTCAGCTCAGGGCACAGAATCTGAAGTGGGTGGGGGGATGGGAGGGCAGGTAAAACTCACGAGAAGGCACTGAAGGAAGGCCGTAAAACAGCCACTGTCTCCAAATGAATACGGAACAAAGGATGCCCTGCAAGCCTTGAGAGTCACTGCTAGAGGTTGGCAGAGGGTTTCCTGTACCTGCTGGACCTGCGAGGTGGCGGGACTCCCAGGGTGAGGGCTGGGCCGGCAGCGCAGGTGTGTAGGGGCCTGGGGTGGTGGGGCGGGGGCAAGGAGCCCAGAAGGATGTCTGGCAGCAGGACAGTGGCCCAGGGTTTGATTCCCACAGAGTGGGAAAAGGAGAGCTTTCCCAAAGGCACGCGGTCACCCTCGGACAATGTCTCTAGATCGTCTCTTTTCCTTCAGATTTGCCTGGAAGGAGCAGGGGATCAGAAAGTGTCTGTGGATGGCCTCTGCTGTCATCTGTCCTTGCTCCCTCACCCCAGATCTCTGTGGGGGCCAGTCTTGTCACCTTGTGCTGGGACCCACTCTCTCAGCCTCAAGGTGGCTGCAGTGGAGGTTCGATCTGATTCAGAAATGCTGTGATGACTTTTCAAAGAGCAGCGCTCCCTTGCCCTGGAAGAAAGAGGTCCCCAAGCTCCGGCGGGAGTGAAATCCTTGCTTTAGGTGACATGTGCAGGAGCCCCAGAAGCAGATCCACTCTGGCTGGAGCAGGGCCCGGGGAGCAGAGCAAGGGACTGCAGCTGCCACTTGTCCTCATGGTCTCTGTTCGACAGGACCCCGGTCAGGCTGAGTCCTCCTCTCCATGTGGCCCTGACTCCTGGGTTCATCTGTGCCTTGTCTGATTTTAATTAATTGATAAATTAATTGATTTTTAGGGATGCACCTCTAAAAAGATGGAGGTTCCCAGCCTAGGAGTTGAATGGGAGATGTAGCTGCCGGCCTACACCACAGCAACGCCGGATCCTCAACCCACTGAGTGAGGTCAGGGATCAAAGCTGCATCCTCATGGATACTAGCAAGGTTCGTAACCTGCTAAGCCACGATGGGAACTCCCTGCCTTGTCCAATTTTAGAAAGGGCCTTGCTAAGTCAGTTTAACCTGAGCCCCCCACTCTCGACATCTGCTCCTCTGAGATTTCTAATCTTCTTCCTCATCCTCTATTGTCCCCCCACCTCGCCAGGAGGTCTGTTCACTCCGCCCCCCTCAGCAAGAATCCTGTTAGGTTCATTTGGCCAGAACCACCAGGCCAGCCCCTTTACGCCTGATGTTCCCTCCTAGAATGTTCTGTCCACCGCCCCCTCTGGCCACCTGCTCCTTGGCTGCAAGTTCCCACTTTTCCTGGTGGTATCTGGAGTTGAGCCTTACTGCAAAGCCTCACTGCGCCGGTCCCTAGCACACTGGTTCTAAATAAGGCGTTTTTACTGTTCTTTATTAGGTGCCATGA
>PVHT020000009.1:21583602-21641300 GCA_004024745.2 Catagonus wagneri | reverse complement strand
GACATATTAGGTGCCACGAGTGCTCTTTTCTTCACCAGTTAGAAGGACATATTAGGTGCCACGAGTGCTCTTTTCTTCACCAGTTAGAAGGACATATTAGGTGCCACGAGTGCTCTTTTCTTCACCAGTTAGAAGGACATTTTGTCCTTAGCGGCCGTCAGAATGGTCCTGGGGTCGGTCGCCTTGCCTTTAACCTCGGGACCCGGGAAGTCTCATGACCGCAGCCAGCAGAGAGAGAGGTGGGTGAGGTCACGCGTAACCGGAATCACGGACGGCCCGGACAGGCAGACAGATAGCAGGGAGGGTGCGAGAGCGGGAGAGAAAGCCGTTAGTAAGAAGTCAGCGGTGCCTTTGGACGGGCCAGACGCTGGTGCCCTCTGAGACAGGAGGGAGGAGTGTGAGCACTTGGCGGGTCTGAGGGCAGGGAGGACGCAGCCCTGAGCCTCTGGCGGGGCCTCGTGGGATGAGGCGGGCTGGGAGCAGGTCTGGTTAGAAAGAGGGTGGCGGGCGGGGCCCCTTCCTCGGTGTGCTCTCTGTTCTGTCCAAGATCGATCCGTGCTTGCAAGATCCCTGCCCTTGTTTGGGGCTTTACTGTTGCCTCTTAAAGTTCTTCAGAAACTTTGAACACAGGGCCTGACGTTTTCATCTTGTGTTGGGCCCACCAATTGTGTAGACAGTCCTAGCGCTGGAAGGTGCCAGAAGCTAGGTGGGTCTGTAGGGTAGGGACTTTTAGGAAGCTAATCCAGTAGACCTCTGAAAGTGTCTCAAGTGACAGGGAGATAGATCTGCCAGTTATTCACAGAAAAACCCATACTCTCCCAGAGAGGGCTTCTGCAACCAGGAGAGTCCTTTAAAATTGTGCTGTACCTTTAATAATTGTATCACTTTTGCATTTTATTCCAAACTACACTTGTTTGACAACAAAGATTGGTTTGTCTGGTTTCTGGGTAAATTCACTCTTCCAGGAGGAAGCAACGTGCTTCCTCCTCAACTTAAGGGCCAGGGCGTAAGCAAAGGCACAGGGCCCGCTGCTGATCCCCGAGGAAGAATCAAAGCCCCACCATGACCTAGGAGTGTAAGAAACACTCAGACAGGAGTTCCCATCATGGCACAGTGGAAACAAATCCAACGCTGAACCCTGAGGTTGTGGGTTCGATCCCGGGCCTCGCTCAGTGGGTTAAGGGTCCGGCGTTGCCATGGCTGTGGTGTAGGCCAGAAGCTGCAGTTCTGATTGGACCCCTAGCCTGGGAACCTCTGCTTGCCATGGGTGAGGCCCTAAAAAGGCAAAGAAAAAAAAAAAAGAAAAAGAACACTCGGACAAAGGTAGCTTAGCACCAAGCATGGTGGATGTGAATGGGCAGAGGGCAAGGCAGTTCCTCCAAAACACAGGATCCCCCAGAAGAGGTCTCTACTCCAGCAAGAAGGGGCTAATACGCCATAAACACAGCTGGAAATCCCATTTGGGTCTAAGACACACACAGGGAAAGACAGACATCTTGTGGGCTTATGTTAGCATTACATCAAAACGTGGACACTATACAACTTAATCAGACAGTATCACTGAAATGCAGACTGCCAGAGCTGCAAACTACTCCCTAAAACATCTCTGAGTCTTAAAAGAAGAAACAGTTTATTGTTCTTATGGGTGAATGCAACAAATATCTCTTCATAAAGCAAAGTACAAGAATATTCAAGGAACAAACAGCTTCCCCGGAGTTCCCACTGTAGCTCAGTGGGTTGAGAATCCGACTAGGATCCATGCGGATCCAGGGTCGATTCCCCGGCCCTGCTCAGTGGGTTAAGGATCCCGAGTTGCTGTGCTGTGGTGTAGGCTGGCAGCTGCAGCTCTGATTCAGCCTCTAGCCTGGGAACTTCCATGTGCCACAGCTGGGGCCCTAAAGAGAAAGGAGGTAGGTATACCCGTGGTTGCGGAGGTAAAATGTGGGACCTAGAAGGACAGGAGGGTTACCAGTGGAGCCCAGAGGACAGGCATTCCAGGCCGACGGGGGACGAGGGCAGGGGGCAAAGGCAGGAAGACGGCTGTGGGAGTTCTCAGTTCCAAGAAAGGTTAAGTGTGTGCTGTGGGCGGGTGGGCAGTGCTGAGGGCCATAATGCTGGAGGGTATGCTGGTGCCTCTCCTAAGGTCTTCTGGGAAAAACACTTACTTGGGAACCCTTAAAATAAAAGGGTGATACTGTTAAGACCTATTTGTCTGGGATCAGCAGCCAGAAATGGAGAGTCATCAGGACCGCAAAGGTGTCTTCTCTCCGCCTTGACTGACAGCGCTTCCCCTGCTGTGCATCTGCTCACTTCTCCTTTCACTTTTAACTCCTTTTATTCTACTCGTTTTTTCTGCACCTCCCACAGCACCTGCCCAGACAAGCACAGGGCTGTCTTAAGCCTCAAGGACAGCCTTAGCGGTCTGCTGGTTACTTGCTCCCTCCACCTCACAGCAAGCCGCAGCCACGCAGCCACCACGCCTTATAAGAAAGGGCAGGGCTGTGATATTCGGAGAGGAACCCAGGCTTGTTTCTTGGAAGAATTGTTTTTTTAGTTGCAATTGTCACCCTGTAGATTTAGGAAGGAGCTGATAAGGTCTGGCGACTCCTTAACACATGCAATGCTTGTACTAAATGCTAAGAATGTGGACTTTGTAACCAGGCCTCCGGAAACCATGGGAGGCTTCTGGGCAAGGTACCAATGGCAACCGCTGTGATTATTAAAAAGAGATTCTGGTGGCGGCGGATATTGGAAAGGAGATGGGAAAACCTTCGTTTCAAATGAGAGGATCAGGCTGGCCTGAATGTGTTCAGGAATTGCAGTCAAGGGAGGATTTCTTTTCTTTTTTTCCTTCCGGAGATATTTTGAAAATAAGACTCGGCAGTGCCTGGCTAGGACCGATGGCAGAGTCGCTGAGGATTCGGCCAGGCGCTGTGCTTGGCACTTGGTGCGTGGCGGTACCCACAGACCTTCAGGGACACCGCGGGGATGGGTCTGGAAAGAGGCCGAGGGGCGCTGGGTCGGACGGCAGGTGGACAGGGCAGGCGTGGGGAGCAGCCGGGAAGAAAGACGTTCCCGGAGGAAGGACTGGTCATCTGCGACGACGGCCAGGGCGCGGCGCCGGAGCGCGCTGAGTGCGGCTGGAGAAACTGCTGGGTGTCCGTCGGCCGCGCGGGGCGTCGGGAACTGCAGTCCCCGCCTCTCCGCCCGGACCGGGCCGGAGTCGGACAGAGCCATTCCCTGCCCTCGCATCGCCGACTGGCCGGTCTGGGTGCGGGGTCCTTCTAGACGGCGGGCGCCTGGAGTGACGTCATTCTCAGGTCGCCTCCCTCTCGTTGAAGGTTCTAGGTGTCTATGGAAAGTGTGCCCCTCAGCAAGTCAGCAATGAACGATGAAACCCTCAGCGGTGGAAGAAAGCCCCTGCCAGTGCCTCCTCTCTCTTGGCTTTTCCTTCGCGCGAGTCTTCCCCGCCGCGTCGGCGCGGCTCCGCGCCCATTTTGCTCAGGCAGCGCCGCAGGCAGCCCCGCGCCGCGGCGAGGGGCGGGGCGAGGCAGGGCGGGGCGGGTCCTGGCTGGATCGCGTCGCGCTCGGGGGCCGCGCCGGGTAGCGTTTCTTTCTAGTGCCTGGGGCGGCTCTGGCTCCGAGAGCCCTTCGCCGGCTCCACGGGGACCTCTGTGCACGGATGGACCCGCCCGGACACGGCGGGAAGCGGCCTGGCAGGCGGCGGCCCCGGCGGCGTCAGCAGAGGCAGGACAGGGCCGAGGCCGCGGGTCCCTGAGGCGCGCGGGCCCACCGGCTCCGGCGGCGACACCATGATGCCGGGCGAGACCCACTCGGCGGCGCCCGGGACGGCGGCGGACCTCTCGCGCTGTCAGGGCTGCGCCTCCCTGCAGCAGGTGCGGCGTCTCCACCCGGCCGAGGGCGCGGAGGGTCTGGGCGGGCCGTTCGGGGCGGCGGGCCGGGGGTCCGGCCGCGCGGGCTACTGCTCCGCGCGCTGCTCCCACTCCCAGGCGGAAGCTCTCCCGCTTCCCGCTCCCCCTTCCCTTCTCCTGCAGTTACTTTGGGAATGGTTTCCTTTGGGTTGTTAAGGCTTGGAACCCAGAATTCGTCTACTGGAATGCGGTGGGGGGAGGGGGGGAGCGAGCGAGTTCCGGAGGGTACCCTGCTTCCCTTACCCAGTCTCTGGGTTTCGCAAGGCTACTTTTAGGTTGATGAGTGAGGGTCGAAATGCCTAAGGGAAGCTATCTCTCCGAGGATGAGGCTTTTTATTGTGCTGGACTTTCCTTAAGTATTTCTTGTCTGGAGGCCCGTTCTTATCGGGCCTGCGGGTTGACCAGGAGGGTCATTCACCAATTATGGGCTCGCAGATGCAGGATGTTTCTAACGGTAGCGTGGATTGTTTCCTACCGTGATAGAAGAGGAGTTGCTAATATCTGGTCCAGGGTCTTGCAGGGTAATGGGGGCACTCCCCAGTATTGGTTTCCAGCTAGACCCTCCCAGCTCTCCGATGTCGGCAGTCTGTCTTCTTGCCGTCAGTGCCTTTAATGGTAAGGTGGAACTGTCCACGGTGGTGTTTACACGTAATTAAATTATCACCTAGTCCACCTGGTGTTCTGCCTAGACCATAGTGGTGAACCTCGTGGTGACATCTCGCTGCTGTCAACTGTGAGATGAATGTGTGCAGATAAGACTTCAGAAGGTTTTAAGTCTTAGGAGGAAAATAAAGGAGGCGTTGGAGTGGTGGTCTTGTCTCTTGGCTGAGGCGGCAGGCAGGGTGTTTTTGAGGGGGTGACAGTGGGACATCTGAATGACGAGAAAAAGATTGGAAGAGTGTGGGAGGAGCGTTCCAGGTGGAGGAATTAACAGGTGCCCCGTTATCGAGGCGAGAAGGAGCAGGGTGTCTCTGAGCAGCAGGACGAGGGCTGCTTGGCCCGTGACTGTGGTGCAGAGTGGAGAGCACTGGTGAGACCAGAAAGGAATGCAGGCCAGAGGGGCCCTGGAGAGGAGCTTAGAGGTTTTTTTGTTGGGGTCGCTCTTGTTGTTGTTTTAACTGCATTGTCTATGAAGTGGTCCCAAACATTTTAAGGGTTGAGAGCAGGGAAGGGAGAAAGAGTCAGGCACCGCACTTAAGAAAAGGAGGATTACCAGTCGTAAAGTCAGTTTCTCAGCTGAGCTGCTCGCATAGGCATTTATAATGTGCTTTTATTCTTTTTCCCTCAAAACGCAGGAACAGGGGTGAAGTTCTCTGGAATCGTTAGTAAGTTATACTTACTCTTTGGCCAGCTTACTGACCACCTGTTGTGTTTCAGGCAGTGTAGTTAGAGCAGTGGCGGGGTGGGGGGAGTCGGCAAATATTCTTGATCTTTTGGAGCTTCTTTTGTAAGAGGTGGGGCGGAGACAGATTAAACAAGTTACCTGAGAAGGTAATGAATGTGTTGGAGATAAATCGAAAAGAGAAGAGGGAGAACGAAAGGGTGAGAAAGGGGCCAGTGGCTGGTGGACTCTCAGTAGGGAGGAGGCCTCGTAGAGGTCGTGTTCGAGCCAGGGGGTGAGAACAGGCTCCAGGTGCCTTGGGAGAAGAGCGCCCTAGACAACAGAGAGGTCGGTGTGGAGGCCTGATGCCGGAGCGTGGCTGGTGTCCTTGGGAAGAGCAAGGAGGCCACTGTGGCTGGGTCGGTGGGAAGGTAGGTGTGCTAAGCTCTTTGGGACTGCTGTAGCGAAATACCGGAAGCCAGATGGCCTATAAGCAACGGGATGTATTTCTCACAGTTACGGTGTCTGGGAAGTCCAAGGTCAAGAGACGAGCAGACTTGGTATCTGCTGAGGGCCAGATTCCTGGTCATGCTTTTTCGGTGCTGTGACCTTACATGGCAGAAAGCAGAGGGAGCTCTTGGGTCTCTTTTATAAGAGCACTGGATCTGTCCACGGGGGCTCTGTCCTCATAACCTCATCACCTAGCAGGAGCCCAAGCTCCACATAGCCGTGACATTGGTGATTGTATCTCAGCACAGAAACGTCACAAGGGCACACATGGCCTACAGCAGTCTGGGAGTTTGATGGAGTCAGAAAGAAGAGAGCCTGCTTGTGGGGGCCCTTAGAGACCGTTGTAAGGATTTGGGCTTTTACTCTGAAAGGAGGGAGGCCTTTGTGTTGGAGAACAAGTGGTGTAAGCGACGCTGTCGGGTTGTGGGTCTGATTTTCCTTCAGTTCCATCTGAGGCCAGAGTAGCAGCCGCGTGCTCTGGTTGCTTAGGCCAGAAACTAGCTGCCACCCTTGGCCCCTCACTTTTCTCCCATAGCCTGCATCCGGTCCGTCAGCTGACTGTCTGGCTCCATCTTCGATGTCTACCGTTTCTCACCTTCCCCACTGCTTCCACCTTTGTCGAACAGCTGTAATCCCTGGCCCAGAGGTCACTGCAGTGGCCTGGGAGCCCCTCTAGCCCCCAGCCACATTCCCGCTGTTGGTTCTCAGAACAGCGATAGGATTCATCCTGTTTAGTCTCCAAATCCAGGGGTCTGCAGGCCTTTTCTGTAAGGCACAAGGTCATAGATATGGAGGCGGTGGGGTCTTTTTCCCTGATCCTCAGCTCTGCCTGTGTAGCGTGAAGACAGCCGCTGAGCGTACTGAAGGAGTGGGCGTGGCTATGGCCCACGGAAGCCTTCTTTGCAAAAACAGGCCAAGGGCCTTGCTTTGCAGGCCTGTTTCCTAGATTGCAGCGCTCCATTGCATCTGGGTTTTCTGTTGCCTGGGATGCCTTTTCAGGGAAAGAGTCTCTGGAATGAGCCTCTAACATTGCAAAGTCAGGCAGATTATGGAAAACCTTGGATGGTAACCACCTTAAAACTTTGTGCTTGTTTCCATTCGCATTGTGGAGCAGCGAAGGGGTTTGCATAGTTCCTACCCAAGAGCAGTGCTTGCAGTAAAACAACAGGTGGTGGTGTGCAGGCTGGATTGAGCAGGTAAATGATGGCCCTAACGCATGCTAGTGATGATGAAAGCATGGCTTCATGGCTGCGTCTTGGTGATGGGGCTAGAGAAAAAAGAGGCTCTGGGCATGAGAAGCTGCCGAGAGTGGAGAGACCACAAGTCAGGAGAAGGTCCAGAGGTTTAAAACCCCGGTGACTCTGAGACCTGCCTTGGAGGTAGGAGAGAGCTGGCACCAAGAGGCCAGAGGTGCTGGGAACGTGGACTTCTCATCTGTGTTTGAGGAGCAGGGTTGCCTCCAAGGTCCCAGGCTGTACTTCTAGGGAGGTAGTGACGGGTCAGGTGGCCACTGTTTCACTGGGGCAGGGGCAGGGGGATGAGAATGGAGGACTGGCACTTAAAAGGAATTTGGGGAGCTCCCGTTGTTGCTCAGCAGTTAATGAACCCAGCTAGCCTCCATGAGGATGCCGGCTCCATCCCTGGCCTCACTCAGTGGGTTAAGGATCTGGCGTTGCTGTGAGCTGTGCTGTAAGTCACAGACGCGGCTCAGATCCCCGATTGGATCCCTAGCCTAGGAACCTCCATATGCCGCGGGTGCGGCCCTGAAAAGACAAAAGTAAGTAAAGGAACTTCGTAAACCTCTGTGGCAATCGATGAGACCTAGTGCCATCGTGAAGGGCAGTGAAGAAAGCCAGCGGGCCCGTGACAGGCGATCGTCGGATGGTGAGGCAGCGAGAAACGAACAAACACTTAAACAGGAAGCATGAAGGAGATCGGGCTGGGAAAGAGGGCGCGCTGAGAACGGCTGGTCGTATTTGCCACTTAATAGGTCCATGTAGGAAAGAAGTTTCTGCAGGGTGATGTGGTATCATGGTGGGTTCTGTATTTCGGCTGAACTCGTGCCACAGAGAAACGGAAGGAAGGCTGTGTATGCGGAGAAGACATCCTGGCACGCAGCTGCAGCTCACTGAAATCCCCGGGGCTGGCAGAACGTTTGCAAGTGTCTTGCCTGCGGGAGCACTGTCCCCAGTGCTGTGGCTTCCTGCAGAGTCTCCGTGGGAGGCCGACTGTCTCTCTCCCCAGCGGGGCAGTGCTTTGTGCGCGGGGGTCTTCACCCCGGCTCGCCGCCCGCGGCCCGCACGCTCTGCACTCGGTGCCCAGGTTCACGGCCTTTGCTGAGCTGGGTTCAGAAGTTTATAGACGGAGCACTTTTTGGGTCGTCTCCCGCATCCTTATTAGCTCTAACAGCTTATCATGACCTGGAGCCCAGCGTCTGTATGCGTTGCTGAACTTCGGGAGACCTAAACCAGTGTGGCCCCTCAGTCCGGTGCTTCTTTGTACAGTTAAGTCTGAAGCTGAGTGGTTTTCAGTCAAGCTGGCGTAGGTCCTCTTGTTCTGGAGGTGCCCTTTTTCTTTTTAGCAGTTTTAGTCACTGCATAGCCAAGCTGTTTAACTCTCTTGGGACTCCAGATGAGAGTTTGGAGCACATGGTTGAAATGTTTAGCTTGTGTAACTAGAGTAGATTCAAACTAAAGAGTGTTTGGCTGTTCTTGGAGCAGGTTTGAGCCAATTTATATAAACTTGAGCTGGATTCCCATTGATAACTGCCAGTGGTTTGAACTTCATTATTTGAAACTTGAAACATACTTGCTACTAGACATGTTGATTTGTAAATGGTTATAAGGAAGGCTCACAAAGCTGTAATTCATTCACGTGGTGAACGTTTTTCGAGTGTCGCGGTGACTGACGCTGCGGCATGTTTTGGATTACAACCGTGAAGAGGAGAGGCGGGGAGCGTGCATTGTGGTTGAGGTTACAGATGAGTGAAAAAGCAACCACAGTGTGAGTGTAACAAGTAACATGTGCATACTGGGGAAAAGTGGACCTGCACAGTTCAAATGCTTGTTGCTCAAGGGTCAGCTGTACTCTGTTGGGGACATTCAGGGTCCCTGGGAGCACCGAAGAGGGACAGCTGAAAGCTTCTCAAAGGAAGTGAGTCTAGGTCTAAAGGATGATCGTCTATTAAATAAGAGAGAAAGATGGAGGAAGAGTGTTGTGGACAGGGGCATGGCGCGTGCACAGACTTGGAGGGAGGAGGGATTAAGCAGAGTCAGAGGTCAGGACGAGCAGAGACTGGAGCCTGCCTTCCCAGGACCCAGGCCACTCAGCTGGTCCTGGTGGTTGTTCCCCCTTCCCGCCTTGTCCTTGTGCACTGTGCCTCCGCCCCCGGTGGGTGTCACAGGGGTCCTGTCTCACCAGTTGGGAGACACACTCATCTCTGGTGGAGAGCGACTGAGACTAAATTTTTCTTTTTTCCTTTTTACAGCTGCACCTGCTGCATATAGAAGTTTCTTGGCCAGGGGTCAAATCAGAGCTGCAGCTGGGCCCTGTGCCACAGCCACAGCAACGCCAGATCTGAGCCACATCTGCGACCTACACCGCAGCTTAGGCAATGCTGGATCCTTAACCCACTAAGCAAGGCCATGGTTCAAACCTGCATCCTCGTGGAGACAGTGTGGGGTCCTTAACCCACTGAGCCACAATGGGAACGCCAGGACTCTAATTTTAAAATGAGAGCAGTTAATAAACAGTTAGCAAACGGGAGGAAATGTCACTCATCAGGGAAGGTTCCAGCGGACCCTTAGCCAGATCACCCCCAGCAAAGCAATTAGAGCGATTAGTGTGGTTTTGAAAGTTAATTTATTTTGAAATAATTCAGAGCTTACAAGAAAGTTGCCAGAACAGCGCAGAGGACTCTGGTATCCTTTCCCCTGTTCACGAATCGGGATGTGTGTGCTCGCTTCCCCGTGGGTATGTGCGCGCACACACACGCATGCACACACAGGCACACCGCTCTCTCTCTTCCCTGCGCACCACAAAGTGCATTTCCCCAGATCTGGGCACTTCGGCGGGACCACAGGTCTTGGAGTCGGGGTGAGACTTGGAGCCCGGAGGCCCATCCCGCGCGTCCAGCTATGCCCGGCAGAGCTTTGCCCTTTCTGGCCCAAGGCCCTATAGGGAAGCTGTGTCGTGTGTCCCTGGCACGGCTCTTGACCCTCTTTCCTTGACTCTCTGTCTTTCGAGTTAAGGAAAGTTCGAGTCCAGCCTTGTATTCTCTGCAGAACACTTGGCTGGGTCTGGAGACCTTTGTGGTGGTTCCCCTGCAGAGGTCCCCCAGGACGCACCCGGGTTGGGGGCCTCCCTGGAGCACGGCTCCCACGGGTGCTTACTGTAGTGAAAGGGGCACCGCGCTGGGGTGCGGTCGTGAGGAGAGCAGCTGAGTGACCTGACCTGTGCGTTCCTCCTGCGGTGCCGTGTCGTCTACCAGGGCTGCTCGCGTGGGCACCCCAGCCTCACAGGCCCCAGAATTCCAGACGCCCAGAAGGAACGCAGGTTCCTTCGCACAAGTTGAGACTCAAGGAGCTGCTCTTGTCAGTTTGGGGAACGGTGGGAACACTCTAGAAGTCCACGTGCCCAGATGCCAGCCGGGGCCCACCTCGCCAGCAGGCCTGTGTAAGGACAGCAGTCTCAGGCCTGCCCGGGAGCTCTAGTCTGCACCCAGCCCGGGGAGGGCCACGCGCTGGCCCTCGTGAGCAGAGGCCAGGGACGCTGGCCGGCCTCTCAGCGCAGAGGACCGTCCTGTAGCTGAGAATCTTCCAGCCCCAGATACCGGTGATTTGAGGTTGACTCGGGCATTTTACGTACCTTGTCATCATCTGTGTATTTCCTTCTGTGATCGCTGTCTCTGTATGCTGCTCACCTGTTCAGTAATAACCCTTTTCCTCCCTGCCGTCTCCCCCATCCGCTCAGCCCCAGGCCTGCTGTGGGGCCTTGCCAGGCGTCCTGCCACCCTGCTGGCCCTGTGAGTTCAGCCTCTGTGTCGGCCCGCCTCCGGCAGGAGCGGGGAGGGAGGACGTGCGTGCAGAGTGGGTGTCAGCTGCTCTGCCATCGCAGCGACTGCAGGAGGCTGCTGTAGGGCCGCCGACGGTGTGTTGGGGAGACGCGGCCCTGACCAGGGGCGGGTGTGCGGGCCGCACGGGGCCGCTCCGGGCTGTGCTCGTGAGATGAATCCCAATCCGACTAGTATCCCTGAGGACACAGGTTTGATCCCTGGCCTTGCTGAGTGGATTAAGGATCCCCCGTTGCCACGAGCTGTGGTGTAGGCCACAGACACGGCTTGGATCCCGCGTTGCTAGCCTGGGAATCTCATGTATGCCACAGGTTTGGCCCTAAAAAGACCAAAAAAAAAAAAAGAAAGAAAGAAAGAAGACACCACTTTTGCTCTCTGGGCTTCACATTGTTATGTAGTAGGTGTGTATCGCTACCTGTTTTTCAGTTTTAGGAGTGTTGTTTGATTTCTGATTTTGGAAGCTGAGGCCTGAGCCTTCCGCCCCGCGCCCCAGCACACCTGAGTATCCCCCTCCTCCAAAAAAAAAAAAAAAAGAACCCCTCCCAGTGTAGTTAGGATCTCCTTTAAGTCACTCCTCAGAGTTGACACCGTGACCATATGTTATTGAGCCAAACTCTGGGATTAACTATGATGATTTTTCTTTTCCTGTGTGCTCTCTTGTCCCTGATTAATGATCATGTCCTTAATTCAGTGTGTTCATCTTGAAATTGTTAATGAGTGTTCACTCTATGTCAGAGACAAGTTAATAATTTATGTGGCTCATTCTGTTTAATCCTGATGGTAAACCGGTCCTGTAACCACCGCCCCCACCCAAGAAGAAAGCGTGAGTCTCTTTATCTATCCCAGTGGCAGTAGCCCTGAGGCGGGGATGGAGTAAGTCAGTTTGCCCAAGGCACCCTCCCGGAAAGTCAGAAAGTCGCGGAGTAGGAATTCGAATCCTGCTGTGTCTGACTCTAGAGCCTGAGGTCCCTGGAATGTCTCTGACAATGTACTGAATGTCACACGGTGGCCTCGAAGCAGGGCTGGCTGGGAAGAGGAGATGGACTGCACAGAACTCGGGAAGGCACAGGAAGCAGAGAGGCTGTTCAAAAAATAATCCCCTTAGCAAGACTGTAAATCAGCCGTACTTTGATAAAACAAATTTAAAAGTAAACTTCATGGAAACAAAGATAATTCATGTGAATGCAAAGTGAAGCTGTACTCATTTGCAGTTCTCTGTTGCTTAGGTAGAAATAGCCTTTTTTTTTTCTTTTTAGGGCTGCACCCGTGGTATATGGAGGTTCCCAGGCCAGGGGTCTGATCAGAGCTACAGCTGCCCACCGACAGCACAGCTCACGGCAACGCTGGATCCTTAACCCACTGAGCGAGGCCAGGGATCGAACCCCCAACCTCATGGTTCCTAGTCGTTTGTGCTGCGCCATGAGGGGAACTCCAGAAATAGCATCTTTTTTTCTTTTTTGTTTATCTTTTTGCCTTATCTAGGGCCGCACCTGCGGCATAGGGGGGTTCCGAGGCTAGGGGTCTAACAGGAGCTGTAGCTGCCGGCCTACACCACAGCCACAGCCACGCGGGATCCGAGCTGCGTCTGCAACCTACACCACAGCTCACGGCAACGCCGGATCCTTAACCCACTGAGCAAGGCCAGGGATCGAGCCCACAACCTCATGGTTCTTAGTCGGATTCGTTAACCACTGAGCCACGAAGGGAGCTCCCCAGAAATAGCATCTTAATGCTTTCGTTCTGCCAGATAGTATATGCCGTTCTGTCCTTAAAGGAAAGCTCCCTCCTGGGCCTTTAGTCCTGCTCTAGTCCAGCCTGCGGCCACCTTCCTGCTTCTCTTTACCTCTGAATTGTGCCCCACGGTGTCCCCTCCCCGCTCACTCCGTGGTTTGGGTGGAGTGTGTTCACCTCCTTCAGCACCTCCCTGAGCAAGTGAGTTTGTGGAGACTACAGATTTGGGGGTGTTACCATCACGACTGGCTGATAGCTTGTACAGAATTTTCCTTGGAATTCATTTTCCCTCAAAATCGCCTGCTTTCTGGTTGTAGGTTTCTAGGGCTCTAGGTTGTTGTTGAAGTCTGAAGCCGTTCTGATTCCAGCTTCTTTGTCTGACTTGTTTACTTTTGATTTTTTTCTCTCATGATTCCTATAGGATCTCTGCCTAGTCTCTGATGTTCTGAAATTTTGTGCTGATATTTCGTAGTTTGGATCCTATTTATATCCATGTGCAGGGCCCTTTCAGTTTGGAAACTTCTGGCTTTAGTTCTGGTCTTTTCTTCCTGAATATCAGTATTTTTAAAAATTATCTCCCCATCTTTTCCACTCTTCTCTCTGAAACTCTTGTTGGGCATGTGAGATTTGTTGTTCTGGGACCCTGATTGTTTTTATTTTTATTTATTCTTTGTGCTTTCTTTTGGAGGACCTGTTTTTTCATCTTGATTATCAAATATTTTAAATATTTCATTTTGCTTTCCTGTTGTTAGTTTATAGTTTAGTTACTGATGTGTAATTTCACGTATTATAAAATTCATCCTTTTAACATGTACAATTCAGTGGTTTTTAGTATAGTCACCATTATGCAAACTGGTCACCACTATATAAATACACATAAAACATGTTTATCCTGCCCCTGTACCTGCTGCCAGGAAACCCCAGAAGCACCAGAAGTCACCCCCCTTTCCCAGCACCCAAGCCCCTGGCACTCGCTAGTCTACCTCTGTCTCTCTGGATTGCTTCTTACGGACCGTTCACATGGATGGGGTCATACAGGGTGTGGCCTTTTTAACCGGCTTCTTTCACTTGGCGTGTTTTCAAGGCTCAGTCACATTGTAGTCTGTGCCATTCATTTCTGTTCGCTGTAATTTGACCACTTCGTACGGCCGTTGGACATCTTATTTATTCATTCATCAGTTGACATTTAGTTTATTTCCACTTTTTGGCTAGTGTGAATAAATGCTGCTATAAATAAAAGTGCACATATTTGACAGGGGCATATGTTTTCAGTTCTCTTGGGTATATATACCTAGGAGTGGAATTTCTGGATTGTATGTCAAATTGTTTGCCACAGCAGCTCATTTCATATTATGCCAGCAATGTAATGAGGGTTCCAGTTTCTTGACATCCTCACCAGCACTTGTTATTGTCTGTCATTTTTATTTTAGCCATCCCAGTGGGTGTTTTTAATTTTTAAAAGCTTTTTAAAAAAAATTCTAAGAATTCTCAATATTCCTTTTAAAAATAGCTGCTTGTTCTTATTTCACGAATATAACATCATTTATCTCAGATCATATTAGTATTTTTAAAACTTTCTTCTCAGTTTTTGTTTATTCCAAGTTGCTTTGGATTGTTTTGTTTTGGTCTCAGTTTCATGTTACAGGTTTCTCTCTGAGGTTTAAAAATCTTGGGTTGTCTGTTCATATTAAGAGGCGTGCGTGTTAATACGGAGCCTGGAGGTGCAGAAGGAGTGGGCCTTTTGGACCCTGAGGTTCATTGCAGTAGAGATAGGTCCGGGTGCGTCACTTACTGATTGAAGAATATCACTTGTCAGTACCTTTGCTGCTTAGATTTCCTCAGAGAAACTGCTTCCAGTCTCCTGCCTGCAGGCCACAAGGACTGGCTGCCCTGTCTGGGAGCTTAATGGGGAGCAGCAGGTGGCCAGTGTCAGGACTGTGCACTCAGTATGACTGGTTCCTCTGTTTTTGGTGCATACCACCTGCCCCAAGTGTTCACAGCATCCCAGGCGGAGGCTTCTTCTGCTTCTGCCGGAGGGGGAGGCAGAGTTTTCTGGAGGCAAAGCAGAGCTGGGGTTTTGAGGATTAGATGCCTACCATCAAGCTTGCAACTAGTTCTCTTTTTAGTGATACCCCCCGCCTCCCACCCCCGCCCCAGCTCCCCTGGGTCTGCTGAAACCATATTCTGAAATCTGCTTTCCTCTGTCCATTTGTCTTTTATCCTGTTCTCATCCTTGTGGGTTGGCCTTTGGGGAGAAGAAATCCCTTGACTTTAGTTTTAGCTGACTTCAGGGAGTAAGAGCAAATGCATTATTTACCCTCTGGCTAGAAATTATGTATGTAGATTTTGAAC
The DNA here is from genome assembly GCA_004024745.2 of Catagonus wagneri. Lineage (NCBI taxonomy): Eukaryota > Metazoa > Chordata > Mammalia > Artiodactyla > Tayassuidae > Catagonus > Catagonus wagneri. The sequence continues at coordinate 21,626,383 of PVHT020000009.1, read as the reverse complement.
ATAAGGTGTGATTTTTTTGAAATGTGGTAGGCCAAATACATTAAAGCTGTTGAATAATCCATTCATTGCCCTTTTGACTGAAAGTGTTCTGAGTCTCTGCATAAGAATACATTCTAGAATAAAGATAAAAATATGGGGGAAAAAGGCATAAAAGTACTAGAATAACATATGGGAGATTCCTTATGTTAGCATCTTAAGTGGGGTTGGAACCTTATAAATATATTAAGAAGCCAAAATTTAAGAAAAAGGACAGAGTCAACTATTTGATATTTAAAACCTCTGTATTTGTATGTAGCTGTATTTTAATGATCAGTTTACAACACACACACACACACACACACACACGTAACATTTGGACCAGATGTTACTGTCCCTCTTATATTTTAGCTCATAAGAAAAGTTCACCTTACCACAGAACAAATAATATTAAGGGGCTGTTACTAAAGGAGTTACGAATGACCAGAAGAAATAAGGAAGACTTCTCAGTCTCATTCATAAAGAGATGTAAATGAAAAATATGACTCTACGGTTATCAGAGCTCTCAATTATCAGTAAAGCAGGTGGCCTGCTGGGACATGAACCTAAGGAACAATGGAAGTGTCTTCCAGAGGATTAGGCAGAGAAATACACTGTCTGCTGTTGGTAAAGACTGAAAAGGACCTCGCTGACCTTCAGTGGAGAATTGGCGAATTGAGTACATCAAACGTATTTTAAATATACCGTAACAGTTCTGAAAGGAGATATGTACATATGTAAAACAGCTAAGAGTGATTTGTAATAGGTGTTGGGATTATAACATATTTTTTACCTTATATTTTATTTTTATTTTTTTTTTTTTGTCCTTTCGCCTTTATGTAGAGCCGCACCCGTGGCATATGGAGGTTCCCAGGCTAGGGGTCTAACAGGAGCTTTAGCTGCCGGCCTTCGCCACAGCAACGCGGGATCCAAGCCGTGTCTGCGACCTACACAACAGCTCACGGCAACACCGGATCCTTAACCCACTGAGCAAGGCCCCGCAACCTCATGGTTCTTAGTCAGATTCGTTAACCACTGAGCCACTGCGGGAACTCCTTTACCTTATATTTTAATGTGTAGATTTTTTTCATTTTAATAAATATGTTACTTGTATGACTGCAAAGAAAATGCACATATTGCCCTGAAGGGAAATATTTCTGTAATTCTCAAAACCAGATTATCTAGAAAAAGACATTTTGGTGATAACTAGTGAAAAATATGTTCTTATTTTTGAAGATTTTATCAATGTAAAAGGGAGACGTTAAAGGAAAAAGTCACTTAAAAGAAAAAAATTATTCATTTTTAGATCTTAGAAACATTTTGAAGAGTGTAACTAATATCTTTTTCTGTCAAGTTGGCAGCAGTAATTTGGAGCCAGATTTGTAACTGGCCCTGTGAAGCGTAATATACATCCTTGTAAAATGAATTTTTCCGTTCATCTTGGCCCCACTTTAGTATTCTTGTTTGTCTTTCCCATGTTGTTTTTATGTTTTTGCTACTTTTTATAATTTACATATATTTTTGGATTATCTTAAGTCCTTTCAGAAACAATGAGGGATGAAGTGTAAACTCATAATTAATAGTAATCAGTGAAGTAAAATAGTGCATATTTGTTGAGCTCTCACTGTGAGGAAGCATACACACGCCGGTCAGAGTGTCTGTGTAGCCACCGTGCCTTTGGAGGGCCACCATTCAGGTGCAGAAAGATTGAGAGGGAGCACGGGCTCAAGGTCTCACCGAATACCTGCGTAGGTTTACACAGTGTGGATAGCAGGTACACTTATTTCTGTGTTTATCTGATATAGTGAACGGTCTGTTTTTATTTTATGCTAAATGTTACAGGAAAACATTAGATATAAACCAGGTTGTATTATAAAAGCAAATAGCTAACTGTAGCCTTTTTTCTTTCAGAATTTAAATGAATACGTCGATGCACTAATTACCTTGAAGCAAAAAATTATTAATACAGAGTGAGTATGCTGTCATGTGTTTGGCTGGACTCCAGGAGCCTGGCAGACAAGCACACCACAGAGCGGGCGGTGGCCTCAGACCCGGAGGGCTGAGACTAGAAGTGGGGCTGCTCGTCTGGGGCCTCTGTGGTGTGGGTTGTAAGGCAGCTCCTCACAGGCATGTCCACAGTGGGAGCTCTGTAGTCTTGGTGCTCAGGCCTTCACAAGACTCGGGGGTTAGGACGTGATTTTTGCTAAACATAAAATTTTTTTAAAAGCAGTTTCTATCTGTAAAGCCTTCTGAGCTTTAGGACTGGACATCAGATTTCCTCATAGTATTTCATGATCGTGGTGTGAGATTATTTTTTATAATCCTATGAAAGTTTCAGGAATTTCTAGGTGAAGATATTTAGGTAAAAGAAATTTTAAATTGAAAGTCATATGTCAGTGCAGTGCTTTTAAGGAATTTGACAGTAGATGGTATGTGTGTACATATATTTAATTAATTAAATATAAATTTGTTTCAGGAGGCCTAGGATAAAAGATGCCTTGCCTGTTTTGAAACTTGATTTTAAATTAACATAGTATATTTTCTAGATTGAAAAAGTAACATAATTCTTTTTCTTTGTTACAGTAATTTGTTAACAGAGTATCAGAAGAAATGTGATGATATCCTTTCAACTGGCTTTTTCCTTTGAATTTTTGAGTATTTAAAAAAACGTGAGAATTTGCAGAGTTGTCCTCTGGAAAGCGGTGTTTACAGGCTCAAAATAGGAAGCGCCTCTGACAAGCACAGCATGCAGCTGACTGCTGTCAACGCACGTTTGATGATCAAGGCTGCCGGTCTCCTTGTTTCAGAATGAAATGTGTTTTTTTTTTTTTGTCATTGGTTTCGGTTTTCTTTGGGTGTCACAAGCTTTTTAAGGAGTAGGTCTATTTCATGTGTACTAAGAACGTGACCCGTGTTCTTTAGGGTTAGGAGTAATGCAAAGCTGAGAGTTCTCCCATGCCAGGAGAATATTTGGGGATTTCTGTAAGAAGTCCAGTGTAGCAATATTCTGAATGTTGGAAAGTTAAGTTTTGTTAGTTTTGTGACTAGTAGAGCGTTGCTGAAGACACCCCAAATCGTGGGGTAACCTGTACTGAGGAGGCGGGTCGTGGCTCTCAGGCACACTCGGTCGTCGCCATGCAGAGCACCTGCAGTGTCGCAGGCCTGGGTTTTCTTGGCAGGGGGAGGTCCCAGTGCAGTTGTCCCTCCCGGTCTTGTCATGGGCACCTGAGCTTAGTCTTTCCCATGGCGGTAAACACACAGATTTCTAGGGACGCACTGACACACGGCTTCTTCATCAGTCTTGGGGCAGATACTGCTCTTCAGTTTGGGCAGTAACCTGAGGCCTATTTCCATGTTATTTCTGGCATCCCTAAACTTACGTGTAAGTTTACGTGGAATTTACATGTAAGATTACATGTAATCGCCAGTTATTCGTTTGTGTTGGTACCCTCATATCTGATTTGTGTGATTAGAGTAAGAAAATCAAGCCATAGCATACAGATTTATTTTTAGTATCTGAATTTTAATTTTTGTTAAAATTTTTTTTTTTCGGCTGTACCCACAGCCAGCGGAAGTTCCCCAGGCCAAGGATCAAACCCACGTCACAGCTGTAACCAGTGCCATAGCGGTGATGACACTGGACCTTTAACCCACTGAGCCGAGCCACGAGGAAATTCCCTGTATTTATGTTCAAGAAAATAGGTCGCTGAAAATCTCCTCTGTGCTTTATTTATTGAAATGCTCATTCTGTTTAACTGTAAATGTATGTTATTGCAAGAGTAATATCTTTGATTTTGAAACCTGTACAGAAATAGTTCTTATAAACGCTTTTAATTAGGTGAATAAGGAAATAGGCAATTAATACCTCTATTAAGAAAATAAATGTTCATTGTATCCTTTTGGGAAGAAAAGATATGAACTTTTTGAGGTATTCTAGCCGAGAAGGTACTCATTTATATTTCTAAATTTGTAAATTTTTTTTTTTTTTTTTAGGGCTGCACCCATGGCATGTGGAGATTCCCAGGCTAGGGGTCTAATCAGAGCTACAGCTGGCAGCCTACACCAGGGCCACAGCAACGCAAGATCTGAGCTGCGTCTGCAATCTACACCACAGCTCACGGCAACGCCAGATCCTTAACCCACTGAGCGAGGCTAGGGATCGAACCCGCAACCTCGTGGTTCCTAGTCAGATTTTGTTAACCACTGAGCCACAACGGGAACGCCTGTAAAATTTTAAAAATCAAAATCATTAGAATACTTTATTAAAAATTGGTAGAAGTTTTTGATTATTCTTGAATTCTTTTGCAGGGTGGTAATGTGTTTCAGCCTCAACTGCAGATAAATGTAGATTAAAACACACACACACAGACACACACACACGGCCTTTGCTTACAATGTGTATTTGTTTTACTTCACATATATACACTTGTTTGCTCTACAACCTGAGTGGCCAGTGTTGCAAGTTTAATCTGGCTTCTTATGTAATCTTGATTTCTTACTCTTGTGTAATTCTGACTTTTGTTGTTTATTAGTTCCTCTTTCTACAGAGCAGAGACAATTTTTATTTCATCAGATTTTTTTTTAAACTTTTCTTTTTTGCAAAGACCACAGTAATTTAGGATGAATAAAATGTAGTCCTTAATGCTGAGAAGTTTACGTTCTGATGGAGAGGATACAGAGGTCTCGTGGCCAACAGATGGCATCTCTGTATTGTGATGTAGGAGTAAGATTTTATAGGAGATAAAGCGTAAAGGGATGATTTTTTTTTTTTTGATGTCTTAGAACATTTTACTGATGGGAAATGGAGTTATCATATTGTGTAGACTGTAAAAGTGAAAGCTTTTCTAGATTTTCTCTTCCTGTGTTTCTTCTCTCATTACTCATTGTGTGTGTGTGTGTGGTTTTGATAAGCACATAACTCTTTTCCTTGGATTTATGCTCTGAACTCTGAGAAAAGGACAGGATGATTGGGTATTCTGGTATATACAGGATTCAAGGTAGTTTCCATTAGTTACATATTGCTTTGTCTTTAGTCTTGGAATTTAACAGTAATCATGTATTTCATCAAGAACCTTCTAATTTACAGAGGTGGGTATTTTGACTTATGGTCCATGTTATAATAAATGGGGAACTCAGCAGAAAGCTCTGTCCCTGTTTTAGATGGAATGTTGAATGTTGTGTTTTAGGAATTAGGATCTTTCATGTGTGTACGGTGAACACAAATTATTATAGACAGTTTTGAAGTGACTTTTATTTTCAGACAAATGCTGGTTCATGAGATTGTCAGAGTTTTCTTTAACAAGTTTTACAGCTGCAGTTTGCAAGAAGGTAAGCCGCCTGTTTTCATCATCGACTTGGGGTAGACATTTATCAGACTAGGTTTTTACACCAGTTTAACGAAGTGCCTCATAGAATTGACCCATCATATATACTGTTTCTTTGGTGTTTATAATAAAGAAAGTTCACATTCTCCTTACTGTTAAATTGTCCAAATGAAATTCTTCACTAAGTTCTTAAATTACAGCCTAGTGTTCCCTTCTCAGTAACTGTTACTGACCCTGTGGCCGTTGAGATAAAGCTTATTGCTCTCAGTTATCGTTGTCTCTGTGAATTCGACAGTTTAATGTGGTTGTTTATCATGTGTATTTTAAATAATTTAAAATAGTCTTAATTGGAATTTAGCACTGGTTTATTCTCTGATCTCATTTATCAATGAGAAGAAGGCACAATGTGATTATCAGCTGAATCACAAAATTGCCCGTCATTTACTTTGAATCAGTGGTGAGTTCAGTACTGGAGGAGCCAGACGACCTGGCAGAACGTCCAGGTATTGTATTCTCCAGTAGGTTGAGAGTGTTGCGGCTTGTCGATGTGCTTTTGTCAGAAATAGACTATAATGCCCAAGAAATAAGCAACATGTAAATCATTTTGGTATAAGTAGAGAGAATGCCTTAAAAAGAGAGATTCTTTTGTTTATTTTTTTAGTTAGAAGTAACATGGAAACTCATTGCTAGATGTACTTGATAGTTCACTGTAGGTACTTTTGCATAATAACGTTAAGGCCTTGTCCGTTTTTAGAGAGAATAGTACTCTCCATCACCAAGTGGAGCAGATGCTTCAAAAAATTTCTCCTCTGCAGAAATGTCAGGAAGAACTGGGGTCTTTAAAAGCAGAGCTGGAAGAGAAAAAGGTACCTAAATAATTTTCCTGTAAAGGTTTATCTTCAGTAAATTAAGATCTGCTTATTTACTCTAATTGGGATAAGGCGCATTTTAGGCCTTAATAAAGGAAATAAATGATAATCAAGACTCTGAGTGACTTACTGTACTTAGAAAACATTGAAGTAGCTGTTGTTTTCTGGTTTGGTCTTTAGCACTAATTATTAGCTCTGTAGTACTAATACTTTTTGAGAGTTTCAGTAGTGGAACGTTTTAGCTATGAATTTTTGTGAGTTTGTGTGTTTTGCATTAATTGCCTATCACATTTTGCTTGCTTTAAGTGTCAATAATGTGCAAGGGTTCTAACTTTTTAAAATTAGAGCAGTACTACTCTTCATTTCAAAATCAAGTCACAGAGTCACAGTAAAAATTTATTTTAAATGCTATAAACTTATTTTTTATTGTAAGTTTTGGTTTACTCTTTATTGGAGCCTTAGAAAAGAATTCATGGCTTTTACAGATTAAAAAAAAAAAGAAAGAAATCTATAGCCTGTAAAGCTAGGTGGTGTGCTTGAGACAAAGTTGTAGCCAAACTGAAATGATTCCCGGCTTCTTGACTTGGTAGTGTCCGTGCCTCTCCGTCATCAAATTGTGCCGAGTTAGGAATTCACTGCGCTGCTCTGGGGTGTATGTATTTCAGCAGTGATTGGTTTTCCTATTTCTGTAAAGAAATATGTTTAACTGTGCAGTGCAAGTTAAACAGAAACAGTTGGAGGAGTGAATTTTGTCTGCCTCTGATTACAGAGTAATGTCATCAGCCGTACCTGGGAGGAAACATGAGCGTGGGAGTCAGACCTACGCAATAAACCCAGACAGTCACTCCTTTACTGAGACTCTCAGAGAAGAGGGTCCTTCTGGACCCTCAGGCCCCTCCTCTGTTAAAAGGGGGTACAGCCTTTCTCTCACAGCGATGGAAGAATGGTCATGTGCACATTATGCTGTGTCACGCGTCTCTTTACGTTTCTTTCCCATTCTGCAGTGCCCAAAGGGTATACATATCGATTAGTGCTGACATATTTTTCCCAATCATCATTGTATAATGATTTGTTTTATATTTTTGCATGGTAGTAATAATAGCTTACATTTATTAAGCTTTAACATTTCATTAGGTTTTGTTGAATTTTAATTGGCTGAGACAAATATTAGCTATTCAGTATTCTGAAGATTTGGAGTTCCCTTAAAATTAGTATAGTTTAAGTTTTATTGTTGTTTGATTAGACTGTTAATCGTATTACCTCTGCTAAGGATTTGGTTATATCTGGTTAAAATGTTCAGTGACTTATACTTGGTTTTCCTGCGTAATCATATTTATTCATTTGGTTAACCTCATAATGTTGAGTGGTAGTAATTTGGCTTATTAAGTTCACGATGATCGCTGATGGTCAGTGACTTTCAAGTTGGTACTATATTTACTTCTTTTTTAGAGTTCTCTAAAGTTGTACCAGGATACTCATCAGGAATATGCTCGTGTGAAGGAAGAGTGCTTGAAAACTGATGCGCAGTATGTATTTTTAAAATTACTGTGGACATAGGGTTTCATCTTTGAAAATGTCTGATGCTTCAGTCAGTAGTAGTATTTCTCTTTTCTCTGTCTTTGGCTCTGTTGGCCGTAATTAACTGGCTGATCTTGAACTAGCCTCTCAAGCTTGGTTTCCAAATCTGTAAAATGGAAGTTATACCTACATTGAAGGATTAATAGGATTAAATGAATCATCATGTGTTAAAGGCCTGCACAGAGAAAGCGCTCCACAGGAGTGTTTATGTCTGGATGTGTGCATGCCTGAGTATCTGAATTGTGCTTCATAGAGAAGACATAAGTACCGTCTCCTCTCTTTGTACCGGTCCTTTGGCAGATAGCATCTGGAATGGGTGTCTTCTCCATTAATGAAAAGGGCTCTTCAGAAGAAGCCAGTTGAGTGTCTTAACGTTTAATACTGTATTCATACTATTTACAAAACTTGTGAGCTATACATACAGTAGTTCAACGTGGATGCCATGTCCAGGAATGGACTGAGACTTTCTGAGGGTTTCTTACCTTCTCTGACTCAGAAATGCCTCCTCAAACAAGGGCAGTTTTCTAGTCACTGTCTCCTGTAAGATGATGGCGTGGACAGTCCCGCCACACACGCTCCTGGAAGTAACCCCTCCCAGCCAGATGCTAGACTGACAGCAGGAGACTGTTGACCGTCTGAACATACCAGCTTGGCTCGGAGATGAGGCCATGGCGGGCCGGGGATTAGAAAAATACAGATTGTATAATCCGTTTTACAGATATTTCACACTAAACTCTTCTTTCTGAGGTCTACCTTCAGAATAATTGCGGATCATTTCAGTAGTTGACGTGTAGTATTTGTTGACTGACATTTTCTTTGTTATAGAAATTTCAGTAATTTTAAATAAACATATGCCATACATGATAAAGTTGTAATATATTTTTTCCATTAATACTTTTTTAAACCATTTTAATTTATTATCAGGAAGAAGAAACTAGAAGCCAAGGTGAAGAAGCTGGAAGGTAATTGGCATTCTCATTATCCAGCTGATGGGAGTCATCGTCTTCGCACCATGACTGGTTACTGGCCAGGCTTATAGTACTTGGGCGGGTAGTTGAGTGAGTGCGATAGGGCTGCGTTGGGAAGTGGTTTGAATACTGTATTCCTTCTCAGTTCCTGGATCGAAAGCGGGAAGTGGACTGTGGTAAATCCCTGAGATGGTCAGTCAGAGTAGTTAACAGCCCGCATGCTTTTACTGTAAAAAGCAGCAATCGGTAAAAGGATTTCATTTTGAAAACTGAATCTCATGGGGCCTTCTCGTTTTTTCCTAATGAAGTAAGTGACTAGTTCAATGGGTTACTCCTTTTAGTCGTCATCCACCTGATGTGTTTGGATGGAGTGATTTCCGTGGGGTCCCCTCCCCTGGGGATTGCTGCTGTGCCCATGCACCCCCAGCTCCCACCCAGCTTCTGGTTGGGGCCTTCTGGTCAACCCCGAGCAGGCAGCATGCCGCCAGGGGGTGGAGCGGGGGGTCTGCTTGGGCCTCATGCAGCCGCTGAAGGCCCTTGTCAGGAACCGAAGTCAAGATCTTCTCCTCTCTTTCCCCCGCTATTGGATGGAAATATGTCCCCCGTAGAGACAGGGGGCCCTGCGCGTCTCTGCCCGGTTTCTGTCCTTTCCCTCCGCCGTGGACCCGGCAGCCCCTCGCTCCTCTCCCCACCCGCGCTCGCTGCGCTGCAGAGGGTGTCTGTTTTCATTTCGAGTGTGAAGCCAGAACTTAAATAGAAGTCGCTGAACATGTTTCCTGTTATTAACTTGCCTAGATTGAGCCCAGTTTTTTGGCTAAAGCGCTAAATATTTAGCTTAGGACTTTTCCTGTGATTTGGGCGCTGCACAGACCTTGGCTCTCTCACTGCCGCCTTCTCTCGCGCATGTGTGGAGGGAGGGTCTGTTTGAGGAGGTTTCTCAAGGGATCTGAAGTGCCCGTGAGACCATTGGATGCTTTCAGAACAGACTTCCTTTGAAGCAAAGGTGTATTTTCCATGTGACAGAAATGTTTTTCTAGTAAGTGATAGGTCATAATAATCAGGTAAGGATTAACAACCTTGAGCTTGTTAGAGAGGTCAGAAGAGAATTGTCACTGTCGTGTTTATAGGGTTTTACTCTTCATAGCAATTGTGTATGGACATCTACAGATGAATTCTTAATAGTAATATTTGAACCATTCAGTGCTTCAGAACCAAAAACTTGAGTTAAGAATCTGCCCTAGGTCCACAGAAGAGCGCTAAAGTTGCTTTCAAAGTAGATCTGGGAGTTCCTGTCATGGCGCAGCAGAAACGAATCCAACTAGGAACCATGAGCTTGTGGGTTCGATCCCTGGCCTCGCTTAGTGGGTTAAGGATCCGACGTTGCTGTGAGTTGTGGTGTAGGTCACAGATGAGGCTCAGATCTGGCGTTGCTGTGGCTGTGGTGTAGGCCGGCAGCAACAGCTGCGATTAGACCCCTAGCCTGGGAACCTCCATATGCCGCGGGCATGGCCCTAAAAAGCACCCCCCCCCCAAAGGTAGATTTGTAGTAAAGATCTAGCACCTTAGGATAGCTGGCTTGATGGAGAGGGAGGCCAGGTAGGAAGGGGTAATGACACAGTGCTGAGAAGACCGCCCGGCCCCCCGCCAGACGCAGAGCTCTGTGTGCGGTGAAACCGCTCTGCTCAGGCGCAGAGCTCTGTGTGCGGTGAAACCGCTCTGCTCAGGCGCAGAGCTCTGTGTGCGGTAAACCGCACATCTTAGGGCCTGTGCCGGTTCTGTGGTTTCGACAAAGAATCGTTTTGACAAAGAGTAACCCTGCGTTTATCCGCGACTCCGAGAGGGACGGCGCCGTTTGACAGAATGCGTGCGTTTCCAGTTTTAGGAACAGAGGAAGGCTCTTAACGGGTTATTGATTTTTTGAGTATTTCATTAGCATAGTTACACTTCTGGTAAGTCGTTTTTCTCTCTTTGCGGTGCTGTTTCAAATAAAGAGGCTGCTGTCAAGCAAACGCAGGACTTCAAGCAACTGCGGAATGAAAAGAAAATACTTGAAAAGGAGTTTAAGAAGACACAGGTAACAGGGGCGGTGGTGCCGATGCTGGGGCTGCTCTGTGTCCTCAGGCGGCCGGGCTACACGCGTGCTGGCGGCCGAGTCAGCCTGAGGCCCCGGATGAGCCCGGTCGGTTGTGTTCCATCTGGGCCAGCTGCCCTGCTTTATCCACTGCAAATGGTGCTCATGTTTTGTATTCACAGGAAAGACTTGATGAATTTTCTAAACAAAAAAATGAAAAGGGTGAGTTTTCAGTTAATACTTAAAAATTCTGTGTTGACATGTAGTATTCTTTTTTTAACTGTTTTCTCCCTCCCCCATTTTAGAGTTGAGACATATTGGAACACAAATTTCAAATGATTCTTATGGAAGCATTGATAAAAGTGAGTACATTACGAAGTTAGTTTTAATCTCCGTGCATTACTTTTAGAGGTTTAGGAAGTTGCTTGTTACTCTTTTATCTGTAATTGTGGGACTTCCTGGGCTTAAACATGTATTTTGTTAGAAGACGCCACATCCTATTTCCTGTCCTCATCAGATCTGTGTATGTTGTCACTGTGCTGAATGATAAAATAACAGTGAAAGAATTGAAAAGCAGTATTGTTTGGGAAAGAAAAACCAGAAGAGGTATAATTTCGCCACTTTTCAGTAAATAAGTAGTTTCCTCATAAGGTTACATTTAGTACATTATCAGGTTAACGTATTAAATTTCTTAGGTCCAAATAATGTCAAAATGGTTCAAGTCGGGCGGGGAAGCTGGAGTCAGAGCCCTGGAGTGTACTTTTGGAAGACAGAGGCTTTGGGGAAGGCCGAAAGCTCCACGGAGAGGTGGCGTGTTCACTGGACGGGACGTCCCGGCTCCCCTGCACCGAGAGGCGGGGAGGGGTGACACGGGAAGGGGGACCTGGGGACTGTGACGTCAGTGTTTCTGCTCTCCGTGTAGTCCTGGCCACTCACCGCTCTGTGTGTTCTCGTTCCCAGTTTAGAAAAGGAGAGCATCAGTGTCTGCTCTGCGTGTCCTGTGCTTTTTGGTGGAGAAGTTGAGACAGTGGATGAGGAGATGATGGTGTCCCCACCTCACAGGGTTTTCCCCAAATGTAGATGACTAAGCGTTGGTTTGGTGCAAGTGCAGAGCTTCTCTTCAGAAGTTGCCTTTGCCGTTTTTTCCCCTCCTTTAATTTTTTTTTAATCCATAGCTCCAGACTTAAGATGAGCCGTTCATGCCTTTCGGTTGCCCGGGCCCCGGGCCTCTGTTTACCGCTGTCCTGGGTGGATAACTCCCTGTGCCTTTACTCGTCTTCCTGCTCCAGTGTGCGGGGAGTGGGCTTTGAGAAGCAGATGCTGCTGAGACGGAGGATCTGCCCGGCCGGCAGTCAGCCGTTCAGTTTAGTCCTCTTCTCTTTCGGACTCTGCCAGATTGGCTCGAGAATCGGCCGCTCTCACGCTTTACAGTTTAAAACAGAATCCTCACCCCTTCCGTAGTTACTTACCCGCCTTACATTCCGTTTTTTCTTCAAAGAACTGATTGTTAACTTTTTTTGGTAAAATATGCCCTCACTGTGAGGGAAGGCATGCTGTTTATTTTACTTTTTCCCAAATAAATGAATGAAGTCTTTAGGAATCTGCTGATTATTCAGCTGTGGACCTTGATGGATTTAATTCACAATTCTTAACTATGTCTTGAGCACTTTTCTCTGTTAATACCTGACTTCTGACAGAGATTTGTGAGTTAGGCAGAGGAGAATTGGGCTGGCTTCACTTTTTAAGAGTGCCTGAATCCTGTGTTTGCATGCCTTTCTTTAAAATTCAAATAAAAATGGCAAAAGTTTTAAAAACAAAAGAAAAATGCTTTTATAGCCAGAGAGTACTAGAAATTAATGAGAAAGGTGTAAAGCAGAAGGTGTCAGTGGGCGATGAAACCCGCAGTGGTGGGAAGATAGCAGCTCTCAGCAGGCGGCGTTCCCGTGCAGAAGCCTGGGGCGGGCGGAGGCGCGGTGCTTAGCAGTTTGCGGGACGGCTGTTCCAGGACGAAAGCCTGCAGCCTTCTCGTTTCAGAAGGGCTTTCTGGTGACTGTCCAGGCTGTGGCCCAAAGCTTAGCCCTCTGAAGTGGTAGCTGAGACATGGGCGGACCCAAAGTGGGTGAGACTGTCAGGAAATTGAGGTACTTAGGGTTGCTTTGAAGGCTATAGCCCTTCCAGTTCCCCGAAAACGAGATGTTTGCATACGCTGTTTAGCAAGTCCTCACTGCTGCATCCCCAGGCTCCCCGGCCCGGGGCAGGGTCCTATAGGGCCTTGAAGTGAGAACCTGCACTTCTTAGCGGAGGAATAGGACTGAAAATGGAGGCTAAAGAAGTATAGTCTGGCCGTGAGAGATGTACTGCCAGCAAAGAAAGGCACCAGACTCGAGACGAACCAGCTCCTGAGGAAACTGTTAAATCGTGAACAGAATGTTAAACATTGGAGTGGTGTTCCTCGAGACGGTCTAAGAACGTCTGTGGGCTGCTGCTGTGAAATCGGAGTCGGGGGTCCTCACCTACTAAAAATACGCCTGTGGAAACACATCCAGTAGAAGGACCGGGTTGCTGAGTGGACAGAGAGAAGACTGCTGTAATGAACCGCGAGAGTCAGTCGTGGATGTCTCTGAGAACGTGCCGAGAAGATAAGGAAGTAAAATGTACTGGGGAAGCCTGAGGCTCTGGAGCTGGAGCCGGATGTTGAAATAGTCACAGCACTTCTCAGAGCCGGAAGGAGAGAATGTGATCAAGAGATAATAGGAGGAAACTTCTCGGGGCTGAACATTGGCTGTAATTCTTGTATTAGAAGAGCCACCGACTGTAGAGCATGGTTTTTATGTGTGTTCTCCATCCCTGACTTGTTCATGGGAGCCAGATTTAATAGAGGGGCATAAAGAAACTCTACGCAGATGCTAACTTGAAATCAGTAATATAAAGCAAAAAAACAATTTGAGCCTAGAAATGAGTTTACATGGACTAAAGGAGTTGCCTAGCTTGATGAAAGGCACCATTCATCAAGAAGATACTGGAGTTCACTTAATGGCACAGCGGAAACGAATCCGACTAGTAACCATGAGGTTGCGGGTTTGATCCCTGGCCTTGCGCATTGGGTTAAGGATTCAGCATTGCCATGAGCTGTGGTGTAGGTTGCAGATGTGGCTCAGATCTTGCATTGCAGCTGTGGTGTAGGCCGGCGGCTATAGCTCCGATTAGACTCCTAGCCCGGGAACCTCCATATGCCGCGGGTGCAGCCCTAAAAGCACACACAAACACAAAAAAAGACGTCAAGAAGATACTGTTTTAGTCGTACCTTTGAGCTTGAAACTGTGTCAAGTAAAATGCTTGGAAGGTCTAGGGGGAGAAGCTGGGTCTATTTTCATGGGAAACTTCAGTATGTTTCTCAGAAACAGAGTAAGAGCGAACGAAAGAGATGGAATTGGAATCGTAACTGCGGATGGATGCTTTACACGTAACTCTTAAACTGCAAACCGAGTGCTTTAAGATACTTTCAGACATATATGAAGCTGACTGTTTATTTACTAGACAACAAAAAGTTATAATCTGAGCTATTGATGCTTCGTAAGATATTAATAAAATCGCTCCTATACCCTCCCCCAGACTGATAACTGAATACACAAATAAACCCTTCTTGGATAACAGAGAAAATAACAGCTGAAATACTAAACTGTTTCGGAAATAAACAAAAATAGTGCAGTTTTTATTAAAATCTTCGCGATAACTGCCAATGTAGTGTTCAGTGGTTTGTGGTCTTAAGCGATTATGTTAGAAAGCAGGAATTACAGAAGAGGAGTGATTTAAGAAGGTAGGAAAATACAACAGAAGTAAGGAAGATGGAAGGAGCTGATGAAGATGGAAACATAAGTTAATGAAATAGGAAACAGCGTTTGATTTGGGATTATTAAAACTAATAACTGGGAGTTTCCTTCTTGGCTCAGTGGAAACTGACTGGTATCCATGAGGACCCAGGTTTGGTCCCTGGCCTCACTCGGTGGGTTAGATCCGGCATTGCCGTGAGCTGTGGTGTAGGTCACAGATGTGGCTCAGATCCCGTGTTGCTGTGGCTGTGGTGTAGGCCAGTGACTACAGCTCCACTTCGACCCCTAGCCCGGGAACTTCTGTATGCCACAGGTATGCCTCTAAACAAACAAACAAACAAAAAACAGCAACAAAGTAAAGCTAATAACTGGGTCCTTGCAGTGCTGGTAAAACCGATAGATAGCTCTTTGGCAAATCTGATCAAGAAAGGGAAGAACAAAAGCCTTATAGGACCAGGGCTGAGAAAGCTGTAAAAGTACATTTGGAGAACTTCTTAATTTACAAATTTATATTCATTTTTTATTATGTTCATAAAATGGACCATTTTATAGGAGAACATACTCAGATTGACAGACTAGTTGTTGCAATCCTGAACAGAAAAATAACCTAGAAGAAATTTTTAGAAATAGTTCAAGATCTAATACCACAGAAGAGCCAGGTGGCTTGCGGGTGAGCAGCTTTCAGTGGAAAACGGACAGTGATGTCTTGTATTATTCTGTTTGTCTTAGAACTGAATGAAAATATGGAATGCTTTCTGTCTCAGTCTCTTGGATTGGCATAATCCCGTATCAGAACCAGTTAAGAGTAACAAGCATCCATAGATCTTCACTGCTCAGAGCTGTCACTTAGGAGTACAGCTGCAAAAATACTAAATATGACTTAAGGAAACAGATCTGTTAGTAATTTAGAATATGGACAAATTATGACTTAAGTTATCTCAGGAATACCACAGCAGCTGGTTAAGAAGAAAATGATGTGATTATCTCAACCCAGTACCCATTCCTCATTAAAAAAAAAAAAAAAAAAATTGCCTAGGTAATAATAGAAGATGTTGAACTTGAGAAAGGTGGAACACTGAAAGCCTAGTCGTCACTGTCAGAAACGAGGCATGGCTGCTTTTTGTTCCATCCCTTCTGAATGTACTGGAGACCCTAAGCCGTGCAGCCAGGCAAACACAAAGAGTAGGAGCTGTAAACACTGCTGAGGAAGTCAGATTGTCATAATTTTTAACAGTGTGACTATCTGTATAGGAAAAGGAAAAGACAGCTGGGAAACAGAAGTGTGGGACCTTGGGAGAGTGTCGGTGTTGGTATGCACGGTGAACACGCGCAGTGCACCGTGTTCGCCGGTCGGAACGGGGAGGGAGGAAGAACAGCCTGTGTTCTCGGATGGCACGCACCTGCCGGAGGCCTGGGCAGAGACCTGAAAGCAGTGTGCCCTGCCTCGCTGAGGAAAACTCTCAGCGCCCTCAACACGTGCATAAACACTGTGTTCCTGGATCTAAAGGTTCAAGGTGTGAAGATGAGAATCTTAACCACATGTGTTTGTAAATATACAATATAAAGCCAGATGGTGAAGGCTTAGCAGAAAGAAGAGATGTTTGGAATAGTAGTTACATTTTTGAAAAGAAGAATCCTGAGCCAGACTATGCCTGCACAGACCCTAAAACATAGTGCTGAAACTCATGATTAAAGAAGTGTGCTGTTGGGGAGTTCCCTCTGCTGGTGCAGTGGGTTAAGAACCTGACTGCCGTGGCTTGGGTCACTGCAGAGGTGCAGGGTTTGGTCTCTGGCCCAGCGCAGTGGGTTAAAGGATCTCGCAAATCCCTGGCCCAGGAACTTCCCATTAAAAAAAAAAAAAAAAAAGAAATGTGCTATTCTTGTGAAAACCGATGAGTCAGTACGGCAGGAAAGTCCAGAAGTCCTGGACTCATGGATGAATGCATTTTGAAGAAGGAGGCATTTTGCAGGAAGGCGGAAGGCATGTTCTCCAGCTGAATGAGGTTTTCATAACCAGGTCGCGAAGCCCCAGTGAAGGCGGTTTTCTGCTTTCTTGGGATTGCACGGGGCTCTGAGTCAGGTTGGAGTAATGAATGGACTCTCGTTAGACCAGGCGCTAGTAGCTAGTAGCTGCTACTAAGAATAGAAGGGTAACTTTTTTTCTTTTTTTTTAAGGTTCCTTGTTTGCTGCTTTGGGTAAACGTAATAAGCAGGGATCCTGGTCAGGTCATTTAAGCAAAGGGGATTACACTATTTGGATGCAGGCTTTGGGGTAGGTTCAGTCACAATGTAGATAAGCTACTTGGTCGTAGACTTTTCAGACTCAGAAGTGGGTGTACCTCGCGTGTAGTACCTGTGGCTGGTTTAGCCCAGGAGAGGCCGAACGTCCAACTTCCCAGGCTTCTTGTTCCGTGTCCTGGTCCTCCCGTGGACGTCGTTTTTTGGCCTGGTGTAGTTTATCACCTTAAATGGGGCTGACCTATTCCAAAATGTGTGATTCTTTGGAGACATTTTGGTTTAAAAGATTGGTTTTTTTTGGCCTCTCTAGAACTGGAGTAAAGATTTCAGTATTTTTAATAAATGATTCAGTTTAATTTAAGAACATTAAGTAAACTATAACAGAACTTTGAGGTGGCCTGAAGTGATGTAATACTTAATGCCATTTTTAGTTAAATTTTAATTAGTCTGGGTTATCTTTTTATGCATATTAGATGCAAACTAATAAATATTTATATTTTTATGAATTATTTTGTTTTCGAATATTCTGGGGAATTCCTGTCCTTAATGTTAAATTCACTTTAAGACCATAGCGTGATGTTCCCAGTAGTATATGACTTTCACTAGGCCTGTCTTAGTTACAGTTGTCCTTTGCTTTTCAGTGGTTCTTAGCCATTGTAGGAATTCAGACCCCTCTGAAAAATGTTGATAAAAATTCCAGAGCTTTCACTTGCCTTATAGAAGCATGTGCTTCTTCCTGTGTGTCTGCTCAGTGTGTTCTCTCCCCCATCCGTGTTTATACACTCACATTTTTGTCTCTTCCCATTTCTCTTAAGGCCGTTAAAGAATTTTCCAGGATCTTTGAAAATGCATAGGTTAATGAAGCGCGTCAGCTCTGACGGCTTTTCTGATAACCTCATGGGGCGAGGGGGCACCTCTGGCCTGTTGTTTGTGGGACACACAGAGCCCTGAGCTCTTCTGTCGGCCAGTAGAGCTGTGCTCCCCCCCTCGCCCCCGCCCCGTCCTGTCACTGTGTGCGAGGGACACATGGACCGCACAGTTATGTACCCCACGCATGCGCACAGGTGATAAAGGCCTTTGACAGCAAGTGGATTTGGTGTTTTGAGTCCTACCCGGGTTTGGACCCCACCCTCCAAAAAAACCCCACTTGTATTCACCCTTGAGCCGGCAGTCCCCTCCCTCAGCAGCTGACTGAATCGCCTGCAGCAGTTGAATCTGGGGAAGATGCTTGAGCTCTCTAGCTTTCTAATTCCCTAGTAAATCCTGATTTCACAGGAGTGAGTTTGGTCAATGTGTAGATTGAGCCAAATGACTTAAATCTTTCCTCTCTTTCATAGGAAAAGTGAAGCTGCTTCTGAAGGAACTCTGGCTCTGTGTAAACACAACACACAGACTTCCTGGTGAGGGCAGCAGATGTGTCCCAGGTGAGAGAGACGCTTCCAGAAGTACATTTCCTACATGTAAGAGAAATGTTTGCCACGGGCTTCGTATGCCTTTCTTTAGTCTCCAGTTTCTCCCGAACCTCCCCCTGCAGAGAGAAGTACGCGAACATGGGAACTTTGTCATTCAGAACTCCGCTCCCTCCAGTGGGACTCGGCGAATGCATTTGGCTTTTAATTTTTTCAAAGCAGCTTTCATCAGGAATGTTCCTAGAAGCTGGACAGGTGTAGGGGGAAGGTGTATGTGGCAGGGGTATGCAGAAGCTGAGTTTTACCATTTCGCAAGTTGTGTCACCTCCTGTCCTAAGACCTGTGTTGATTAACAGCCATTCTCTTTTAACGGCCCCCGTCTGACAGTTACAGGTCTGGCCTGTCTCCCGTCCTTTGATGGAGAGCCTGTTGGCTCGCCTGCCGTTTTCTTCGTATTAGAGTGAGGCCGGGAGTTGTGGCAGGAGCTCCCCTGTGGTGTGCGGGTCACTGGGACCTTAACCTTGACTGACTGAGGGTCCTTCCTCTGGGAGAGAGTTATTTCTTACTAGTTCATTGATGAGTCATCCGAGGGAGTTCCTCTGGCACTGCAGATACGCTGTTTCTCTCCAACCGCAGCCCATCAGTTTTAGCATCTAGTGATGGAACTTGTCTGCTATGATCCCCACCTTGTCTAATCGTGGGTTTTTGTTTGTTTGTTTGTTTGTTTGGTTTTTTTTTTGTATTTCCCTCATTCCTCCTACATGTATTAATGGGAATTCTTCGGTAAGGAAGAGCTGTTCCTTTTCACCAGTTTTTTATTCACTTACTTCTGTCTGTGTAGTCTCCTAGATACTTGTTTTATTCTGTGCATTGTAATTCAGTATTTTGCTTGTTTATCTTGTTGTTCATTGCTCCATGCTTGGTTATGGGGACCGTCTTGAGTTTGGCTCCTGGGTCATTTAGGTGCATCCCAGTCTGTTTTGAGAACTTTTTTACTTTCTGGTCCTGCAAGACGTTTTAGGCCCAGCTTGTATTTAGCCCTACCCAGCTCTGTGATCAGCTGCTTCTCCAAGGAGCCCTGGGTCCTTCTGTAAAAGCTGCTGTATTTTTGCAGCTTTTAAATATGACAGATGGTTATTTCCACTTATTTCCCAGGATACGATGCTTTTTACTAACATTTAGCATCAGCCTTAGTTTACGAAGATCAAAACCCAAAGAGAACTGAAGTGTGTTATAGCA
The DNA here is from genome assembly GCA_004024745.2 of Catagonus wagneri. NCBI lineage: Eukaryota > Metazoa > Chordata > Mammalia > Artiodactyla > Tayassuidae > Catagonus > Catagonus wagneri. Next base: position 21,606,842 of record PVHT020000009.1, on the reverse strand, counting down.
CTTTTTCTGTTGCATCACTATGCGGAGTATTTATGTGACCTAGTCAAGTCCCTTAATTAATTAATTAATTAATTAATTTTTTGTCTTTTTGCCTTATCTAGGGCCGCACCCGCGGCATATGGAGGTTCCCAGGCTAGGGGTCTAACCGGAGCTACAGCTGCCGGCCTACACCACAGCCACAGCAACGCGGGATCCAAGCCGCGTCTGCAACCTACACCACAGCTCACGGCAACGCCAGATCCTTAACCCACTGAGCGAGGCCAGGGATCGAACCCACAACCTCATGGTTCCTAGTCGCATTCGTTAACCGCTGAGCCACAACGGGAACTCCCAAGTCCCTTAATTTGAGTACCATACAAATATGGTAATGGGATTGGCCTGATCCAGGCTGATTTTAGGCAGAGAAGACAGTGTTCCCTGTCAGCTTTGACGCAGAAAGCTGTTTCTCGCAAATAGTGCTGGTTGGGTAGAGAGATTTTCCAAGAGTATGAGGCCTGTTGCCATGGCTGCCGGCGGAGACCTTTCCCCCCACCTGTGTCCTCATTGCAGGTTGAGGGGCTGTCCTGACATGGAGCATATTCAGTGCTAGTGCATGATCTTTAAGAAGGGACTGATTGCCTTTTAACATGGCCACTCCCATGGCGTGTGGAAGTTCCTGGACTAGGGATCGAACTCACGCCACAGCGGTGACATGACTAAGCTGCGGCCATGACAACTCTGGATCCTTATCCCACGGAACCACCAGGGGTCTCCTAAAAGTGTTTCTGCTTGAACTTCAAGCATTTTGAACCGTTAGAATAAGGTTGTTCTTTATTAAAGGTTTTTTGATACTGTAAATAGGTTGATAATTCACATTTTTCCCCCCACAGAAAAACCTGCCATAGAAACCTCCAGATCCAGGGAGCTGGGGGAGGATGGCGCGGCCCCTGCGGCGGGGGTCAGCCCTCTCAGGGCCTCGTCTGTGCAGGCCTGCCTGGCGGAGCTGTCCATGGAGATAGAGGGTGACTTCTCCACTTGTAAAGACACGGGACGAGAGGGGCCTGGCGGGGCGGCTCCCTGGGACGACGGCGCTTTCGCGGTGGACTGGGATCCTGCGGCTTCAGGGCAGAGGAATGGCGACGACAGCACCGACTTTTTGGATCACGATCCTTGCTTTGATGAAGACCTCCAGGCCGCAGTTGACTTCTTCAGGCTCCCCCCTCCTCTTCTGTCTCCGGTGCCCTCACCCCCGCCCGTGACCTCGCCACACCTGGGCCCGTTACCGCCTTCGCTCGCCCCTGTGAGTTGGCGCTTTGGGTTTGCATTACCCGGTGGCCACCTTGTCCAGCCTGCTGTGTTAGCCAGACCCAGACGTTGGTGGTGCTCAGACGCGGTCGTACGCGGGAGCAGGAGAGCTCAGCCAGGCAGGCCGCTGCCCTCGGCCTCCTCCGCATCCATAGAGCTGTGCGGCTGTCTTCCTTTCCTGCTGGGGTGCATTTGTCTCTGTCTCCTGTGCACGTCCCCGTAGCGGGGCTGTGTCTTCACTGCTTTTCCTAAGTCTAGTGCCTGACACACAACAGGTATGGAATCAGTGAATTAGACGAGTATTTGTAGGCACGGGGTTTTCAGAGACGGGGAACCCGCGTATGGAGCACGCAGGTCTGTCAGCTCGTGGTGCTGAGTCCCTGCCGTCACACGGTGAATGCAACACCTTGTCATGTGTTTGCAGGATGGTTTATTACAGTTTCTTAGGAAGTTGGTCTTGACAAAGCAAACTTGTATACTTTCTGGCTTAAGGGACAGATGAGTCCTTTGAGTCCCTTCCTTCATTCAGGAAGGAGAGCACGTGTCTGTAGGTTGTGGACACAGGGCGGGACTCGGGGGCCACAGAGGCAGTACAGGATAGGGCCGTGCGCGGTTGGCTCTTGTGTGGAGGTGGGGCCATCGGGGCAGGCCGTGGTGGGGCCTGCACTGCTGGCGGTGGAGACGGGAGGCCAGGTGGGGGTGGTGCCCCGGGATGGGGGGGTGCAGGACTGAGGGCGAGCCCGATGCTGGGGGTGCTCACGCAGCCCAGGTCCCCCAGGGCCCCATGTCCTCCGACTTTGCATTTTACGCTGAGGCAGTGGGACTCCTCGAGGGGCAGAAGGAGGTGGACGTGATGAAGGGTTTCCGCCTGGAAGCTGCTTCTTGGTCACAGTGGAGAGAGAGGGAGTGGGGGGTCAGGGCAGAGAGGAGACGGCCGACAGGGCAGGCGCTCGGCGGCGGTCCCCGGGAGCGTGGGGGTGAAGAGGGGGGTCTGTGCCCCGCAGGTCCCAAGCTCGAATGAGCCGCTTATCTGCTAAGATGTGCAGCGCGGTCGTTGGCGGAGCTGGGGAGGCAGAGAAGTGGGGACCTGTCACGACGGGAGAGGAAAACCAGGGGCCGGCGGTGCTCCAGAGTTCCGGGGGGAGGATTTTCTAGAAGGAGCCGAGCATGCTAATGCCAGTGCCTAGCTCTTCTGGCGGGTGTGTGACAGAGGCAGTTACCTAGTTACCTCCAGGCAGGCGGGGCTGGCAGGGAGGAGAACAGGGCTATCCGGGGTGGGAGGGGGTGGCCTTGTGGGAGGGGAACAGGACCTGCGAGAAGGGGGACAGCAGCAGCAGTGAGGAAGTGAGTGGCAGGAGACGTCTGCAGGGTGACAGGCAGAGGGATGGCCGACCCTGGTGTGGATAGGGGCTGCTCTGGGCCTGGGGCACGTGGAGGGTGACTTGGGGCCAGAGGAAGGCAGGGCGGGAGATGGGCAGTCAGAGCCGAGGAGGGACAGCCGAGGAGGGGCAGGGCTTAGGAGTTAGAGGGGCCTAACCCGAGGCCGCATGTAGAGAAGAACCTCGAAGCGCGTCTGTTCTGGGAGGGGCGGTGTGAGTGCGGGACCCGGGGAAGAGGGGCTTCTGTGAGGGGGTCTGACGCAGGGCTGTGCTCCACCTGCCCAGCCGGGGCCCAGGAGCAGGCCACCCTGTCCTCAGACTGTTCAGGAAGTGGGCACTTTGTGGTTTTCAGTGCATTGGGCTGATTGTTATGTCGAGTTGGTTGAACTGATACATAACTAACGAGTGCGATTGGTTTGTTTTTAAGGAGACCTACTTTGGGGAGTGTACAGATTCCAGTGATAATGAAATGAATGAAGTCCAGCAGAGAAATGCTGAGTCTGCCTCCGAGGGCGATACACTCGAACCTCAGGATGGTTTTAGCTCCCCCGGAAAAAGGAAAGGAAGTGGAGTACGGGGAGAAGAGCTCAAAGCACAGGAAGCCAGCCAGGCTCTCGGTGCGCTGGACATCAGCAGAGTGAGCACGGCTGGGTTTGGGACATTCACAGCAACCCTGAGAGAGCCTTCGGCCGCACTCTCCTTCGCCCGCGAGAAGTACTGGGCGTTGTCATCAGAGTTGCTGAGCGACAGAGAGAACGGCATTTTGGAGGAGGCGGGAAGATGGGGAGCGGTCAGGGGTGTGGACGGAGTGGTGCGCACAGAGAACCCGCGTCCTGAACCCCCGGGCAGCCCGGCTTGCGGGGAGGGCTTGGCCCTGGGGACGTCAGACTCGTGTCCCTCCCACCTTGGCCCTCAGCCGTTGCATGAGCCTAATGCCTCTGAAGGAAAGACCCTGGGATCCAGAGTGACGGGGTCACCCAGCTCAGAGCTGACTGAGGGAGTGCTGGCTGATGCGGTCGCTTCTGAATCAGGTTGTCTGTCACTCTCTGGCCCTTTTCAGGGACTGCCTGCAGACTTGGAGAAGGAGAGAGCGGGCACCCCAGGGCTCACTTCAGGAAAGCCCCCTGTGCGAGGAGCAGTGGCGGCCGCGGTGCGGGCAGCAGGGCTCAGCCTTGAGGACCAGCTGTCATCCTGCTCGGCCTCGGCAGCTTCCTCTCTCTGCGGTCACCCGCTGTCTCCCCCTGGGATGGAGGATGACGAAGATACTCGTATTCCTGCTGAAGGAGGCCCATCCCAGCTGCTTCACTCACAACAAAAAGTACAAGCCACCACGTTCGATGTGCTAGCTGTGCGTTCCGAGTCCCCCCATCGTCCCATAGGGGACAGCCATCTGGAGGGCAGCTCACGCGTTTTGAGCCCGGGGGTGGGGGCGTGTGGCTCTAGCGGTCAGAGGAGCAGCGAGCCGGGATGCCGGACACTCGTAAAAGCCAGCAGCGATGGCCACTCAACCCTGCAGCCAGGAGCCCCGGGAGCCGCGGGGGACAGGCCGGCTGAGAGGCAGGTGCCCAGTGGGTCAGGTCTGGCGTCGTCGGCAGGGCCTCAGCCTGGCTTGGTCAGGAGTGGCCTTGGCTTTGCCAGCAGCACGTGGTGGCACCACAGCAATCTCTTACAGCGGGGTGGCGAGGGGGGGCCGGGGGCCAGAGCCGGACCTGTACTCGAGACCGGCCGTCAGTCACACGAGGCCACGCCGTGCGCGGAAAGTACAGGGCCGGCATCCAAACCCGAGCGTGCCGGGGAGGGTGCTGGGCCCGGGGGGTTCAGGGCCCCCGTGTCCTTGCTGCCTAACCAGGTGTCGGTCATCACCAAGCAGGCACGGCCTGCAGCCACACAGAGCGCGAGGTGGGGGCCCCCCAGGCCCGCTGGGCGTGAGGCTCCCTTGGCGGCATATGTGGCCAGTGGGCCTGGAGCGGCCTCTGGAGCAGCTTCTGGAGCAGGATGTGGAGAAGGAGGGCACCGGGCACAGAAGGCCGGGGAGCCGGCCGCTCCACCAGGGATGGGCCCCGGAGCTCCCACCTCTTGGAGAAGACTAGATTTTGATTCTCCGAGTGCCTCTTCACCGGTAGAAAATTCCCATTGCCCCACAAATAGCAAATTGTCTGTCTCTTCCAAAAACATCCCAGTCCCCAAACAAGACATGGTGACAGAAGCTGCAGTGCAGGAAGAGACCCATGCGGCGAGCCCGTGTCTTCAGGCCGCAGACCTGGACTTGCCTGCGTTGGGTGTGCACACACGTCCAGCCCCAGAGGCGACACTGTCCAGAGGTTTTCCTGCTAAAGAAACACCCTGTGGAGATGCAGTCCGGTCTGCTGGGGAGGCCCTGGCCGTTTCGGAGGACCTGCCTGTCCTACCGCGTGGCCCAAACCCGCCTCTGCAGCTGCCGTCTCCGACTCCTGGCTCGGCCTCTCCTGAAGGTCTGGGCACCGCAGGGACGGCTCCTTCACCGGCGTTGGGCGGAGCCGATGCGGAAAAGCGCGCGGACCCGCAGAGTAGCCTTTCTGCTGCCCTGTACTGTTACAGCGGCGTCCGCGAGGCAGGGGCTGGGGACAGCGAGGGGGAAGAGAGCGAGGCACCGAGCTGCAGCGAGGCTGAGAGCGAGCCCGACGCCGCGCTGGAGAGCGGCCCGCGGCGTGCGGGCCGTGGTGCCTCCGGAGAAGACCCGGGAGCCGCAGGTGGCGGGGCGGCCCCGCGCCGGCCGCCCGTGGAGGTGGGACACCTGACCTCAGCGCTGCGGGACTGCAGCATCGGCGCGCCCTCGGACGCAGACCGCCTCTCCACGTCCGAGGTCGTCACGTTTCTGGAAAGCTGTCAGCTGAGAGATTATAGCTCAGGGGACTCTGTTTCAGAATGTTCCAGCAAAGGCACCCGAAATAGGGGAATGGACACGGAAGTCAAGGAAAGTGAACCATCAGGGGAAAAATACAGAGAGCAGCTCTGTGAGGAAGATGCACTTGACAGCTCTGAGGAGTGGGCGGAGTCAGAGGAGGAGGACCGCCCTTTAAGAAGCAGGAGCGCGCTCTCCGAGGTGCTGGCCGGGACCGGACAGGAGCCGCAGACCGAGCAGGAGGCGGCCGGCGGGAAGGATGCTGATGATGCGCTGTTCTTAAACGTACACGACAGCGTGACAGCGGAGCGTATGGAAGAGCGAGTCCCGCCCCCCGAGGCCACGAGCTCCGAGTCTCCGTGCTCAAACGCACCCCTGCCCATGGCCGGCTCGGACACTGGCGGTGGGTCCGACCATGAGAACACCGGGAGCAGCTCCGAGGCCCACCTGGATGTGATCAAGCCAGTGGCCGGCGGGGAAGAGGCGCCGACGGAACTCCTGTGCCCTGACTCGGGGGCCGGGCCCGGGGAAATGACCTTTCAGTGTCAGATCTCTACAGTGACCTCCGAAGTTATAAACGTGCTGATAAATAAGGATCAGAATCTAGTCATCGAGAAAGGGGAAAACTGGACCATCATCAACGGGGTAGCTCTCGTGCCAAGCGTGGACCAGGTGATCTTGTGTGACGCCTCTGCCGACGCCCCTGCGTCCCCGGAGCCAGAAGGGCTGGGAGCTGGTTTCATGTCGGTTCCTTCTGTGGAGAAGTCCCCGGAGAGCGGGGCTGCTTTTCAGGAGCCCCAGGGTGACAGTCAGGTGACAGGTGCCCAGGAGGACGCTGCAAGCGGCGGTCAGAGCGCCAACTTTGATAAAAGTCGTCTGCGGAACAGGCCTGTGAAACCCAGCGTAAGGATTAGTTCTGAGATATACGATCAGAACTTTGAGTCGCAGACTGTCCCCTCCGATCACACTTACTATAATTCGAAACTAGAGCCGTTTGGCAAAAATAAGAACCGATCAAAGATTGCAAACAGAGATCAGTCCAACAAACCGGTGAAGACCGCAGCGTCAGGCAAAGTTGAAGCTACTCCGAGAGAAGCGTCGCCGTCCTTTCCAGGGGAAAGGGGGACGCCAAGAGCTCCGAGGAACCCCACGCAGACCATCCTGGCGAGCGCGGACACGTCCACACCTGCGGACTGCAGCGCAGACACGCTGAGCAAGATCCGGCAGGAGGTGGGCCCGCCGCTGCCGCCCCTGCTGGCGCCCTTGATCGCCACGCCGCCCCGGACCTCCCTGCCCTCCTCTCCGCTCGTCTCCAGCTCCAGCCCCTCCTCCCCCATCTCCCCGCTCGGTGGGGTTTCCCCGCTCTGCGACCTCCCGGTGCCCCCGATGATGTCACCTTTGCCCGAGGAGCCAGGGCACCCCTCTCCTTGCCCGTCCCCGCCCGCCGCGCCCGCCAGTGAGCGGGTCCTGTCGTCGCCTCTGCAGTTCTGCGCGGCCACCCCGAAGCACGCGCTCCCCGTGCCTGGCCGGCTGCCCCGCCTCGCGCCTGCCCAGCCCTCGGTGGCGGCGCCACAGGAGAACTCGGTGAAGATCCTGGACACCATGTACCCAGAGTTGTCCGCCAGGGCCCGCACGCTCAGCATCCTCAAGGGGAACCTTCAGCTCGCTCGCGCCCCGCCCGCCGCCGCCGCCGCCGCCTCTGCCGGGAAGACCCGCCCGGGGCCGGTCTGCGCCGCGACGGGCTTCAAAGCCATCACCTCGGCCTCCACGGCCTTCGTGAAAGCCGGCGGCAGCGCCGCAGGTGACGGGACGCAGGATAAGGCCAGGGAGCTGGGGACCCGGCCCGACTCGGCAGGGAAGCGGACGCTGGCGGCCTGTCCGCCCAGGGGCGCCAAGAGGCTGCGCCTGGACAGCGGGTCCCCGGAGCCAGCGCCCCCCGCCGAAGGGCTGGGCAGGAGCCTCCGGCGGAACGACCCTCAGGCTGAAGCTGCCAGGACAGAGGAGGAGGACAGTTCCCTCCCGGCCGCTAGCACAGCCCCTCAGATGCCTCCCAGCCCTGAGGAGACCGTGGAGTCCCAGGACAGAGCCATAGCGGACGCCCTGAAAAAGATCGCCGAGGCCTCTTTTGACCTCCTGCCGGTCATTCGCAGCCACGTGTACGTGGGAAATATCTCCAAAAAGCCCGTGATGAGAGATCAAGAGAAAGAAGTCGTTTATGAGTTCAGCACAACGAAAAAGGTACGTGGCTGGTTTGCACTGCGGCCTAGGGTGGTGAGTCCTAGGGCCCAGGTGCTCGTGTCAGCAAAGTGGTGGGAACCCCCGGCCCAAGTTTCATCTCAGAGGTGAACAGCTGCCCTCATCAGTGTCGGGGCTGCACTTGAGCTCTAGCCGGCGTCGTACACCTCTGAGAGCTGATAGGACTTGGACATTTGATCGTTTGCATTCATCATATAACTTAAAATTGTGTGTTTCTCATTGATTCTGGCGTATTTAAAGGCTCAAAATCAGTTGCCTCGAAGCATCAAGTTGCAGTGTGACAGTGAGCCTTTCTTGTCTGCGAACAGTGTCACATACACATCTGAGAGCTTTGGCGTCAGAACGGTGTGAGCTTCAGGCCGGGTTGGGGGGGTGTTGTGGGGTTTACCCTGTGTGGCTTATTAGGACCTTCCTAGGATCTTATTTTCTGATATTCGTGTTGACACTCTATGGACGGCTTCCAGCGCCCCGTAGATTATACCTGGTTGGTTATTTATTCATCCTTGGAACTACAATAGTAGAGATACATGTTTTTCTTAGATTGTGTTTCAGAAAGCACAAAGAGCGGGACAGGTAGTTTTGAAAAGATGTTTATTTTCAAGTGACTAGATTACTTTATGCTGCTTTTCTTGAGCAAGGAAAACATTACCCAGTATTTTCAGATCTAAACAGAAAATGCGTAGAGTACATTGGAGTTCAAAAAACAAGAATGAGTGTAGAATTGGCGTGGATTTAATACACACGCAGATGATTTTAGTAGAACCCAACAAACCGCAGGCAGCCTGCGGCATGGGTGCTCTGTCTCCCCAGAGCCTCATGGCTTCCCGACCGAAGAGGTCCGATGACCCTCCGGCTGCTGTCCTCTGTACTTTCTGAGGCAGTGCCCGTTTTTTTTTGTTTTTCCAGTTTCCCAGAAGACCCTTAATTTTGTCACTTTTAGCTCTTTTTCAGTCGGCTAAAGGTAAATATCAGCATGCACTGCCTTTCTGTCTCGTTTTTCCCTCTCCAGCATTTGGCAGAGTGCTTGCTTCACTCTATTCTCTCGGAGCTGAAACTTCAGAAGGCGTCGGTGGAGCGCAGCTACGGCCACGCCCTGTGCAGGGTGTACGTGGGTGTGTGTCGGCAGCTGGGGGACCTGGAGAGGGCGCGCCTGTTCTGCTACAGCCTGCTGAAGGAAGGTACGTGCGGGCGGCACCGCCGCTTCTCCGCTGGACGGTGTTCGCCTCGGGACCGGCAGCCCGGTTGTTGCTGTGGAGCAGTCCTGTTTTGTGCGTTTCCCGTGTTCGCCGACCCGTACTTGCGTCTGGATCGGCGGCTGAGCTGTCTCTGTCAAGTCACGTGGCCGTGTGAGCTTCCCAGCGGGCACGAAGGGCCTTAGCCGCGCCTGGTGCGTGTTCCCCGGAATTTACGGGCCGTGAGCCTGCTTAGATCAGCACGTAGGTCTCTGCCTGCGTGAAACAGTGTCTCGCTCCTGCGTGTTGGCCTTATTCCTCATGCAGCTCCTTTAGAATCAGACAAGGGGATCCTTTCCAGGTGACAGGCCACTCTGCTGTGGCACTGTCCGGAAAGGGCAGAAACGCCAAAGCGGGCTCATAGGCTCGTGAGCGGAAGGGTTTTGGGGAGGGACGGGGACGAGGACTGCCCTCGGGGCTCATTCCTTTTACTGCTGCTGCTGCGGGGGCAGAGGGCTCGTCCTTCAGATGCCGTCACTGCGGATACGGGTGAGTGGGGGGTGATGCACGGGTTCAGCTTCACCTGGCGTCCGAGGGTCTTACCCAGATCGCAGGGGTCGGTCATTGTCATACCGTCGCGTTGCGGGCCTTACAAACCAGGCTAACTGAATCTCGCTTGCAGAGCTGTGGGTGAGGGGCTGTGTTCACAGTCCACTTCATTTCTTTATCCTCTCAGCCACTGACTTGTGACACATAGTTCCGGGGGCCCACAAATGTCGGGTTTTGGAGAAAGACAGAGAAAGACATGGTGGCCGGTGGAGCTGATGACACGTGATAAGGATGTCACATGGAGTTCCCGTCGTGGCTCAGTGGAAACAAATCCCACTAGGAACCATGAGGTTGCGAGTTCGATCCCTGGCATCGCTCAGTGGGTTAAGGATCTGGCATTGCCTTCAGCTGTGGTGTAGGTCGCAGACGTGGCTCGGATCCCACATTGCTGTGGCTGTGGTGTAGACCGGTGGCTGTAGCTCTGATTAGACCCCTAGCCTGGGAACCTCCATACGCCATGGGTGTGGCCCTAAAAGGCAAAAGGCAAAAAAAAAATTAAAAAAAAGAACATCACAGGCGCGGAGGTCAGGTTTACTGGTGGGGGCGTGGGGACAGGGACCGCCCAGTCCAGGTGGGATTTCTGGTTCCCCTCCACCCGCCAGCCCGGGCTCCCTGCAGCGGGTTCCCTCGGGAAGTTCCTCCCTCTGCTTCGCTGTGGTCGTGCTGTAACCCCAGGCCCCCCGTCGTCCGGTACCCCCGCTCTCCTGTGTGTCTGCCTGGCACTCACCTCCCTGCGCCACGCTCTCAGCCTCCTGTTTGCCCCTCCTCCCTGGGTCCCGTGCTCTGCGGCGACGGGGACTTTGTCCAGCTCCCGCCGCATCCTCCCCCAGAAAGCTGTGTTGTCTGCGCTGCTGAGTGTCTGCTAACGAGTGAGTGGTGCTGTGGGAGGTGGGCCGAGAGGGTCTCAGGGTTCAGGGAACTTTCCTTGTCAGAATGGCATCTGATCTTAGATGCGAAGATAAGAGTGAGAGAGAGAGTTCCAGGCGGAGGGCCCAGCCCGTGAGGTTCTGGGACGGGAGGGAGGGTGACCAGGTGGACACAGGGTCTTCAAAGTGACGGGTCCAAGCGGTGCAGTGAGTGTGCACCCTGCGATACCCTGTCTCGAAACACTGCGGCCTTAGAGAAGACAGTGCGGCGGAGCTGAAACCACACGGCTTCGGGCCAAACAGAATAGACATCTTTGTACTGACTAATATAACCAGTTGCAAAACACTTTGGCAGTTTCTTATAAAATTAAATGTTAATTTATAGATGACTTAGAAATTTCACTTCTAGGTGCTTCTACCCAACAGAAAGAGACATATTCTCATATAGACTAGTTCACAGCTCCTCATTGCTTGACTCGTAGTAGCTGTACTGCAAACATGCCCATCAGCAGTTGGATGAAAGCCAGGGGCGGTATGTCTGGACTTCCACTCAGACAGGCAGAGGAAAGGGCTGCTGGTGCCTGCTGTGACGGCGAGCGTAAGCGCTCTCCCGGTCCCTTCCCGGAGGGACATTTGAGAGAAGGCATGCGTGCACAGTGACGGAAGCAGAGCAGGCTGGGCTGTGTCTGGATGAAGGGCTTCACCCATAGGTCGGGCCATGGGCTCAAGCTGATGGAGATGTTCCCTCTGTTGACTGCAGTGGGGGGACACGGGTGGGTTCATTCATCAAAATCCATCGAGCTGTCAGCTTTAAAAGTGTATTTTATCGTACATTAGTTATACCTCGATTAATTTGAGTAAGAGGAGCCACGGTGTTAGAAAAAGTATTTACAAGAAAAGGTGTGTCAGTTATAATTTGTTAGAAACACCCCTTCACAGCGAAAGCCTTACGTGCTTGCAGTGAGCTCCGTCCTGCGAGTGCCTGGAGCAGGTCTGGGGGGACGCTCGCCTTTTGTGGCGGTTCTGGGCTCCGGCGTCGAAAGAGGAGTCTCCCTTATCTTCTTGGGTTGGAATTGCTTGCCCTTTCTGGTGGCGTGTGTACCCCTGTGTTGTGTTTCAGATTTGATTAAAGAGCTTTTGCTAAACGGACAGGTTGGCTGGGGGCGGTGGTGGGGACGGGGGCGGGGAGAGAAGCAGATTTGAAAGGACGGAGGCCAGGCCTCCTCAGGCTCCCTCCTTTGGGCTGTAGGTGGCCTCGCCCGCACGAGGGGAAATTATCCAGATGGGTTTGCAGTCTGCCATTTACTCTTAATCAGACATAAAGCTCGTTATCTTGTTTCCTCTCTCACAGATTTTCCCGAGTCTGAAAAGCTGACGCTGTTCATTGCGAACATGTGGCATGACGTGTTCATGTCCCAGTCGGTGGTCAGCAAGGCCATGCAGCTGGTGGCCCGGCAGCGCGCCACAGGCGAGGTCCTGAACTGCCTGCGAGCTTTCCTCAGCTGGGAGAAGGTAAGGCTTCGTTTTGTTTGCTGTCACGCGTACTTGGAGAGCTCACACACCTGTTGTTGTTTGCTTTTATACTAGTCGAATGTTTTAGAGGTGTTCTTTTTCATATTAGATCCTTTGAAAAATACCATTTTGGTCTAAACTTATGCATTTTGTGCATTAAGTATGCATGAGACACTTTGGGGAACAGTGAAGACCTATGTGCTGTGTTAATCGACAGAGTTCATGTCCTGACTTATGGTGGATGGAATCCGTACACATGCGTGCCTATGTATACATGTAAGGGCTCGGAAGAGATACAAGTCATTTTCTTCCTTAGTGGGTCTGTAAGTGGAAAAATTGGTATCTCAGCTCTTTCCTGTGGTGACTTTTCTGGATCTGATACTTTGTATTTTTCTTCCCAGTTGATGGAATTTGTATGTGTTCTAAGTATTGTGTGCTGTGTTTTCTTCTATTATTTTATTTTCTTTAGTGATGTGTGCTAAAATTGTACCTCCATTGGTGTTTCTTCATAAATTTTCTCTGGTGAGAGAATCTGGATGCGTAATTGTTAGTGGTAAACTTTAAGAGTGAGGTATTGAAGTCAGTGAGGGGTTGACTTTCATTTAGTTCTGCTCTTTTTAAAATGATGTGTAACTTCTTTTAAAAAAAAAATTCTGGCTTATGCATATAGCAGGATTTTATGTGACGTTTTGCTTTCCCGAATTTAGTCCTTTTTCTTGTTAATATTCATGAGCCTTTTATCTTCTTATAAAAAGGAAAAAACTGTTGGTGGACAAAAGTTAGGGAAATATTAAAGAGCAAGTCTGTGGCCATCTCTTCGTCAGGCCACAGGGACAGCCCAGTGTGCCTGCGCCGTCAGAGGCCCGGCGGTCACCGAGCAGCGGGAGGGGCCCTCCGCCCACACACACCCCACCCCGAGGGCGCCCGCACGGCCACCACTGCCCCACCCCGCCCTGTGTGGCCGCCCGCATGGGCCCTGGGCCTTCGCCTGTGGCCTGGTCAGGATGCGGCCGGACAGGCCTTGATGACAGAAGACAGGATTTATGAAGAATTTTAGTAACTGTGATTGTTTATTTAGCCTATGTCATATCAAATAAAAATGCAAGATCAAAGGTATAAAAAATGAGGAATGCTGTGTGGGGGGTATACCATTATAGTTCAAAACTTCCAAATTCTGTCAAATAATTCAATAGATGTAATACACAAAAGTAAGTAAAAAGGTAGTGGAATTCAGTAATATAAAAAGCCAACTTGAGTGAATACTGTGTGTTTTTTCATGTCTATGATGTTTGCAAAAACCGGTCATGGGTTTGACCACATGAAAACCTTAATTTTTTAAAAATAAAAACTCTACACCTAAGATTCTCTGGCAATAATTCAGTAAAATTAGACATAAATAATTATAAGATTCCATAAAAATTCCCTGGAAGTTTAGATGCACAGTCCCGGGCAATCTGCGAACGAACAGAACGTCCAAAGCAGCGTTATTCATTGCAGCTGAAAGCTGGAAATAACCCAGTGTCTGTCCACGGGTGAATGGGACAAGCTGTGGTATAGCCGTTTGATGGATTGCTACTCGGTAGTGACAAAGCGTGTTTAAACCACGTGTACAAGCAGGAATGTGGACAAGTTATCAAAGGAGCATGCACAGGTTTAAAGAGGCCAGACAGAAGAGTTGAGTACGATCTGACTGAATTTTATGAATTTCTGGAAAAAGCACACCAATATTGGGTCAGAAAGACGAAAATGAATGTAAGGAATTTTTTAAAAAGAAAAATTGCTTTTATTACAGTTTCGTAACTTTAAGTCTCTGGTTTGAGTCTATGAAAATCTGCATTCCTGACTGGACTGCAGTGGCTTTCCCTTCGGACTGGATTCTGCGTTCTGCGCGCAGACATTCCCAGGTCCGGGATCCAGCCTGCACCACAGCAGCAGCAGAGGTGCTGCAGTGACAGCGCCAGACCCTTAACCTGCTGTGCCACAAGGAAACTCCTCCCCAGAGCTCTTCATCTGGCAGCCACCGCTGTGTGGTCATTTTAGGGCAGGCATTATGACTGAGACTAGGACATATTCAGAACACAGCTTTCAAAAGCTGTCTTTTAAAATTGTGATTATTTATCCGATGCTTGTTCTCTTTGAGATAACTCACATAAGATGTGTTATATTTAAAACTCTAAATTTCCCTTTTTTTTTTTAATCTGCTAGAACGCTCCCCTAGATGTGGGCTTCATGGTCTCTAAGCTGCTTCTGACCATACAGTTGTGTCCAAACACAGAATTTCAGTCCAGCGAAAAGTCTGGTGAAGACCTGAGTGACAGCACATGGGAGTACATCAGTGCCATCGACCTGCTGTGCTGCCACCAGAGATGGGTGTGGACACACGACCACATTATCAGGTGGGGTTGGGCGGCCACGTTGGGTGAGTCAGGTGAACTCCGGTCATTGCCCGGTCGTGGTTGGAATCAGTTTGCGCGGCCGTATAGCGCGGCTGGGCCCCCGCAGATGGCGGTGTGACCGGGGCAGGAGTTGGTAGAACCGCCCTTCAGGCACTCCGGTCACTACCGCACCCGGCTTTGCTTTTAGGGCGCCTTTCACTCCTTGTCATCGTGTTCTGCTCTTCCTGCCTCACCCGGAGGGGGGCGCATCTCGGGCAGGGGGACTCGGGTTCACTGTGCCTTGCAGGTGGCGGGGGCGGTGCCCGCAGGACCGGTGCGCAGCGATCGTGCGTGGAGTGAAACGCGTGACCGGTACCTTAATGTGCAGGTGCCGCGGGGAGCCCGCAGGGCGGAGAAGTGCTGACACGACAGCCGGCAGCTCTCCTCACTGGGGTTTCAGGCGAGACCTGCTGTATGTGATGAATTAACTTTTCGTGTGCTAGCTTTGCAGCGTCTTTGGAGAATGGAGAAAATAGATAAATAATCATTCTGTAGTTAATGATAACTCTTAATTTTCCTAAAACCCTGACCGAGAAAGGCTGGTTTCAGGGAGTTTATGACACTGGAAAGGATTCACCAAAGAATTTATAGCTGGTGTCTGAAGAATGTGTTCTGTGGATGTCTGCTCTCCTACTCTTTTTTTTCCCTTCTTGAAACTAGGAAAAGATTATACACCTAAATGTCTCTCATAATCGGTAGTTGAATTATGGCCCGTCTGTCTAGTGAGGTACATCCATAGTAGCGTAAGTAGCTATATGTGGGTTTTTTTTTTTTTTTTTTTAGGGCTGCACCTGCCGCATATGGAGGTTCCCAGGCTAGGAGTCTAATCGGAGCTGTAGCAGCCTGCCTACACCACAGCCACAGCAACGTGGGATCCGAGCTGCATCTGTGACCTGCACCACAGCTCACGGCAAGGCTGGATCCTTAACCCACTGAGCGAGGCCAGGGGTCGAACCAGCGTCCTCATGGATAGTAGTTGGATTCATTTCTGCTGAGCCACAATGGGAACTCCCAGTTAATACTTTTTTAAAAAGAGAAAGCAAAGAGGACTTGTCGCTATTTTCAGTCAGTAGAAAGTTTCTTCAACCCACGTAAAGTGTGGTTCGCTTGCTCTGGTTTAGTTCTTTTTGCAAAATACAGCTATTAGCTCTTCCCAGGGACAGCAGGCTTTAGAACACAGATGCTGCCTTACGTCTGGATGGCCCAGACGCTGCTCAGCATCTCAGCGTAGGTGAAGCCTCGTGGAAAGGGTTACAACGCCATAAAGATGTGAGCGTGGGCACAGAGACCCTGAACAGACGGCCCATGTGTGGCCTCGAGTGTTGTTCCCGTGTTAGCCAGCAGCACTGCCTCTTCAGAAGCTCCTCCTCACTGACTGTCTGTCTCTTAGGGACTGTTTTTAAGATAAGCCCTTATTACTACCTGAGCGGTGGTGGGTGTGTGTACTCCGCCTGCATCCATGCGCGCACTGATAGATGTTGTTGTTGCTGTTTTGTAGTAAGGAGCTGTGGCCCGTCATGGATAAGTGGATAAAGTACAGAAAAGGACGTGCAAACGTTGCACACACGCCTGACATTATCGTAGCGTCGGTACTGAGGCTCATCGGTGAGTTGTCGTGGCGGCAGCTCTGTTCGCGTGGTCGATGCTAACTTGGCAGGGGAGTGAGTGAGTACTAATAATGCTGCTGGCAGCCAGCAGGGGGGGTACTTGTGCACTGAATTCATTTTCACTACTCTTACCTGAAAAATGTTTTGACTTTGTCAGAGATTGAGATGTTCCATGTTAGTGTATCTTCTTTACAAGGTGATTCTCAGATATTAATTTTAATCCACACGCATGCACATACTTACATATACACACCAGGATACATAAATTGCCATAACCTGTAGTCTAATTTAATTTATGAAGTAAGAATATCTTTCCCTGCTCGCCCTGGTTGTTTTTCATACCTGCTCGATGAGGATCACTGTGTACCACATAGTTGGGAAGTAGTTTTATTTTGCTTCTGTATATTCTGGGCTGAATATACAGAAATTCGAGTCATTGTTTGAAAATATTTTCAATGGAATTTATATTCTTTTTAATCTCAGGTCTGAAGATCTCAATGGCCATTTAGTTTTGCTCCTCCCTCTCGCCCACAAGGCTTTAGTTTCTGTTTTTACTTGTTTCTTCCTCTTTGCCCCATCTCAGACGAATTGCTCCAGCCCCTGCATCCTTGTCAGTGATGGGATCTGTTCATATCAGAAGGCTGTGCTTACCCTGACCTGACTTCTCTGTCTGCCGCGTATCTACTGGCCACACAAAACAAGGTGCATTTGATTTCTGCGTCTGGGCCCTGTAGATCCTTGCAGACGGTTGTCATGACTTTGTTTCTTTTCACAGCCGCACTTGCTGCATGTGGAAGTTCCCAGGCCAGGGCTTGAATTGGAGCTGCATCTGTGACCTACACCACAGCTTGGGTCTTTAACCCACCGAGCGAGGCCAGGGATCAAACCCACATCCTCATGGATTCTAGTCAGGTTCTTAACCCGCTGAGCCACAGTGGGAACTCCGTATCTTGACTTTCAAGTACCTTTGGGGTTTAATAAAAACTCCAAGACAATGCCATTTGAAATGAGGTTTGAGACTTTAAGTCGGCCTTATAAGTAGATCACAGTAGGAAGTAGTCACCCCAGCTAGTTTTGTTACTGTGCCTGCAGGTGTGCCTTCCTGCATTACGCATGTTTCATATACAAACATAGGGTCGTTGTGCTACACAAATATATAAACTGGGTCTTGACAACAACCGGATTTCAAGGTGGTGGACATCTGATTCTCACTGGAAATAACCAAATACACGCTTGGAATTAAGAGATCAAGCAAGAACGTGAAGGCGTGGAATGGAGATGGTGAAACTTTCCCCTGGGGCACTTTATAAGATGGACTTCGAGAATTCCTCGGACGTAGGTGCTCCGAGAGGCAGTGTCAGCCCCAAGCAGGATCAGCAAGGACACAGAAAGGCCAGTGACGGAGATTTTAGCCATCAGGTGGTGCCATCTGTGGGTCTGGAAATTCTGGTTTCTGTAGCGGCTTCTCTTACGGATGCAAGAAAGAATTCTTTGAACTAAAGCATTCTAAATTGAAAAAGCTTTTTTCGAATTGAAGCAGCAAGGAACAGCGCTAAGTGTGTTGGTACTTGTGTGCTGACCTGGCTGCAGTGTCTCTGGCATCTGCTGGAGCTGGTGCCTTTGAAGCCACACTCGGGACATACGCCGCGGCTCGGCTGTTACATCGCAGTGGTCGCCTCTTTATAAGAGCGTTAGTGACTGTTAACTAGAAGGGGCGGGAGTGGGAGCTGTGTTTCTGGCAGCTGGCCCTGTCCTGCCTCGGGGAAGCAGTTTGTGGGTGGCGGGGGTGTGGGGGCTGTTGGCCTCACTTGCGGTTCTCTTCTTCACGGAGCTTTTACCAGCTTTGGCTGATTGTCCAAGTTGTCTGAAAAGCTTTTTTTTTTTTTTGTCTTTTTAGGGCCACACCTGCGGCATATGGAGGTTCCCAGGCTAGGGGTCGAATTGGAGCTGTAGCCACCAGCCTACACCACAGCCACAGCAATGCCAGATCTGAGCCGTGTCTGTGCCCTACACCACAGCTCACGGCAACGCCGGATCCTTAACCCACTGAGCGAGGCCAGGGATCGAACCTGCATCCTCAGAGATTCTAGTCAGATTCGTTTCCTTTGAGCCACGACGGGAACTCCTGCAAAGCTTTTTGAAAAGTACAAATTCTCAGGCTCAAACAAAACTGCATGAGACTGTGGAAATAATTTTCAAGTGTGTACCTTAAAAAGTACCTCACCTGAAATAAAAAGAATATGTTAATAGTTTAATCTAAAAACA
Organism: Catagonus wagneri; assembly: GCA_004024745.2. Classification (NCBI taxonomy): domain Eukaryota; kingdom Metazoa; phylum Chordata; class Mammalia; order Artiodactyla; family Tayassuidae; genus Catagonus; species Catagonus wagneri. The sequence continues at coordinate 21,588,576 of PVHT020000009.1, read as the reverse complement.
AGGGTGTGTAATTGTAGGGAGAAAACCCGATGGTAAGTTTTAGTCAAACTCAGGCTAAGTTGTTTTCTAAATCTTTAAAATACAGCTTTTGAGAAAATAGTTTATAACATTTAATATATATTATTTAGAGCAATATGTGCATGTTTACATAATTGAGTGATATGTAATATATTTACACTATAGGAGTAGTAAGGTCTGTTTTAATATATTGTTAGCAGTATTGTGTAATAAAATAATATATAAGTAAGAAAAATGTAGTTTAAAGGCTGGCTAGTAAGAAAGGAGGTACAGTGTCAAAAACAAGTTCAGAGTTAGGACAGCGAACGCTGCTTCTGTCTGCAGACGGACCGGGGCTGCTCACGTGCACGAAAGGCTGGTGTGGAGAGGCCGGGGCTCGCGCTCTTCCGCAGGGTCGGCGCTGCTGGGGGACAGCGGCCGAGCTTTGCTGCTCTGGGTGTCTCAGTGCCAGAGCCCTCCCCGATTCGCACAGAGCGGTGCTGGGCGCCCAGGGAGGGCGGAGGGGGCAGAGCGGAAGCCCTGTCGATGGCGCACAGTCCTGAGAGGCAGCCCGCGGGCGGATGTGGGCTCACCCGCCCGCCCACCCATCTGAGCTGGAGCTTGAACTGTTGCTAAGAAGCGTCTTGCCGTTTCTGAAGCTGCCACTTACTAAAGAATGTGACAGATAATGAAGCTGGTTGGCTGTGAGTTCATAATAAAACACGAAGCTGCACAGTCATCGTTCATAGAAGAAAGGAACTGTCTGGATTCTTACCTCCAGATTTGTACATCCTAATTGGAGTTTTACCCCATGGGGAATAAAACAAGCTCTCTGTCGAGAAGATTCAGGATTCTCTCAGGCCAGGCTGGGGTGTGAGCGCTGCTGCTCGCCGATGGGCACGTGTGACCTTCGGTGGGGTCTCTCCTGGCCTCCCTTGTGTGACGGTAAAGCACGAATGTGTGTGGAGTGGAGCGTTTGGGTTGCTCTGGGCCCACGGGCACGAGGAGCAGTGGGAGAACCTGCTCCAGGCTGCAGGGGCCCGGCCGATCCAGGCCTGGAGGGGGTGGGGAGGGCCCTCAGCGGGCAGGGAGCGGGGCGGCTGGGCGCTTGCCTGCCGCTGGGCCCCTGAGTACGGAGCCCGCTGCTGACACTCTGCCCCAGGGTGCTGGCCCAGCTGCCGTTAGCCGAGCCTTGACTAGCATAGCAGTTTCTTGTGTCAGCTTTTTGCCAGTCCGGCTGCAGTGGCCATTGGCCTGTTGATTTCTAGCCTGGGTCTCACTGCATCTCAGCTTTTCTTTGCGGTTGTTCTGACTCATCCGTCCCTTAACTTACCCGCGACCTAAAACCTTGAGTGAAGTCCCCGGGTAATGGTGTTGCTCTGGGGGCCACCTGTGGACGGGGCCACTTTCCCCCGCCCCGGCTCCCCTCAGGTTTCCCGGAGCGTGGAGGGGGCTGCCCTTGACACTGAGATGAGCTCCGCATTCCTACTTGAGTTTTAATATGGCTGGGCTGCCCTGGACTCACTCGCCTTCCTTCTCAAGGGGGACTTTTCTTCCCATCTATTTAGTAACTTTGTCTACCGTCTTTGTCATCATTTGAATCTTTTCCCCCAAATTATATACCTCTGACTCATGATTTCCTCTTATTTTATCTCTGATAGCTCCGTCAACTTAAATAGCTTATAAACCCCAACTCATTGAGCATTTTCAGTTACAAGAGAGTGAGCTGTTAGGACACAGCCATGTGTTACCTGCAGACACACGCACATCCCGTAGCCGAGTGACCCCGAGCCGTGTACGCCCTGTCCTTTCTCTGCTCTTAGTCGTGCGTGAAGCCCTTGATGTGTCGTCCCTGCTCTGGTGGCTTGCGCTTAGCACTTGGAGCTAATTGCAAAGAGGTATTTAAGAAATATCAGGGAATTTCTGATCTCCGAGGTACCTTACTTTTCAGCCTCAGTGAAAGACTTTCCGAGGGGTTATCCAGAGGTTTGCAGTTTCATCCTGGCTTAGGAATTATCCGGCGGTCACTGGTCAGTGGGCATTGACGCGTGTGCTGTGTGTCACAGCCTTCCGGGTGCCCGTAACGGGCACTGAGCCACTTCCCACAGCAGAGAGTCCCGTGCCTGTTTGTCCATCGTCAGCCCCGAGGGGGTAGGATGGCCCGGTTCCCACAGAACCCGCGGCTGTTCTCAGCCCTGAGCGAGCATGTGGGCACAGGGCAGAGGCGTGCGGGTGGTGTTGACAGGCGGGCAGCGGAGGAGGACTCGGCCAGCGCCGCCTCCAGGGTGAGTCCCGGGTCCTCCTCCTGTGGAACCGCGGCGGCAGGAGGGAGGTGAGGCCGGGCCTGGAAGCGGGCTGGTACCCACGGGCCCGTGAGTGCAGGAGGGTCCAGCTGAGTGGGGCCAGCGGATGGTGTCCTGCTTAGTTCCCCTGCTGAGACCCCACAGAGCTTTTGTCACCCCAGGTTTTATGTGTCAATTATTGCATTAGTTAAAACTGAGACTTAACAAATAGCTATTCATTTAAAATGAATAATAATAAGGAGTTCCCTTTGTGTTTCAGTGGGTTAAGAACCTGACCTAGTCTCCATGAGGACGCAGGTTTGATCCCTGGCCTCACTCAGTGGGTTGAGAATCTGGTGTTGCTGTGGCTGTGATGTAGTCCGGCAGCTACAGCTCCGATTCAACCCCTCGCATGGAAACTTAACATATGCTGCAAGTGTGGCCTTAAAAAGCAAAAAAAAAAAAAAAAAAAAAAACCACACAAAAACCTAATAATACTAAATGGCTGTTAACATAAGTGAGATCTCAAACGAAAAGGAGCTCTTTCTGAAGCAGAAGCAGGTGAGTCATGTGGCACACATCTTGTTACGAGCCTCTCTGCTGCCCTCGTTCCTGGAAAAGCCGGTCTCCCGGAGCTGCTGCGAATTCAGCCGCTGGCTGCGTGTTGTCTTGGTTGACGTATGTGAGGAAAACCCAGTCTCTCAGAGACACGTGGTTGATAAAGAGTCTGTTCAGGTGGTGGTGTGGAACTCTGGCAAGTGGTGCTTCAGTCTTAAAGAGCAGTTGCAGTGTGAAACCCGAGACCTCGTGGCAGAGCCTGGCTGCCGTGTGGCACCAAAGTGCAGGGTCTAGCTGGCATGCGAAGGGGGCTTTAACCACTCTTGGTTTTGTAACCGGTGCTGCTCACTTGGAAAACAGTGATTGCTCAGACCTATCATCACTGGTCTCATCAGAGAAATCTTGGGTATTCGAAGCTGTCAGGCTTAGGGTGGCCAATGGGAGTTTATCCAAAATTTAAATTTTGCTTTAAGGGCTCACCGTTTATCATCGACAATACCGGTAAATTTCTTTGCAGTGGCAGGTTCACCTTACTCATTTTTGAGAAATGCGTGTCTCGGTGTAAACAGCCCCAGTGTGCCAGTCATTCTTTCAGTAGAAATACCTGTTTCATGGGGACGGCGCCCCGCTCCCCTCGCAGCGGAAGTGGCTGCACGGGAGCTTCCGCCCCGACAGCCAGTGTGCGGGGCCCCGGGCGCCCCTCGCGCCCTTCCCGGCCCCGCGGGGAAGGCTGAAGCGCTGCGTCCCGGGGCCTGGGTTCCCTAAGGATCACGGCTCCTGCCTCGTCGGGGCATTCGCAGTGAGGTCAGCCTTTTGGTCGTGCGCCCGCGGTGGAGAGCGACCCCCACGCAGCGCCGGTCCCACTGTCCCGACTGGTGCTGGGGGTCCGGGGGTCTGGTCCCCGCTGCCTTCTCCATCGGTACCCGTCTCAGCCCTGGGAAGGAGCCAGAGAACTTGGTCGTGTCCTTGGGAAGGCAGTTTTGAGCGCGGGCACTCTGGGGGTTCTGCCAGCACAGCGGGAGCCGCCGCTCCACGCCAGCGCGGGGCTCGCGTCAGGCAGCTGCACTGGAGCGGCGGGGTGTGGCTGCTGGGGCTGCTCGCCCAGTGCAGGCGGGTCACTTCGCAGTGCAGTTCCGGGTGTGGCGCGGCGGAGACGAGGCCGGCTGGTATCCGTGAGGAGGTGGCTTTGATCCCCGACCTCGCTCTGCCGGTGAGATGATCCTGCGTTGCCGTGAGCTGTGGTGTCAGCTGGAGCTCCGATTCCACCCCCTGGCCTGGGGACTTCCACAGGCCATGGGTGCAGCCCTAAAAAGCAAAAATTAAAATTAAAAAGAAAAGAAGTCATTTCACACCGCCTGCTTACTGAAACCGTTCTTTCTGCTAAATTCTGTTGTATGGTAACCCGGAAAGCAGCGTTGTGCGTGGTCTGTATGTGTGAGTCACAGGCGGTCACCAGACAGACGGTGCTTTATGGAGACTCGGTTCTTTGCAGGTTCAACTGTTTCCATTTAAGAACAGGAACTCATTTTAGCTTCAGCGTGTGATGCTGATGTAATGTACGTAACGTTAATACGGAGGAAGAGTTTTAAATTCTTACGAAAAGTTAACATTGAGCCGAAGACTTTTTATGTTTTGGTTTCTTTTTGCCCCAGGTCGTTTAGGTCAGCTGGGTCTGAAGGAAGGGTTTCCGTCCGCCGTGAAGAACATCAGCGCAGTGATCGGCATGTTCATACAGCACGCCCGGGACGAAGGTAACGCGGTGCTTCTTAAAAGGGTCTTCCCGCCTTTCACGCGCCTCTCGTGACGCCGTTTTCCGAGCGCTCCCTCCCCGCCCTGCTCCGCGCGTCTGTCCCTGCTCGGGGACGAGGAGTGCGGTGACTCTGCAAGCTGCGCTCGGCCCGCGTGCTCAGCGCTGGCTTTGAACGTGGGTTTCCCGTCGCCTTAGTGGCGGCTAAGGAAGAGGGAAGGCTCGGCTGTGCTGGGGCCGTGCCCGTGCTGGGCCGTGCCCGTGCTGGGCCGTGCCCATGCTGGGCTGTGTCCCGGTGCTGGGTTGTGTCCCGGTGCTGGGCTGTGTCCCGGTGCTGGGCCGTGCCCGTGCTGGGCTGTGTCCCGGTGCTGGGCCGTGCCCGTGCTGGGC
>PVHT020000009.1:21564582-21582602 GCA_004024745.2 Catagonus wagneri | reverse complement strand
GCAGCTGGACTCCGCTGGCACTAGGGAGGGCCAGGGGAGCGGCTGACGCCCTGTCCCGCCCGCAGCGCCGGGCTGGGCGTTTCTGAGCCGCAGGGAGGCGCTCCTCTCAGGAGATGCTGTGGGGCCTCAGGTCTGTCCCTCTGGGTTAGGCCGCCCTGCCCCACAGCGCTGCGTGTGGTCCCCGGGACCGCCCTCCTGGGGGTGGCCCTTCTCATGGGGGGGTGGCTCTGGCAGTTTTATGTACAGGAAACCAGCCTGAGCTCCGGAGCTCATGACACAGTGCCACGCGCTCCTCTCATTAAAATTACTTTAAAATCACTGCTTCCTTACTGTTAGACTTGGCTTTAGTCTTGACTCTGGGCCCTGCTCTATTCTCTAATCACCTTGTAGATTGGGACAAAAATTAATTTTAAAAGCTGCAATCCTAGGTACAGTTTTGGCATTTACATTTGACTATGGGTTTTGTGGTGGTGTTTGTTTACTTTTAAATTGTGGTTTGCCCTCTTGGGTATTGCATCAGTAACAGTTTATATTTAATAAGAAGTTTTAATGAAATGACTACTAAATATTTTAAACTAAATTCTTTAAGTGAATTAAGCTTTAAAATTTAGCTAAGTTACATTTGAACTAAATAACCCCTAAATAGACTGAGAGCTCCAGAGGTGAGCTGTCCTGCACCTGTACTGTAACCTCTGCACTTTCAGCCGAAGTCTGCAGTTAAAGCCGCCATCTGTGGTCACATGCTGTAATCCAGTAAGGGTGTGACACGGGAACCACTTCTCATTTGTTCTCTTCTCACCGTGTTTTCCCTTTCCTAAGTCCCGTTATGAATGCTTCCTCCAAGGGCTTAGAGGAGGCATTTATTTGACAAACGCTTGGGGAACCCCATGTCATTAAAACTTAAATACGGGGTGTGACCCCCCCCCCCAGAACTGCCCGCAGGGCTTCGCGCTGGTTGTGAAGGAGGGAGCTTCAGGACCTGTGCCCTCTGCGCCAGCCGCTCTCCTGGGGGTGCAGGCTGATCCAGGCACCTGTGCAGAGCCGGGCTGCTCTGGGGTGGTTTTCCCATTTGTAGAAGGGGCTTTTTCACTGTGGGTCTTTAAAAAAATCTTTACTTTTCATTGCCGCAAAGAAGTATTCTGTATTTGAGTAGGATTTCAGTAGATGAACCTCTTTAAATTTTTGAGTAACAGGTTTTCTTGGGTGAGGACTGACATGGAGATTCTTTCCAGATATACCATGGGGCATACAGCTGGCAGCCGTGTACGCGCTGTGCGACCTGAGCCCCAGCAATCCCGAGGAAATAGCCAAGATCCTGGAAGCCTGGCGCCAAGAGGCGTCCCGCAGCGTTCCCACCGCAGTGCTCGGCTACCTGGAGGAGGTGAATGCGCTGTGTGCCGAGGGACGCAGCTGACCGCCCGCCGCGCCTGCAGAAGTGCCTTCCGTGGAGACAGACGGGCCGGCTTCCGGGTGCAGAGTGTGGCCCAGAGACGTGAGGGAGCGAGGCTGCGGGCGGGGCCGGCGCGGCTGTGCCTCCCTGAGCCACGTGCACTTCACCCAAGCCGTTGTGATCGTAAGACATACGGACTGTGGTTTGTGTGTCTCGGTCCAATCACAGAAACTTGAACTTAGCCCTTTTTTTGCTGCAGAAAGTGTCCTTTTAGTCGCTTTTTAAAATCAAGTGGCGTTTTGTAATGAATTTAATATAAAAACATTGATTTGGTTTCTGAGCCAGTTTTGGACTTTGTGCCCGCAGGACTAACTAGGACAAAAATGAAGAGGCTCAAACAGAACTAGAAGACTCTTCTCTGTCTTAGCTGGAAACGGGCTACAGCATTTTTCTCAAGGTCTGGTGTGCTGAGTGAGCAGAGTAAACAAAACGGAGAGAGCCTTTAGAAACTTGTTTTAATGCCTTTCTCCATATCTCTAAAGTTCCTTAAAGATATTTAACTATGAATCAGGAAAAGGCGAGCTGCAGGTGTCGATACCTGCCGCGCATGCGCGCGCAGCCGAGTGCCGGCCGGGCCCTGCGCCGCCGTGTGCGCGTGCGCGGCCGGTAATGTGTTTCACATTGGATGATATTCCACTTTGGGAATTTTAGTAGCTGTACATAGAAAATGGGTTTAATAACTCACCGTGGTCCTGATTTGTCTTGTATTCATTTCCTAAAACTCTTGTATGTGTCTTTTTATAATAAAAAAGTAAAAGTAAGCCGTGCCCGTGATTGTGCTCATCAGTGACGAGTGACACGTGGCCTTGCCTCCTCGAACCAAAGGCGGACAAGTCCTCGGCGCTAAAGGTGGAAGAGGCCACCTTCCGGGGCGCCCTCCTCCCAGGGGTGGAGGCCTGGGTGTCGCCAGCGGTTCTTGGCTCCTCGAGCTCCCCACGCCGCCCTTGGGGTATCAGACACCAGGTAAGTGCCGACTGGCCCTCAGTGTCGGGCTTTCTAACTACAGTTGCTGCCTTTTAAAAACGGTGCCAGACGATTCTTTCCTTCCTCTCCTCCTGCCTGTTGGGTGATTATAACAGAGATTTATAGTCGACTCCGCCCGGCCCTCTGGGTGCCTCGTGATGCCGTGCGCCTTCTTTACCCTGGTCACTGACGCCTGCCCTCTGCCGCGGCCTCGCCCGGGGCCCTTGTGAAGGAAGCGGCCAGGTTCTCAAAGGCCTGTCGTCCGCCGGTGGGAAGAAGTCCTGCCCAGTCGCCCCGATGACCCAGCGGCCAGACCCGAGGGGTTAAGCGCAGGGGGGGACAGACGTGCGGCAGGACAGCACGCAAGCCTCTGTCCTCTGCCGGCCAGACGGCGTCTCTCTGCGGAAATGACGCGTTAGGGAGCTAGGGCCCGAGAGGAGGCAGCCAGCCTTGAAAGGAGGGGACTCTGGACGGGCCCCGCTCCTGGAAGGCCCCCCCTCCCGTCTGGGCCTCCCTCCTGGACGGGTCCCGCTGGTGGGCAGGCCCCCTCCCTGAACGGTAAGGGACACGTGTCCTTTCTTCAGTGACACAGGTAACTGCCGTCTCTGGGAGCTGGGCAGCCCCGGGCTCGGTCACGCTCGTCTGGAGCTTTGAGCAGAGGTGGCCTGTGAGGGTCCAGTCCCCAGGCGCTCTGTGACCCGGGCAGAGGAGAGCGAGGCGGGAAGCACACTCGGGGTGGGGGGAGGGTGTTGGTGACGCGGGGCTGCGCGGACCCTCAGGGCTGGGTGGACAGCTGTCACGTGGCGCTTGGAGGTGGAGTCCGTGCCCAGTTCGAGAACTGAGGTGGGGGACAGGTAAAATCCAGATTCCACGGTGTGGGGAGGCGTCGGGGCCTGGTGACAGGGGCTCCAGACCTGGCAGTAGGAGTTGCAAATCCTAGGCCTGTGTTTGGGACACGAGACTTCCAAGGGGGGTGGGAGGGAGCCTGTGGGCAAAAGTCAAGTTCATACAAGGTGGGTGGCAGAAAGGAAGAAGATGGAGTGGGGAGGGTATTTAAAGTACCTGTCGGAGTTCCCGTCGCGGCCCAGCAGAAACGAATCCGACTAGGAACCATGAGGACACAGGTTCGATCCCTGACCTCACTCAGTGGGTTAAGGATCCGGCGTTGCCATGAACTGTGGTGTAGATCACAGATGCGGTTCGGATCTGGCGTTGCTGTGGCTGTGGTTGTCAGCCTGCGGCTACAGCTCCAGTTGGACCCCTAGCCTGGGAACCTCCATATGCCGCGGGGGTGACCCTAAAAAGCAAAAATAAATAAATAAATAAATAAATAAATAAATAAATAATAAAGCAGCTGTTCATCTCGGGAGAAAAGTAACTTTCCTTCCTCGCTATGTCCTGCGGTCTGAAGACGTGTGGGGAGCAGGAGCGGGGCGGGGGCAGGGCGCGAGGGGGCGCCGCGCGGCCGGGGCCTGGCCGGGGCCTGGAGGGTCGGCGGGCCGGCAGCAGCCACCCGCGCTGCTCAGGCCGCGAGGTCCAGGGAGGAGGGCTCGGGTCTTGCCTCCCGTGGGCGGTGCTGAGCCTCTCCCAGGGGACCGCAGGCTCGGAGGGCGGGCTGCGGCTGCGAGCGTGAGGGAGAGGCCGACACACACAGTTTTGGGGGAAAGTTGCCTCATAAATGGATTTGCCGTGTGGTTCCAAACATGTTTTTGACCTCCGTGGTTTCATGCGGTTTTAACTGGAGTAGGTAGCACCTGACATTTGCTGCCAGTCTTTGCCCACCAGGGTGCATGGAGCCAGGGCTTGCCTGCGGTGCCGCGTCACCCTTGGGGTGAAACAGTTTGAAGCTGTTGTTAAATTTAGTTTCTGGCCCCCAGATAGGACATTGTTGTAGAGTTTTATCATTAAATACAAAATATAGTTCCCGTTGTGGCAAGGCGGAAACGAATTCGACTAGTAACTGTGAGGCTGCAGGTTTGATCCCTGGCCTCGCTCAGTGGGTTAAGGATCCAGCGTTGCTGTGAGCTGTGGAGTAGGTCACAGACATGGCTCAGATCTGACATAGCTGTGGCTGTGGCTGTGGCTGTGGGTGGCAGCTACAGCTGTGATTTGACCCCTAGCCTGGGAACCTCCATATGCCACAGGTGCAGCCCTTAAAAAAAAAGGGGGAAAAAAGAGAATAAACATAAAAAGGTAGGTAAACATTTGAACCTGGTGTTGGGTGGTGTTTTAGGCCGGAGTCTGTGCACACAGGAGGCAGCTAGGTCCTGGTGCCCAGGCTGGGTCCCTCCCTGAGCAGGTGGCCTGGGACAGGACGGGTCTGGCCCACAGTGCCTGCAGTCGCTCATGTGACTTGGGAGCTGGCAGAGCTGTTCTGAGCAGGCAGTGGCAGTGAGGGTGACAAGCCGGGTGGCCTGTGATCTTAGTGGACATCTCGGCCCTGTCCCCCTGTGCATCCGAGGGAGACCCCAGTTTTTCATTCCCAGCATAAGATCAGCCTGCAGGTGACGCTGCTGCAGTAACGCCCCCACCCGCGGCACGTCGCTTACTTGCTTTCTAAGATGGGCCGTGGCACCCTAACGCACAATTTCACTGTAGAGACGAGATTGGGGTTTTGTGCTTTGCGAGTGGGAGGAGCTGCCGTTAGAGGGCGCTGTGGCCCCACCGTGAACGAGGTCCAGGACCCCAAAGTTCCACTCCTGTTTGGGGCCTTGAGTGGAGTTAGTCTGACAGCCTGGGCCCATCACCTCCAGAGGTGAGTGGGGGAAATGTGTGACAAGGGCGACATAAAACCGATGGTATTTGACAGCAAAATAACAACCCCCACCGGCCCCCAAAGAAGAAGCAAAATACCTGACCAGGTTGGTCAGATTCTTTCCTGGATATTTTGTAATGATCCTAAAGCAAAATGTTTTGACAAAAAAAAAAAGTGCCAAGAGGGTGACAGTGACAGCGGGTGGAAGGCCCCGGGAGCTCGAGTCTATTTATGAGCGTCCAGGTAACGAAGTCGCCTGCCCACCTGGAACATGCTCAGTGCTTCCCAGATGCTAGCACGGGCTCTCCTGCAGCACCTTTGTGTGCTCGGGGCGTAGGCGGGAGGCCAGCCAGCCCGCCGAATGAAGGCCAACGAGCTCTACATCCTGAGGAATGTTCTGAAATTCAGGGGACTTCGGAGAGTAAGACAGAGCCGTGAACCCGAAAGCTTTCCTCTCTTGTGTCCTTCATTTGCCGGATACTTAATGGGAAAAATTCAGTGTGCCCGTTGGACCGTGAAACAGGAAGCTCCTTTTCTTGCCTCTGAAGAGAAGTGGAAGGAAGACCTACTTTTAGAGCATGACATTTCTGTCTGTGTCCGCAGACTATTTTTATGAATTCGAGAGCCACCGCTGTACTGCAGTGCATCTGTTCACACAGTTAAATACTTCCAACGATGTCGGCAAAGACAGAGTAGTGCGTGAACGGCGCTGAGAGGTGGTTCGATTCAGTTTTATGAACGTGGAAGCTTCTACTCACTTTTAGGAAGGACTCTGGGCTTTTGTGAAGGACTCCGGGACCAGGGCTTCCTGCCTGGGCTTGAAGTTTAGAGCCTGGGGCCAGACCTCCCCTCCCCGGGGGTCTGCTGTCCTGCTGTGAAAGGTGAGGCTGTGCCTGGGGGATGCGAGAGGGGGCGCGGCGGGCTGCTGCCTGGACCGGGGATCCTAGAGGGGTGCGGTGGGCTGACCCGGAGACCAGCGGTTCTCACAGGGCTCGGGCTCACGGGACCCACTGAGTGAGGGTTGTGGGGTGTGGACGAGCCTCTGGGGAGACGGGTGCTCCCTGCCGCCTGGGACCCTGTCCTGCCCTGAGCCTCGCCCTAGCTCCCGGCACCCTCTGCTCTCGCAGCCACTCTGCCTTCAGATCAGATCCCCCTCCAGGCAGCTTCCTCCTTGCCCCACTCCTGGCCCGTTTCGGTGGAAATTTGGGGGGAAGAGGAGGTGAGCAAGGTAACTGCCTTCCACCATCTGGACCTGAATCCGGGCCCCGCCAGTTTTTGTTACGTCACCTTTAGGATTGCTGGTTTCTCCTTAACAAATATTGATAGCTGCAGAGATAACCTGACCCTAAATCCTGGGTGTTCAACTGGCAAAACTCAAAAGAGGAAGGGGGGGGTGGATGTAGTGAACCCTGACCTAAATGCTGCAGGTGGGGACCTAAAAAGAATAAAATATCCCTTTAAATAGTTTACATGGTAATCCAACGTATGTTATTATTTTATTTAACATTTTCATGATAAATTTGTACGCGTGTAGTAAATTAAACACGAAGGCAGGTCACATACTGGAATGTCTGCCCCACACACCCTCCCCCCATCCTTGTCGCTCAGACCCTGCGTTCCCAGGCAGCACTGTGACCTTGTAACCTGGCCCTGGGCTTCCTTCCAGGGACCCCGGGCCCGGCTCCCCCAAGGAGCAGGAAAGTCACAGGCCACACCTGCACTGCTCCAGTCCTTTCGCAGAGGCTAACGACAAACTCAGGTGCTCACCGTGGCTCGTACTCAGGAAGTTGTCCCCGAGGGTGGAAGGTGGGGGGAGGGAGAGCTTCAGGGCTGCGTCCTCTGGTCCCCCCGGACCCCCGCCCTCGAGGCGGGGCAGCCCCGCACTGGCGCTCTCTCGCTGACTGTCCTGAGCCCAGGGCTCCGCGGGGAGGGCCAGCGGCCAGCCCGTGTTTTGCAGGGTCCCCACCAGGCTCTCGCCCCGGGCGGGCTGAATGCCTCGGCTCCCAGCTCCGCGGGTGTTCCTCTGCCTTTTCCCTGAAGTCCAAGCCGACATTAATTAGATTTTAAAAAGCAGCCCTATTAAAAACGCAGCGAAACCTGAAAGGAGGTAACCGTCCTGAGAGGAGAGGCCTCCGGTTGCACCTGCTGGCCTGCTGACTGCGTGGGGAAGGAGGGCCGCTAGGATACAGGGCTGGTTGGCTGGGGGCGTGCAAGACCCTGTAGGGGCAGGGTGACGAGTGGGCCGCCTGCTCTCCTAGTGGGGGCAGGAAGGGGTGCGCGGGGGGCTCACGTCGGGGAGGGGGCATTACGAGGAGACGGGTGGGGCGGTGGTAGGGCCTGGTCATTCTTGTCTGGACCCGAGGCTCTGAGTTCAGTCTCCTTGAAGGGGCCTTGGAGCCCAAGAGTTTCTAGAGAAAGAGCATAGTTTTCACAAAGAGGCTCTTGGCTTGCAGGGTTTCTTCTGCTGTGGGAACCGCCTGCCAGCCCCACCCCTGACCAGGCACAGGAAGGTCACAGGGCCCTTGATCCTGAGCCACCGTCATTTGGGGACGCTCCCGTCATAACGCACAGGCTGGCAGGACTTATCTCCGTGGTACCCAGAAGCGCTGCTGGCGACAGCCTGCCACTGTCGGGCCCCGACTTCCTCCATAGACTTGTTGGTGCAGAAACATCTAGAAGAGCAGAGCTGGGTTCTGTGGTGGTGACGGCCGCGCTCCAGAGTCACGATGTCCATTCCGGGGCCTTGTCATCGGCCGAGGGAGAGACCAGACCACCAAACAGGACCCCTGTCCTGCCGTTAAAGGCTCGGGTGCTTTATGAAATGGGATCAGCGCCTCCCGCAGGTCAGTTTGTAGCCAGTCTTCCGGCCTGAAACTCAAGGACCCTGAGGGCTGAACTGGGGAGCTGCCCTCAGGGAAGGAGGAAAAGGAAAAGGGGGACCCCAGGCCCTGCCTCCTCTCTGAGTGCCCGAACCCAAGGGCCATGCGACTCTTGCATGTTGACAATCTGTTTGCTAAATCGGCGGTGGAGCAGAAAATGGAATTTTTGAATCATTTTCTCTTGACCTTTCTTATTTCGTATTGTTAAAGGAACTCAAATTTAGCTCCTATCATCTTGGCAGTCATTCAGAATACTATTTTAAATGTGTCTTTCTGTTTATACACCTGTGTGTGTAGTAATGAGGAAATGAGGTTTCTGGATGTTGACGCGATTTTGAAAAGCATAACTTTATTCTCAGTAGGAATATTGGCACTGAAAAAACAAGATAGATGCAGTTTCAGAAATTAAGTGCACTTTTCTTTTTCTGTCTTTCTGTAGCTGTACATCCCATTTTTAATGCACTTAAGAAAAAGGAGGAGTTCCCGTCATGGCTCAGTGGAAACGAATCTGATTAGTATCCATGAGGACGCAGGTTCGATCCCTGGCCTCGCCCTCGGATCCTGCATTGCTGGAGCTGTGGCGTCACAGGCCGGCAGCTGTAGCTCCAATTAGACCCCTAGCCTGGGAACCTCTATATGCTGCAGGCGTGGCCCTAAAAAGCCAAAAAAAAGGGGGGCGGAGGAGAGATAAATGCTTTTTATGTGAGCGGTGTGTTTTTATCCACAGGTTGAGCTTTGCACTATGTCCTTACCTGGCATTTCTTTCCACTCAAATTCCACAATCTGACCGAGTGAGGAGAAAGGAGAGGGGGAAAGAAATCTTTTTTTTGCCTTTTTTTTGTCATTTTTAGGGCCTCACCCGTGGCATGTGGAGGGTCCCAGGCTAGGGGGTCTAACAGGAGCTGTAGCCACTGGCCTCCACCACAGCCACAGCAACGCGGGATCCGAGCCGCGTCTGCAACCTCCACCACAGCTCACGGCAACACCTGATCCTTAACCACAGAGCAAGGCCAGGGATCGAACCCGCAACCTCATGGTTCCCAGTCGGATTCGTTAACCACTGCGCCACGACGGGAACCCCAGAAATCTTAAAATAAGAAAACCCTTGTGCCTGATGCTCAAGTTGATTTTTTTTTAATCCCACGCAAGGGTTTTCAATGGAAATACATAGACCTTTTTTTTTTTTTCAGTTCTCTTGCTCCACTCCACGCGGGGGGCCTGCAGCTGCCTGCACTTACCAGCAGGGGGCGCGCTGCGCCTGGCTCATGAGCCCAGAACCCCGCGCCCATCCGGAGGCCCTCCTACACCCTCCTACACCCGGCAGATAAACGCAGGTCTAGGAGAGAAAAAGAAACAAAGGGACATCAAGGTGAATTTCAGACGAACCCAGTGCCTCTTCTTCCCAGACGTGCTCCCTCTGTCTTGGAAGGAGGACACTTGCGTGGGCACAAAGGCTGCATCAGCTGGTAGTAGCAAGGCTTCCACAAGGCCTGGGAAGGGGTCTCCAGCCTGGAAGTTTTGAGTGTTGAGAAATCCCACCCTTCCCCTTTCACCCGGATGCGGTGCAACTCACCTGAGCTGCTGGGGCTGGGAGCACCGGGCTGGGAGCCTTGAGCTGGGAGCACCCGGCTGGGAGCACCCGGCTGGGAGCACCTGGCTGGGAGCACCGGGCTGGGAGCACCGGGCTGGGAGCCCCGGGCTGGGAGCACCGAGCTGGGAGCACCCGGCTGGGAGCACCGGGCTGGGAGCACCGGACTGGGAGCACGGGGCCGTCTCTCAAAAGGAGGCTGTGTCAGGATGTCTACCTTCCGTTGTGACTGCACTTGGCTCCGCGCCCCTGGGGGCTTGCCGTTTGTCTGTGCGGCAGTGATGTAACAAGCCAGGAATATTGCAAATGATATTTTTATGAGTCACCCGAGGAATTTTGTGGGGCTCAAAACTTTTTTCAATGGAAGATACAGACCATGTCCCTTGCAGATAATGAGAAGCGCAGCTCAGGAGGCTTGGAGGCAGGTTCTCGGCCTTAGCAAAAGCCACACTTGCCTCAGCAATTCCAGTAGGAGCCTGGTGGTTTGTTATTTGCCGCTGGTTCTGTCATTCACGCCTAGAATGAAATTATTCTGATTGTTTGCTTTTGCTTTTATTGTTTTCTCGCTATCGTTTCTGGTTTTTTTGGGAGGTGGGAATTTGCTTTAAATGTTCAAGTTCATACACAGGTATCATAATGTTCCATTAACCGTTGAAGCAGTTATGGGCCCCTCATTTCATGTGATTAACTTTTTAAAATTTTCACTTGCTAATTTGTCAAGAAACAAGCTCTTTTTGTTTTTAAAGGGCTGAATCTGCACTATGGAAGGTGCTGGGCCAGGGGTGGAATTGGAGCTGCAGCTGCAGGCCTGTACCACAGCCACAGCGATGCAAGAGCCAAGCCGCATCTGTGACCTATGCCATAGCTTGCGGATCCTTAACCCACTGAGCAAGGCCAGGGATCAAACCCACATGCTCATGGACACTATGTCTTGTTCTTAACCTGATGAGACACACTGGGAACTCCAAACCTTTTTTTTTTTGCTTTTTAGGGCTGCACTTGGGGCATATGGAAGTTCCCAGGCTAGGGGTCTAACTGGAGCTACAGCTGCCAGCCTACACCACAGCCACAGCAATGTGGGATCTGAGCTGCATCTGCAACCTGCACCACAGCTCGTGGCAATGCCAGATCCTTAACGCACTGATCAGGGCCAGCGATCGAACTTGCGTCTTCATGGATACTAGTCTTGTTACTGCTGAGCCAAAACGGGAACTCGCTTCCCCGCCTTCTTTATCATTTCCGTCACGGGTTCTGGCCATAAACCCCCACCAGGGACCCTCTCTAAGCCTAGCATCTCCTCGCAGTCAGGGCTGGCATCACCTTGAGCTCAGCCCGTCCCTTTCGGACGCCTTCACAAATCTCTCTTGCTTTACCGCCTTGGCCTTTGACGTCCCCCCCTCTGCAAACCTAACAAGAACGAGGCAGCGGCAAGAACGCTATCAGCCGTCACTGCCCGCAGCCTGGGCCAGCCAGGCACTGTCTTCCCAGAGACCCTCTGCAGCAACTTCATCGCGCCCCCCCCGGGCCCCGTCCGTGGTGTGGGTGCGAGGGCCCCGCTGGTGCAGAGCTGGCCGTGGCAGAGGTTGGATGCAAACTAGGTCTCTGGCCTCAGCCCGGAGCCTGCCTGGTTTTCCAAGCCCAGGGCAGCCCCTCACCCCGTTGTGTGTGTGTCCATATGCGAGCTTTCTTCTTCTGCAGGAAGGAAAACGGCACGCGTTAAGAGTTTCGTGTTGACTTCCACTTGATCAGACAGATTTTACCCCAGACTCTTTCGCTTCTGCTTGACTTCAGACTGGATGATGCGTTTCTCTCCTAAACGGCTGAGCTTGCAGACCGCGTCAACCTTTTACTCGCAAAAACCTCCGAGAGCCGTGAACACCAGATCATTTCTAGTCCTTATTTAAAAGTCTCTATTTCCACCCAACAGTTAATTTACAATTAGAAATCATTGTTCAGCATCCTTCAATAATTGGGGCTTGTCTGAGATTTAAAACAGTAAAAGGGGCATCCCCGTGATGGCTCAGTGGGGACGCAGGTTCGATCCCGGGCCTCGCCCAGTGGGTCATGGATCCGGCAGTGCTGTGGCTGTGGTGTAGGCCAGGAGTGCAGATCGTGGGTTGTGTGCAAATACAACTGTTCACACCTGACATATAAATATCGTTTATACTATAAACTAGAGTATTTAACTTGCTCATTTCCTGGCTAAGCAGAAAATAACATGTTAATTGGATTGTATGTGTGAGATGTGGGCGCTGAGCCCTTGTGGTTTAGGGGAATATACATACCAGTTTCTGCAGTGTCCTGAATTACAGAGGTCCTTGATGCCAGCCCAGAACAGAGCTTAAACGAAACCGATTATTTATCTGTCGTCCTCTTCTTGTTTAGAAGACTTAATTGGTGGTGTATCTCATATTGTTCTTGGAAAACTGGGTAGCTGATGCTCTCGGTTGCATTTTTAAGTAGATATTTATTTATATAATGTGCTGCTGCCAAAAATAAGCTCACCCGGACCAAATGCTTTTACCGCAAGCCCTTGGTATCTGGGGAAAAAAAAAGGAGCCCAGCAAGCTGGCCATTAAACAGCAGGATTGCCAGGAGCATGCTCTTGAAAATGCCGTTTTGAATATTCCTATCCATTTCTTTTCCTCGGAGATCTACACTGATCTGAGAGATGAGTTGCTGTTAGTTGTTTCAGAAAATAGGGGGGAGAGCATTTGAATCTGTTTGGCCAAATTCGCTCCCACTGCAAAGATTTCTTGATAATGTTTCTCCCTAATGCTTTGTATCTAAAGCCTGTGTCCTTTCTGCTGCGCTTTGCGGAAGCTGTGGGCCGACGAACAGGGTGGACATTCCAGCTCAGGGTCTCCGCTGGTCGAGACTGTCTTCTCCTCGTTCTTTTAACGACTCTCGATGGGTCTTTCCAGGACCTCGCTCTAATCGTCCTGAAAACCCCATGGAGGACTAATCTGGCGCTGCTTGGCCCCCAGTGAGCTTGACGGAGCCTCAGAGCCCTACTCAACACACCACCCACAGCCGCTTGGAGTCAGCCTCTGTTTTCGCTTTGCTCTCTGTGCATCTGGTC
This sequence comes from Catagonus wagneri, assembly GCA_004024745.2. Lineage (NCBI taxonomy): Eukaryota > Metazoa > Chordata > Mammalia > Artiodactyla > Tayassuidae > Catagonus > Catagonus wagneri. Next base: position 21,569,885 of record PVHT020000009.1, on the reverse strand, counting down.
TGGCCGTGGGCTGAGCAGCCCCTTCTGCTGTCTTCCTTCCTCTCCTTTCTGCTCTTTCTCTCCCCTTCCCCTGCTTAGGCTCGGCAAGCATTTCTTTTGCTTTCTTTCTCTTTTTCTAAATCACATTCCCTCTGATACTGTACCCCATGCTATGATGTGCCAATGATTCCAACTGCCCTTGTCATTCCCCACCCCGGACATGAATTTGTAAGATAAAACTGTGAATTGTATGCTTCAAATCAGTATTTTTCTTAATTATAAAACTTAACGTAACCAGAGAGGGTACAGAGGCGCAGGCACGCTCATATATTATTGGTGTCACTCTAAACTGTTATAACTCGGAAAATAAATTTGCCAATATGCCTCCAGAGCTGAAAAATCATTAATCCTCTTTAACCCAGTAATTGAACTTGTGAAAATCTCCCCTTTAAGACGAATCTGAAACTCAAGCATATTAAATCACATACGAAGGTATCTATGTCGGCATATACCCTCTGCGGTTACCCCAGACGGAAAAGAATGGCGACGTCCCATAAGAGTAAAAGGGTTTGAAAAATGGAAGTAAATGCAATCGAATGTGACCAAGAGAAGAATATTAGTGTAAAGTCTGAGTGAGTGTTAGCACGGAAAGCACAAGGACCGGCGTATTCGTGGCTGAGATAGAAATGGAGAGGCGGGACTCTGGACGGGTTTGAATGACATGGGGGAGGGGCATTCTTTTTGAGGGCCATGTAACAGGCGACCCCAAGCTTTAGGGGGTAAAACGGCATTCGTTTTATTTATTCGTGTATTTATTTATGTATTTATCTGGTTATTTATTTATTTATGGCCACACCCACAACATATGATGTTCCTGGCCCAGGGATCGAACCCGAGCCACAGCTGACACCTACACTGCAGCTACGGCAATGCTGGGTCCTTAACCTGTCGCACCCCAGCGGGAACTCCAGCAATTGTTTTATTCTGTTCACAAAGCCTGGGTCAGAAAACTGTATAGCCGTCGGGAAGGGGGGTCTGAGGCCTCATTTGGGAGGACGTCAATGCCTGGGCTGACCTGAGGCTGGGCACTGGAACCATCTGGAAGTTTCCTCACTCAGATGGTGTGAAGACTGGGCACTGTTGGGACAGTCGAGCAGGGCGTCTGCACGTGGCCCCTCCCCCCGGCTTGGGCTTCTCACCGCGTGGGGCTGGGTTCAGAAGACTGCATGGAAGCAGCATGGTTTTTCTGACCTCCTTCCAGACTATACAGTTCCCTCCCACCATACGGCTGGACCGAGGCCGTCACAAGCCTGCCCTGACTTAGGGGAGGGGACACAGACCCAGCGCCTTGATGGGAGGTGTGTCAAGGAAGTTGTGACCTTTTCTCTTTAGCCTACAAGGACCTAAGAACCGAGGCCTGAGTGGGTGGAGGAGATGTCACTGGTCCATCGTCAGAGATCAGTGAAATTGAAACGCAACTCAAGACCCTTCCTCTTCCCGGAGTGGACTTGTTCAGCCTCCAGAGAAGCCAGCACGTGGCATGCAGACGGGCTCTCGGACCTTGTTTCCAGGAGGGCCAAGGAGTAAGATGGGCACTGGTCCACGCTCTGTTTCCGGGTGGAAGGAATCACATCAAATGCTTGGTTGCTATGCTTGGTTTCTTGAGAAATTCTATTTTTCTCTTTTATCAACCTTTGGAGATTTATAAGCAGAACTTAAAATCCACGCCCCGAGTTTTGAGATAAACTGGTTTATTATCGAATGTTCATTACACACAATCCTAGAAAAGTTCCAGGAAATGGGTGTGAATATATCACAGGCTGGGTTTGTTCATACCGCCTGAGGATTCCAGGAAAAAGAAGACCACAGGGGATCAGAGTTCATCCGTAAAAATAAAAGAAACACTCCCCGCTCTCTCTTCCCCTCTCTCTGTTTGCTCTCTGAAATTTTAGAGTAAATTTTATGTACTTATAAAATGTAATTCATTGTCATCACGCTGTGCGACTGTTTCCAAATTTCCTGACTCAGTGAGCTCTCGTTATATGTTCTCTGTGTCTCTCTAAAGGCAAATATCTTGTCCTGTCTTGGATTACAGTTATTTACACAGCACACATATATTTAAACACTAATCTAATCCATACTAGAGTCTATTCTAATATATTCTACGCATTTAGCATGTGGCCTAAATGCATATTTTTAATTAGTTAAACCACTCTGCTCTGTTACTGCATTATTTTGGGGTATGCACAAAAATCAGCAGTGGGTTTTCAATCACGAAGTCACCTTTTATATTTCCTTATACACTTGCAATTTGTAGTTGACCTTTGGAAAACCCAGGGGATAGGGGCGTCCACCCCCCGTGAGTAGAAAATTCACCTAGAACTCCACAGTCAGCGCTGCGTATATGCAGTTCTGCACGTGCAGATTCAGCCAAGCATGGCCGTGTAGTTGAATTTACCGAAAAAAAGAAAATCTGTGCATAAGCTCAACACGTGTTGTTCGAGCGTCCACGCTACCCATGGTATCCCGTTTTCAACGTAGAAATGACCGATCATTTTTACCTGTGAATTTTGTTTAATGTTTTAACACGAGTAGGTGGAATAGTTGGCGGTTTCTTAGGAGGCATTCGCTGTGTTCTCTGCGAGCAATGCTCTGGGTATCACCGCATCACCCGCGTTTTCGGTGACGCCTGGTCAGCCGTGCTCCCTGCCGGCCTTACAGCCAAGGGAAAACCGAGTAAGAACGGTCAGTAAGAGCTGTGGGTCGTGGGGTCAAATCCTGTGACATCCCGAGACGCCGTTTTCCTTCCTGAGAAGTGGGAATTACGGTACCTGTGTGACCTGCACCGTGAGGCTGTGTAAGGAACAAGAGAAAAAGAGTAGCGTGTCCAGACATGCCGCAGCCGCGTCGGGCGTGACCGTCACCGTACCTGCCTCGTAAAGAGGGACACGGCAAATGCACACCCGCGCCGCTCTTATCCCCACTCGCGCCTCTAGCTGGTACCACTCCTTAAGCTCCCTCCTTCGTCGTGGACCTTGATTCAGCCTGACTCTTTTTCAGGACAGCACTGGTGGATTAAGGTTGGCATCTGACATAAATCTGTTTCAGAGGGCACGCTTTCTGAGTAAACTAAAATATTCATTAGGCACAGAACCTGTGTTTTTTCACCCACGTGTCTGTGAGCACATCTCCGCTGGATCACACAGGGCAGCTCCCCGGCCCCGTTTCCCACCTGGTACAGGACCTGCCCTTCACCTCACCCGCCTTTGGGTGCACGCTGCTCGATGCGGTCCTGAGAGTGACCAGGTCTGGCCGGGGGCGGGCCGGTGGTGGAGGGCGCGCCCAGCTCAACTCTGAGCAAGTTTTCCATTCAAAGTCATCACTGACTCATTCTCCAGGCAGGCTCTCGAGAGGAAAAGGTAATAAATGAAGCCCTGAAGACTGACTTGCTTGATTACATTTCTCCGATCTGTCATCTTGCTTTCTTAATTAAAGTCCCCCCCCAAAAAAACACATTATTAAGTTTGAGGTTAAGTTGTTCATCTTGAAACCCCTTATCCTGCCCCAGCCACTACTTGAGATTTATAATTAAATAAGCTGGTGTGCTTTAATCAGAGACGGACGGTTTCTAAGAACACCATACGGTGAATCCTGAGAGCGCTTTCCTAGTTTCATAAAAAATTAACTCTTTTAGGTCCTTCCTGACATGAAAGGAGGCAGAGGAAAAAAATCCTTTATCCAGGAGATGACTCGAGAGGATATAACTGAGGCAGTGAACCATCTGTGGGTACAGCCCAGCGAAACATGACTTTCTAGGCACCTGCCATGCCGATGGGCTGTGGGGTATGTAAAAGAACCCATGTGAAATGCTTTAAGCAGTTAAGAAGAAATCCTATTTCTGGCAGTGGGAGATTAGATAAGGCAAACCCACCTTTCCAATGAGAACAGGAGGAAAAACAGAACACAGTGTAAAGAGAAAAGGCCCATCTGTGTGTAGCCATGGCAGAGCCCCAAGATAGAAAGGATTTGAGAGCCAGGATCCTGGAGGGAAGGAGAGAGACGGAAGGAACCCCGAGGGAGGGGCCACTTTCCTCTCGAGGCCCCGGGACGAGCTGAAAGTCCCAGTGTCTGCAGGAGCTTTCAGCAAAAATCAACTATCAGAGCCCAGGAGGAGGGCTTGGAAATACCCCGGGGCCTTGAGCTGGGAATCCTGCTGGGTAAGCGTGTGTGTGTGTGTGTGTGTGTGTGTGTGTGTGTGTGTGTGTGACCATGAAGTCGTCAGGTCTCACAAAGGATGAAGCCCAGTGGCCCCCTCGCCTCCTGAGTGCCTGTCTGCAGGGAGAAGAGCCTTCTTTGAAGGGTGACAGCACAAACCAGCACCTCCCAGGAGCTCTAATTCTCCATGTCTGACATTCCAAACGCAGATTAAAATAACAGGGATGAAAGCACCTAAGGACCCGACCAGAGACAAATAGAAAGAACTAGGGACCACATCACGGGAGGTGCAGGTATTGCAAAGATCAGATCCAGACTCTAAAACAGCATTCTTCAGCACGATCAAGAATGAAAAGCCGGGTTGAGAATTTCTCCAGAGAACTAGGGAACAGGAAAATACCAGATGAACTCATGGAAAGAATACATGGTGAAAAACATGGCAAAGAATCAAGAGACGGAGCGGCCAAATGAAAAGGCCTGTCATTTCTAGAGCTGGTGCTCCCAAAGACGGAACACCGCCCCACGGACGGCGGCAGACGCGGCCCCTGGCCCTCCCGTCCTGCAGTCCGCCCCACGCCGGGATGCTTCTCCGGACCCCGGTTCACTTCCTCGGCTGTGCTCCGCCCCGCACCCCGGGCCATTTCGCCACCCAGCACACCACACACCTGACTTCTTCCTGCCCCTTACTGTCTCCCCGCACGACAGGAAGTCCTCAGGGGCTGGACGCGCTACCTGCTGGCTGGGGGCTGGCTCTCCAGCCGTCGTGTGTGTGTGTGTGTGTGTGTGTGTGCGCACGTGGGCAGCATGGAGCAGGGCTCCGGCTTTCTGCTGTGTCTGTAGGAGTTCGTGGAGATCCAGCAGGCGAAGGCAGTGAGCGCATCTCCGGAGAGATTCCTCTGCAGGGGCAACTGGCGGGCCGGAGGGGGCGGGGGGCTCAGGGGCCACGGCGAGCTCAGGCAGGACCCAACGCGCGCAAGACCGAGCTAGGTCCAGACACAGGCGCAGCAGAGGCCCTGACCCGCGGCCTGAGGAGGGGAGAGAGAGAGCCGCAGGGAGACGCCGACGGGGAGGAAGCCCTGAGGTGACAGGCAGAGACCGCCACCATGCAG
>PVHT020000009.1:21542765-21564482 GCA_004024745.2 Catagonus wagneri | reverse complement strand
GGTGGGAGGAGCCTAGGTACCTTTCAGGCGGGGCAGGAAGGGCCGGCAAGGAAGGCAGAGCTGGGAAGAGGAGGGAAGCACCAGGCGAGAACTCCAGAATCTCAGCTCAAGACATTTTACCGTCAACTGAAGGACACCCCAGGCTGTTGAAAACTGATGACAAAAGAGGGAGTTTTCTAGAAGCCTGATCCAGAATAAAAGGAACACACAGGATAGGCGGGCGTTGTTTCATCTACGCCAGGAGCTTCTGCCCTTCACAGATTCCCAAGGACACTTGAGTGCTCGATGTTTCCGGCTTGCTGCAGGGCGCTGGGTCCCCGGACTCTTGTTCTGCCGGCTGAGGCCCTGGCGTTGCTTTCCCAGGTCTGCTGCCACGAGGCACCGCATTTTAAAACTTGATGGTTTAAGAGGAGAAGTGTATTCCCTGCAAGCTCTGGAGCATGGGAGTCTGGGATCAGGGTGCCCGCAGCTGAATCACTCCGGGAAGTCCTGTTTCTGGTTGTTTCCTGAGCACCGCTGTCCACGTGCCCCGCTCTCCGTTGGTGCTGTGCGGGGCATGCCAGGCGGCAGACAAGTTCTCCTTTAACTGTGGATGTGAAGTCTCTTCTGACAGTAAGTACTTCTACACTTACTCCTCCTCGAGGATATCAGCTTCTGCTATTCTGGTCATCCTTTTGTGCTCTCCCATTTATGCATTGTCTTGGCTTCTCCGGTTTATGTTGTTTAATCAGATCTGCCTCTTAGCAGCCTAAGGCTTGGTGGACTTAACTCTGTATTATCCCAGCATCACTGCCTTCAAGGAGCTTGTGCTGTGTGTTGGTTCCTGTGTCACAGTAGATATTATTATTATTATTATCATTATTTGCCACGCCCACCGCTTGTGGAGGTTCCTGGGCCAGGCAGGCATCGAGCCTCGCCACAGCAGGGACCTGAGCCGCTGCGGTGACAGTTCAGATCCTTAACCCAGTGTGCCACAAGAGAAATCACACAGCAGCGTTTTTCTTTTTCTTTCTTTTCTTTCCTGATTCAGAAAGACAGACCTCTTCGACTGTTTTATTGTGAAATCAGGAACATATAGATTGCTTTTCAAGAGCATTCTCTTTTCAGAGGAATGCAAGATTAGGGAACACACATCTGCTGTCTGTAAAGGGCCTTGAGGGTACACCTTTTCAGTAAAGAGATTGTCGTTTTATTTGCTTTGATTATAAACAGCAGCATTCCCTGCTGCCAAATAACTCACCTGGGTTTCATCTCATCACTATAAATAGGCGGAACAGACATGCATCACGATTCGATCCATTCAGAGCATCAAGGCAAAAGAGTCTCAGAAAGGCTGCCTGAGGGCCACGGGTCACTGCACTTTCAAGATCACAGACAGCCAGTTTCTAAATATCTTTATTTTCAGCCCTCTGGTGACACCGCCTCCTGGGACTGGGTCTTCCTGCTCTGTGTGTGTTGAGCTCACAGCCATGCGTCCTGGCTTGTCTGCAGCATACCTGGCTCACACAGTGCACAGCTGGCCGTGGACACGCGTCTCTGTTACCTTCCTGTGGTCAGGGAGGGAGAGCACGCCAGTTTACCTGCGCTGCGATGATGGGCACAGTCAGGTGCTTTCAGATCCACAGGTCTGGGGTGGAGCACTCGGGCGTGTGGGAGCTTGAAAAAGAGACCGGAGCAATCTGCAGAATGGTGGTGATGATGGCGTGGTGATGTTGCTGGTGTTAGTGGTGGTGACGACAGGGACAGTTAGTGAGGATGCTGATGATAATGGAGGTGATGGCGTTGATGGAGGTGATGGCGTTGATGGAGGTGATGGCGTTGATGGAGGTGATGGCGTTGATGGAGGTGATGGCGTTGATGGAGGTGATGGCGTTGATGGAGGTGACGGCAGCGATAGTGACAGTGATGATGGAGGTGGTGGTGGTGATGACAGTAGGATGCTGACAGTGGTGATGAAAATGGCCACGATGATGGCGATAATCATGATGATGGTGATGATATCCGTGCCGGTGATGGTGTTGGTGATGATGACGTTAATGATGGAGACGGCAATGATGTGATAGCTAGGATGATGACACTGGTGATGATAGTGGTCATGATGATGGCGGTGGTGGCGGTGATGGTGAGAAGAACAGCGATATGGTGTTGATGCCTGTCATTTAAAGACAATACTCCCAGAGTTCCCGTTGTGGCTCAGTGGTTAATGAACCCGACTAGCATCCATGAGGATGTGGCTTCGATCCCTGGCCTTGTTCAGTGGGTTAAGGATATGGCGTTGCCGTGAGCTGTGGTGTAGGCTGCAGAGGCGGCTCAGGTCCCGTGTGGCTGTGGCTGTGGCTCAGGCCAGTGGCTACAGCTCCGATTCGACCCCTTGCTGGGGAACCGCCATGTGCTGCCCGTGTGGCCCTAAAAGACAAGAAGACAAAAAATGAATAAAAAACAAAGAGAATACCCTGTTTCAATCACTTACCTTTGATTTAATCTAACTTAAGCCTCAAGCTCTAGGCTGTGGTTCCTATTACTGGCCTGGTTTGGTCAACTTGGAAACTCCCCCAAATGGAGTCTTATTCTTCTTGCTTGGGATAATTCTTTGGGAAAAGCCATGCTATGGATTCTTGGAAGCACGCTTACAGGGACCTGTCCTCACATGGGTGGCATCGAAGTCACATGACCCCATGAGGTACAGAGGTTGAGACTGAAGACAGAAATGTGTAGAGGAGGGCGAGAGCGGAGGAAACGGGTTAATACACCAGCCTTCACCAGGAATATTTCAATGTTTAATGCCATCCAAGATTAGATGGACTCTCAGAGTTAATGGTGAGGGTGTGGATTGGTGTGGGAATATCACGGCTGGTCATGATTTTACCTGAACTAGACAGAGCTTCTCCTGACCAGAGAGAGAGGTCCGAGTTCAGAAGACCCCAGCAGAACTAGCTTTACCGACTCATTCTCGGAAGCCTAGAGCTGTAAGATGCACGGAGAGTCCTCACCTCTCTGAAGGCCCCAGGGTCTCGGAACTGTCTGATCTGGGACAGGCTGCGGAGGGAGGGTCCTCCTGAGGAAACTGGCTCCTTATCAGACCCTTGTTTTCTGCGATTCATCCACTCCCAGCCCCAGCTCGAGTTTTGACTCCACGACCCTCTCCATATCATTTGAAAAAGGTTATAAAGGTTATAAAACCGATATGGAAGAGATTACTAAATTGTAAGGTTTCCTGCTTACTTTAAAGAGTAGGAAAATACTCTATATTTTATCTTCTATGTTAAAATGCTTGCTAAAGCAACCTAGTTTAATGTCTGCACTGGATCTAAACTGCAGGTGTTCTGATTTCAAATACTATGTTGTCTTCATGGAATACGTACATACACACATATGTATGTATTTATGTGTGAATACACACACACACACGTATACGTCCATATAACCCATATACATCCGTATCATAGCTCAAGACGACGCTTCTCTGCCAGAGGTCAAGAAAGAGTCCACCTTAAGGAGGGACCGAGATCTTCTTCTGCTTCTGCTTCTTCTTGTCTCTTTAGGGTCACAGCTGCGGCACATGGAAGTTCCCAGGCTAGGGTTCAAATTGGACCTGCAGCTGCCGGCATAAGTCACAGCCACAGCAATGCGGGATCCGAGCTCCATCTCTGACCTACACTGCAGCTCACAGCAACTCTGGCTCCTTAACCCACTGAGTGAGGTCAGGGATTGAACCCGCATCCTCGTGGATACTAGTCTGGTTTATTACCACTGAGCCATCACGGGAACTCCTTGTTTGTTCACTTTTATTGCTTTGTGATGTTTAATTCATACTAGCACTCTAGCATTTATTTATACATTCTGCTACCAATGAATATTATAATTGCTTCTGGTTTGGGGCAGTTACGAATAATGCTGCCACAGATACTCTCATGCATGTCTCTGGCAGGCCAAAGAGCATAGTGTTTGCGACACAGGGCCGGCACTTGTTCAGATGCAATAGGTAATGCCAGATGTTTTCAGGCAACATGCTTTTACTGTCAGCCTTTAAATTTATCTGTTTTGGAGGGTATGTCGTGGTGTCCCCTTGTGGTCTTAATATATATTTCTGTAGATGACCAATAAGATTAAATGAATTTTCATGTGTTTATTAATCATTTAGATATGCTCTTTTGTGAAACTGCATGCTCAGATCTCTTGTCTGTTTTTTTCCATCAGGGTTGTCTGTCTTTTTCTTGTTATTCTCTACGGGTGCTGGATGCAAGGTTTTCAGCGGATCTGATGTGAATTATACACCTAATATAATACAATAATAAGCTTATCAGTAATGATCTTTCCTTATGACTCGCTTTGTCGTGTATTTGTTAGTGAACCCACTTTTAACACATCTCTTTTTACCACTCTTCATTTATGTCTTTTCCTTCTCCTTAGTCATGAAGATATTCTTCTGTTTTCCAGAAGCTTTAATGTTTTGTATTCCACAGGCGATTGAGTCATCACCTGGAATGATTCTTTCTTTTTATCTTTTTGGCTGCATCTGTGGCATGCGAAGGTTCGCAGGCCAGGGATGGAACCTGCACGGCAGCAGTGACCACACGGCATCCTTAACCCGCAGCGCCACGAGGGAACTCCTGGAACTGATTTATTGTGCTGTGCGAGGCAGGGTTCGATTCACCTTCTTCCGTATGGGTATCCGGGGGGCTCAGACCATTTCCTGAAAAGACCGTCAAGTCCCCGTTGTTCTCAGTGCCATTTTGTTTTTCAGCAAATGAAGAACCATTTCACTGCCAGTGCAAAACCATTTTCCAAAGAGGTTATTCCATACTTGAAACATTTGTTTAGCACCAGGGGTCTTAATTACGGTCGCTTTATAGTAAGTTTTGATGTCTGGAAGAAACGGCTTTCTTTCCCGTTTTTCTTCTTAAGATTGCCTTTTTGGGAGTTCCCGTTGTGGCGCAGCGGAAGTGAGTCCGACTAGGAATCATGAAGTTGCGGGTTCGATCCCTGGCCTCGCTGGGTGGGTTAAGGATCCAGCGTTGCTGTGAGCTGTGGTGTAGGTCACAGACGCGGCTCGGATCCCGCGTTGCTGTGGCTGTGGTGCAGGCTGGAGGCTACAGCTCCGATTCGACCCTTAGCCTGGGAACCTCCATATGCTGCAGGTGCAGCCCTAAAAAGACAAAAAAAAAAAAATTGCCTTTTCATGGGACTGTTTAAGTGTTCCTTAATCATTCTGTTCCCCACCCATCCTGCTTCATAGGTGTGTGCCCTTTTTAAACCCAAGCAATGCATCCTTAATTTACAAAGTCTCATCTGAATTGATCCTGTTACTTACTTCCACCCAGTGCAGAAGTTTAGGATGCCTTAAGTTTCCTTAGCCTTCTCCTACCGTCTATGTTATTGTTGTCAGGATTTGAATTCGATATATTGTTACTATCTTGTGTGGACAATTCTGCTCAGATTTATTCTCATGTTTAAAGTTTGCGCTCTTGTTTCTTCTTTCAATTTTCATCTGGAATCTTTTTTCTTCTACTTGAAGAACTGCCCTTAGCATTTCCATTTACTGTGGTTCCCATGTTGAAAATTTTGTCCATTTTGGTCTCAACATGTTTTCACTTTAATTTAAAATTTAAAAAAATTTTTAATTTTTGAAAATTAATTTTTTTTAAATTTTTATTTTTTTCCTTCTTTCAGCTGCACCTGTAGCATATAGAAATTCCCAGGCTAGGGGTCAAATCAGAGCTGCAGCCGCCGGCCTGCACCACAGCTACAGGAACCCCAGATTTGAGCCACATCTGTGACCTGTACCACAGCTTGCGGCAACACCCAATCCTTAACCCACTGAGCGAGGCCAGGGATCGAGCCAGCATTCTCATGGATACTATGTCAGGTTCTTAACCCAGTGAGCCACAAGGGAACTCCTCACTTTAATTTTTGAGATACCTTTTTCTAGAATTTAAGTTAGTTTAAATTCTTGTTTTTGCTTGTTGTTGCTGTTTGAAGTTACTTCATTTTCTCCTGGATTCCATCACTCCTTTCAAACAGTCAGCTTTAATTCTTATGGCATCGCTTTGAAAATAATTTGTCTTTTTCTCTGCCTGCTTTCTCTTTGTTTTTAATATTTTTTCTATGTTGTGTCTAAGTGTGGTGTGTTGGCATTTATTCTGTTTGAGGTTTGTAAAGCTTATTGAATATGTGGCCTGAGGCATTTCATTAGTTTTGGAAAATTGTCATTATTTCTTTTCCCTCTATTTTTTTCTTATGTTTCTGGGACTTCAGCAATAGGCCGTTTAGACTACTTACCACATCCCTGCGTTTCTCATGTTGTTTTTGTGGTTTTCATTATGTCATTCCGATAATTCTTTCTGATCTCTTTCAGCGTGCACTAGTTCCATCTTCAGATTTTTATGATTTTGTATTAAATCCATTAGCATGATGTCGTCATAGTTGTTTAGTTCTAGAATGCTCAACTTGGCTTTTAAAAAGAACCAGGGATTTTAGCTCTTTACAAAACTCCGTATGAAAATATTTTCCAGTTCTTTGTGAAAATTCTGTCTTGCCTTTATTTCCTTGAACGTATTAAGTCTCGTTATTTTAGTCTGTATCTGAAAATGCCATTACATGGATCCCTTATGAGTTGCCTGTTTCTCTTTATTTTATTTATTTATGTAATTCTTTTTTTTTTTTTTTTTGCTTTTTAGGGCCGTACCCGTGGCATATGGAAGTTCCCAGGCTAGGGGTCAAATTGGAGCTACAGCGGCCGGCCTACACCACAGTCACAGCAACGCAAGATCTGAGCTGCCTCTGCGATCTACACCGCAGCTCACAGCAGTGCCGGATCCTTTAACCCACTGAGCGAGGCCAGGGGTTGAACCCTTATCCTCGTAGCTACTAGTCAGACTTATTTCTTCTGCTCCACAATGGAAACTCCTTACTTTTATTTTATTTTATTTTTCTCTTTTCAGGGCCACACCCGTGGCACGTGGAGGTTCCCAGGCTAGGGGTTGAATAGGAGCTGTAGCTGCCAGCCTACACCACAGGCACAGCACCTTGGCACCCGAGCTACGCCTGCGACCTATACCACAGCTCATAGACAGGCAGGATCCTTTAACCCACTGAACGAGACAAGAGATCAAACTCACATCCTCATGGATACTCGTCGGGTTCATAAGCTGCCGGGCCACAAGGGGAATTCCGACTGTTTCTCTTTATTTTAAATAAATGTTTTGTCTCCCCATGAATGGTAATTTTTGACTAGGGGCAGGCACTGTAGTTTTAGAGTTGTGGAGATAACGGGAGGCTCTGGGTGACTTCTCTTCCTGCCCCAAGCGCGTGTCTGCTCCCGGAGGGTGGCCGGACGGGGGCAGTGGAAAGCTGGACTGACTTGATTCTCTCGGGGATGAGCATAGGTCAGAGCTTGACTGCAGTCTCTTTCTGAGAGTCTGTCCACTTCTGCTTTGCCCCTTTGCCGTCCTCACTCAACACCCGGAGGTCAGCAGAGCCACCCTCCCTGCCTGCGATGCCCTGAATTCCAGTTTCTGTCCCCCCTCCAAGATCTGTCCTTGGCTCTGCCCATCACTGTGTGTTCTGCAGCTCATTTCAGCTTGAAGCGGACGGAGCATCTAGAGTTTAAACGGCCCTAAATGCCAGACCCATTTTTTTTTTATTTTCTCTCAAAATTTGGTTCTGCAATTTTTTATTGCTGCAGTAGTTTTCTGACCGGAGCTGCTGCTGCCCCTGCAGCCTCGCCCCCTCTCCGTGGACTCACTCTGGGGGCCCTGCAAGGCAGGGAGGGCAGGGAGCGAGGACGAGGGCGTGAGCTGTAGAGGGAGACGGAGGCAGATTCTGGGGTCACTGGGGAACGAAGCCCTCTAGAAGCTGAGGCGCCCCATCTGGCCGTGGAGGATATTCGTGGCCCCCCAAGGTCATGAGAAGGACTCAGGTTCACAAGTGCTCAGTGCCTGCTTCTCGGCTGAGACCTGTCTGGCCCGTCTCCGTCAGCAATCCTGGTTTTTGTCTGGCGAATGAAAGGGTGCGCACGGGCCTCTTTTTAGGGCAGAGTTCGAGCATCAGGGATGACTCAGTCCCACGATTTTTCTTGCCACTCGGTCGACCCCACCCTCGCCCACCTTCACTCTCGTCCTCTTGGTGAGTGTCACCTCCACCAGGACTTCCCCTGGAACATCTGCCCCGGGAGCCCCGGCCGTCATGGTGTCCTGGAGCCATGTGTTCTGTTTCTTTCCTGTTGGACCATTAGCCGTGAAGCATCACAGCGACTGTGGTTTGTCTGGCGAGGAGCCAAGGGGGCTCGGGAACCAGCCACGTGGCCAGTGTTTCACCTTCTTAAGAACACTTACTCCTGGATATTAACTGATTGCAGAATAAAACAGGGAGAATGTGGAGCAAAGAGGTGACCTCTAAGCAAAGAGGTGGCTCTGTGTAACCTTAGGGGGCATTAGGATCCCTGACGCTGGCCTGCACCTTGAGCTGTGACAGCCTTTTTCGGTGAAAATCTTGGAAATGCGGGTCAGAACCCCAGAGCGCGCCCAGCCCTCCGTCTGAGCTGCTGTGTTTCCTGCCCGAATGTGCTTTGGGTCGGTTTAGCTATAAGCAGGGAAAGGTTGCTCTCCCGGCTGGACCGCTGAAGGGCGATTCGTTTTGGTGGAAGCGCTCGTAATTACAGTCACGACACAAACGAGGCACTAGAACACAGGAGTCCCAGACAGTGGGGGCGCCAGGGGGCGCTGGCATCGTGACAGCGGAGGAGAAAGCAAATTAAACTGATAGCTCGCTGGTGTCCCTTTGCAGGGGCGAGCTCTCAGCATCGGTGGGTTTATGCGAGTGATTAAAAAGCGTGGCATGCCTTTCTTGGAAGGGGTTACGTGTAGTTAAGAGCCGTTAGGATGTCAGAAATACATAGGTGTGAATACCGGAGAAGGGACGCTTGCTTCGGGCGAGGCTGCTGCAGACAGACCCCCCCGCCCCCGATGTAGAAGGACGGGGGGCGACGAGAGGGCAACTGATGTGCAGATGGTGCCGCGTCAAGGTTAACTCAGTGTGGGGACGTCAGAGCAGCCGCGGGGTGACCCTGACGCCGATGAGTGATACACTGAGTTCGTTTCCACGCTTCACAGCCCTCGCTGCTCTTCTTGCCGAGTGGGGAGACGCTGCGGGGTGTGGAGCGCTGTCAGGGCTGAGAACGCAGAAACGGGTGACGCCGGCGCCCTGGAGCCGGGCTGAGGGGTCTCCATCCTTTTCTCCACACCCAGGGCACTGCCGCTCAATGGCCTTGCGGGGGCTCAATGCCAGCGCCTTGTGGCAGCAGCGCCATCGCTCTGAGGCTGCAGACATGAACGCTGAGCGTCTCCCACGCGTTCGAAGCCAGCACTGCGTGGAGATACTCCCGCTGGCCGAGCGCCAGGGCAGGTGGTGCCTGGGCTGGCCCCACTGTGATGGGTTCCGGGGCGGCGGTATTTCCTGAGAGGATGTCTGAGCAGGGAGATTTCAGGCCAGGAAAGTGAAGGTCAAAGGCAGAAGCACGTCCTCCTCTTGGCTCTGAGCCCCGGCGGGCTGGGCAGCGGGAGGGCCGGCTGCACAGCGCTGTGGGCCCCGCTGCCCGCTGGGGCGGTCTGTGCCGGTGTCTCTCCACGCGCCCCCGCGCCCCCTCGCTCATCAGTCGTACTTTCAATGCAGAGTTTAAGGAGGGCACAGTCCTGAGCGTCCACTGCTGCTGCTGATTTGGTTCCAGAGTAAAGACAAGACCGCTCTTGGCGCTGGGCAGTGGGCTGCCTTGGGGAAAAGGTACCAGCCCAAAGGCCCGGCCCGGGGTCCAGCTGCCACTCTTCTGGGTGGGCCGAAGGGGCGGGGAGACGATGCTGTCACCGAGGGCAGCCCTCCCAGCCTGCTCCTTGTGGCCGCGGGCTTCCATGGTAGGGCCAGGTGGCCAGATGGTCTTTCAGACACAGTGCCCCACCTCATGCTGTGGAGGCTCCAAGTGGCAGGTGCCTTGGGACCCCAGCTGCCGTCTGGCCTGGTGCTCGAACTTTCCAGAGGGGCTGGAGCTGCCAGATCTGCTCCAAGCCGAGCTGAGATGAGCTGGGAGCTCCACCAGAAGGTGGTCTCAGGCACCCAGGGTGGCGGGCAGGTAGGGTGGGCCGATCTGAGACGATGGGCATTCGTACTGACGATGCCAGTGATCGAGGGACCCACCCCCAGTGGCCCTGTGCCCGCACCAACGTGCATTCCGGGCCAGCGTGTTCCCTCATCCTGGTTTCAGTTCTCAGTCTCCGTGGTCGGGGTGGGGCAGGGATGCTGGCGGTTCTCTTGCCTGGCTTCACAGTGTCTCCTTTTTCTGGGCCCCTATGCTTTCTGGCTAAACCTGCAGGGAGGCAGTCCGTTCTGCAGGGACTGTCCGCTCTGGGTCCAGGGACACAGCAAACTCACGGAAGGACAGCCTCCTGCCTCCTGGGGATCAAAGGCGCTGGGTTCAAGTGCACGGAGGAAGTTGGGTTTGGGGTTAGGAGTCTCAGGAAGGGCTGGAGCAGCTGTAACGAAGCACAGTGAAAGGGCAGCATGGGAGTTCCCGCTGTGGCTCAGGGGGTTAAGAACCTGACTGGTATCCACGAAAATGCGGGTTCAATCCCTGACCTCGCTCAGTGGGTTGAGGATCCAGCGCTGCCGTGAGCTGTGGTGTAGGTTGCAGACATGGCTTGGATCCGGTGTTGCTGTGACTGCAGTGTAGGGCCAGCAGCTACAGCTCCAATTCAGTCGCTAGCCCGGGAGCTTCCGTTTGATATAGGTGCAGCTCTAAAAATGAAAGAAACAAAGAAAAAAAGGGTGGGGGGGCAGCCGAGACTTCACATCATTATCGTTTGACAGTCTGGGGGCGAGAAGTCTGTAACTCGGGGGCCGGAAGGGCAGGCTCCCTCTGGGGGCCGAGGGAGGAGCCGCTCCAGGCCCTAGATTCTGCGGCTCCCTAGTCGTCTTTGGAGCTTCCTGGCTGTGGAAGCTCATCCTGGTCTCTGCCTTCACGTGTGCGTTTGCCCGTCCCCCGTGTGTGTCTCCAAGGCCCCAGCCCCCTTTTGTAAGGACACCAGTCATGTGGGACCAGGGCCCCTCCCGGTCCGCTGCGACCTCATCTGTTTCACTGCCGTCCGCGTGAGGTCAGGCTGAGGCGCTGGCGCTGGGGACCTCGGCGAGTCTTGCAAGGACACAGCTCAAGCCCTAACAAGCCGAGGCTGGGGTTAGGGCTGGGAGGTTCCCGCGCTGCACCGGCCTGGGTAGAGGCGCTGACGTGGCTTTCGAGTCCCACGAGAGTGAAAGTGAGGCCCAGTGCCGATGCGATTCCTGGGAGGGAGATAACTTCAGCTGGGCTGATGGAAGGATCCCAGGACCTGGCCTTGTTCTCTAAAGAGAGTGGCCAGCCGCCCCGCAGACAGCTAAGTGTGTCAGGCCCTCTGCGGAGCAGGCTGAAGGGAAGGCCCAGCTCCAGGCCCGGAGCTGCCCTGTGGAATTCCATGAGAAATGCACTTCCGTCTTTTCGGCCCTGACACAGCCCGGCTCCAGGTGACAGAGGCCCCGGGTTGGATGGAGCTGGAAGGAATGAAGGCTTGTAATGCTTCTGTCTAGGACTGATTGGGGAAATGAGGTTTTCGGTCACTTTTGGTAATTTTTTCACTTTTAATAGATGTTAATTAATTCGATAACTTCTTCTTCCTCATAGAAAGTGGGAGATGTCAAAATCATGGACTATCAGGCCTCACTTTTAATGAGACGTAGTTGTATTTTTCTTTCCTTTTTTTCTTTTTTTACAGCCACACCTGTGGCCTATGGAAGTTCCTCGGCCGGGGGTCGAATGCGAGCTGTAGCTGCTGGCCTACACTGTGGCTCGCGGCAATGCTGGATCTTAACCCAATGAGCGAGACCAAGAATTGAACCCGCGTCCTCGCAGAGACAACATCAGGTCCTTAACCCACTGAGCTACAACGGGAACTCCTAGCTGCCTTTTCCAGTTAGACACACACATGCTGGATGGCAAGCGAGGAAGCTGGCCTCACAGGCAGCAGGCAGAGGACTGTCTCACAAGGAAGTCTGCCTGGAGCTCGAGACCCCCCTGGAAGCGTACGTCACCCTAGCTGGGCAACAGCCGTGGGCCCCGTGTCTCGGCTCTGCCCTGCACTGCACCAGGGGGTCGGAGAGCCTCACGCGGTTCTGTCAACAGTACCCTCCCCGGGAATCTGCGGCGCGCCTGGCTCCCTCTCCTTGGGTCTTTACAGAAGGTGTTGTGTACCTGCTTCTAAATCAGAGTCTGTGAACATTGGTGAGCGCCTACTGTGTGCAAGGCAGGCTGCAGGGTGAGGCTGGGTGCATGCACGCGCTGGGTTCAGATTTACAAGGAAGAGTGTCACAGCGCCATTTGCAGACAGGTCCCTGGGGACAGGAGGGAAGCGAACAGCGCCCGTGGGGTGAGAAGGGGTCTTGGCGGACGGAGTCCGGGAGGGTGGACGATGCCTGAGCTGGGTCCTAAAGGGGGGTAAAGCGATCTAGAGCGTCCCGGGCGCTCACTCGGGTGTCCTGGACCAGAGACAGGGCCGGAGCGCTCCAGATCCAGGGGTGCAGGTTGATTGAGGCCCAGCCGGTGTTCCTGGTTGAGCCAGAGAGAGGCCCCGGCACAGCCTCTGGGGCGAGAGGCGGCGCGCACGGAACAGTCCTGCCAGCTCTGAGCCCGGATCCTTGACAAAGGGCTACTCAACTAGTCACTCTCCTCTGCTTCTTTTGGAAATACAGCCGCATCTTGCAAGCCGTGGATATTGTTAGTAATTTCCATTCAAGCCACACATTTACCTTTTTTTTTTCTCTTTCGTGTCGCACCTGCAGCGTATGGAGGGTCCCAGGCTAGGGGTCAGATCGGAGCTGGAGCTGCCGGCCTACACCACAGCCACAGCAATGCCGGATCCAAGCACCTTGAGGGAACGCTGGAACCTCAGCCTGCTGAGCAGGACCAGGGCTCGAACCCGCATCCTCATGGCTACCAGTTGGGTTCGTTTCGACAGAGCCACAGTGGGAACTCCCACACATTAACTTCTGATCCAAGCATTATGAGACACTCGGCCGTCACCGAACCTCCCACCTGTGGGATGGGGTTTGGACTTTTGGCTGGTGACAAAGGCAACCAAACCAGGCCTTCCTCCTCTGAGCTCCCTCGGCAGTGTGGCTTGGGAGGAGAGGGGAACACACTCCCATTGCTCGCTTGTGTCGCTTTTTGTGGCAGTTACTTGATGGAAGCTTGAGTTTATCTTCTAGCGAGGGAGCGAGGGGCCCAGGGCTCCGAGCAGCTGCCTCTCCCCTGCACAGACGCCCCCTGATGTGGGTGGCTTTCCAGGCATCTCGCAGAGAAGATTAACTGCCAAGGTAATAAAGGCAACTGCATTTAATCATTTTCCTAATTAACGCGTTTGTTGCCACTCCTTGCTGCTTTCTGGGCTGAATGTAATGAGCAGGAAGGAATCGAGTGACACAGGGACCCCCGGCGTTTCCCCCTAAAGGTTAATTAACCTGGGTGGCATGTGGGGGACGATGCCCGGTCCGTGCCAGTGGGGGCCACGCCGAGGACGTGGCAAAGCACACGCCGAGCCTGCGTGTGGGGTAATGTCACCGGAAGTGAAACTTTGGATGATGGGCTGTTGCCTTTGAAAGGATGATAACGTGGCTATTGATTGAATTCAAAGCTGAGCCCATTACATTGGGACGCTTCTAGTAAATGAGAAACGAAAGAAAGGAGTTGCCGAGCAGAACTGTAAATTGAAACAGTGCTTCTATGCTGGAGCTCGAATAAAAATAGACTTAGTGTCAGTTTACGTATCCATCTAGGTTGGTATCTGTCTTCTGCAGTGGCTCTAGGGCAAAAGGCTCTTTTCAAAGAGCCAGGGCTTGATGGTGGGTCCTTCCCACAAACTGGGGGTGCTTCCCAGTTGGTGCACCTGCCTGCATTGTGCTCATGGTCCAGGATCAGATTTCCGAGGACACAGCCCCCCGGCCCCGTCAGAGTACCCCAAGCTCCTTATTGGCAACAAGGCTGAAGTTCACCTGGTCCACCAGAGAAGCTCCAGAGGAGAAAGCCCCCGGCAGGAAGCTCTCATTGGACTAAAAATGAGTTTGTTGTGATGCATAATAGGATTAGGAAGAGAGCCAGAGCAGCAGCTCCCCCACCGGCCAACAAAATTAAAAACAGGATGGGGCGCAATTTAGGAGCGAGCGCAGGGGAAAATCTTCCAAATAAGCATGTGCTTAAGCTCAGCAATCACACTTATAAAGAATGTCATCCTAGAGAAATAATCACAGATCTGCGTGAACATTTGGCCGTGAAGATACTCATTATTTGAATTTTAGTAAAAAATCGGAGACAGCTGTGGCTTTAGGAGTTTGGTAGGAAAATCGGCCAAATGGGAAGGTTTTCCACGTGAGGCAGTCCCCCGGGTCTCTGCAGACACCGGCGTAGGACTGACTTGAGTTCTGACCCGGACGCTCAGGGGAAGGGGTCAGTCCACAAAGCCGCCTCTCTTCAGACACCAGTGCAGTCCAGTTGTCATCTGTATTTTGACTAACTGGCCGTAAATCGGCAACCCCACGCCACTCTTCGGGTTTGGTCATTTCCTGTGAAGGCTCAGAGACCCGGAGGAGGGCCTGAGCCACGTCTGTCGGTGTGTCACAAAGGAGAGACCTGAGGCGATGCACGGACGGCCAGATGAGGGGGGACACTGGGCGAGGGTCTGAGCGCGGGAGCTGTGTCTCCGCAGCCTGGGGCCCACCGCCCTCCCGGCAGGTGGATGCGGTCACCACCCCGAGCCCTCGGAGCCTCGTCGGCTGGTGATTTCGAATGCCGATTTCATCCTGTAGGCACGACTGATGACCGACTCAGTCCCCAGCCCCCCTCTCCTTCCTGGAAGGTGGGTGGTGGGCGGTGGGGCTTCCAGGCAAAGTCCGGCCTTTCTGGTGACCAGGCCCCATCCTGCAGTTCACCAGGCGCTCCCCCAGAGTCACCCCATTGGAACGGAAGACGCTCCTATCCTTCATGGAATGACGAGGGTTTTAGGGGCTCTGGGCTGGCAGCCGGAGGTGAAGGCCAGATGCATCGTCCCTACCATGTCAGACCATCACAGCAGCCGCACAGATAGCATCTGTGTAACACTGAGCCAGTTGCCACTCGGGGCCTCAGTTTCCCACTGGCGACTTGAGAGTGTCGCTTGGGGCTTCAGGTGAAATGCTGCATGTTAAAGGCTGAGAACCAGGCCTGCCCCGTGGGAAGTCTGTTGTTGCTGCCGATGTGACAGGTCAGACACGGACGACTCAGTGACAGGGGCTGAGCTATTCAAGTGATGCTGCGTCTTTGCTGAGCAGAGCAGTGCCCCAGTTTAGGGGAAACCAGTTATTTGGGGCTGTCGTGGCGTAGTGGTTAACAAATCCGACTAGGAACCACGAGGTTGCGGGTTCGATCCCTGCCCTTGCTCAGTGGGTTAAGGATCCAGCGTTGCCGTGAGCTGTGGTGTAGGTTGCAGATGCGGCTCGGATCCCGCGTGGCTGTGGCTGTGGCGAAGACCGGCAGCTACAGCTCCTGTTAGACCCCTAGCCTGGGAACCTCCATATGCTGTGGGTGCGGCTCTAGATAAGGCAAAAACACACACACACGCAAAAAGAGTTATTTGATAACTAAAACATGGTTCTATGCTAATTCTATGATAAAGTATATATGTATTACGTGTATAAAGAGAACCACTGCTAACATTTTATTGTTTCATCTCCGAATATATTGCATAATTTAAATATAATATTAAATATTGTAACAATTATATTAAATAATTTAAATATAATGTTAAATATTATATATATTTATACACATGTACACATGTGCATATTACATATATATGACATATAATAATTGACTAAACCAATTTACTATTAGCACTGGTTCTTTTTGGATACGGGAAAGAGAATTGATTTTAAATTTAGTCTGTATGGGAGTTGCCGTTGTGGCGCAGTGGTTAACGAATCCGACTAGGAACCAAGAGGTTGCGGATTCGATCCCTGCCCTTGCTCAGTGGGTTAACGATCCGGTGTTGCCGTGAGCTGTGGTGTAGGTTGCAGACGCGGCTCGGATCCTGCGTTGCTGTGGCTGTGGCGCAGGCCAGTGGCCACAGCTCCGATTAGACCCCTAGCCTGGGAACCTCCACATGCCGCGGGTGCGGCCATAAAATGACAAAAAAGGCAAAAAAATAAATAAATAAATAAATTTAGTCTGTATGTTTGCCATAGTTTCCAAATTTTCTGTGGTAAAAATACATATTAATTTTCAATGAGAAAATGCTCTTAAAATAATATCTATTTAATTTTACTCAACATCAGATGCCGAAATTGGGAGTTTAGGACTGAAATGAAAATCCATTTACTTTGAGAGAATACCGCTCTCGTATTTACATATAAACACACAGCCTAAGTTTTGTCATTATTTGTGTCTAATGAGGTCATCAGATCAAGACAAGAGAGTGAGCGGGAGTTCCCGTTGTGGCTCAGCAGTAACAAACTAGACTAATACCCATGAGGATGCGGATTCGATCCCTGGCCCCACTCAGTGGGTTAAGGATCTGGCATTGCCATGAGCTGTGATGCAGGTCGCAGACGCGGCTCTGACCTGGTGTTGTGTGGCTGTGGTGGAGGATGGTAGCTGCATCTCCGATTCTACCTGTGGCCTGGGAACTTCCTTATGCCGTGGGTATGGCCCTAAAAAGGGAAAAAAAAAGAGGCAGGAGAGTGAGTGAGTTGGACAGCTTAGGCGTCGGCCACTCTGCTGGGGCAGGGGTTGCTCTGCCCGTTCCTGGCTGGGTCAGCAGTGAGTGCGTGTGTCCACGTCTCATCGTGGACACCGCTGGTTCTCAGATCGAGTGGCAGTCCTGCGGTCCCAGAGGGCAGTGTGGATGGACCTGCTGCGGGACAGAGGGACACAGTCCAGGTGAGAACCAGCATAATGCTGCCTGATCCATGTAATGGGTATTTTTGGTCCCCTGACAGCAGCTCCTTAGTGCGAATGAAGGAAAGGAAGGCACTGCAGTATTTAGCACCCCTTTTCAATTATTCATAAAACACTGAATCCTGAAGCACTAACAAGGCACCCCGTAAACATTTTTTTTTTCTTAAAAACGAAATTCAGTTGGCAGTGTTTGGGGTGCTCCAGGGTATAATAAATAGCTTTTTCAAATAATGAAAAGAAAAACAAGGTCTGAATGACTGGGATCAAAAGTTTAGAAACACTAATGTTTTCTCTCTAAGCTGACCCCAGAGGACAGCTGCTGCGTCCAGCGCTAAGGGTAAAGGGGAATCCTGGAAGAGGGGCGGCGCAGTATAACGAAACACGCAAGACTCTTACATTTAGAAAGTGGGGGACCAGGAGGCACTCTGCTCACAGAACAAAGGCCCTGGGCTTTTGCCCACACCTCTTTTATTTAGGAGGTGCCGTATGTAGATGAGTGGGCGGGAGCAGGCCTAGGCAATGACAAGCCTACCTCTTAGTGAATAATAAAGGAAACAGCATTGGTGCATACGTCTAGCTGCATACAATGCAGCTGCTTATAGATTAGCGTAGTTTAAACATAATGTCTATGAAGGAGACCCTGTACTTTAACACTCTTGAGTCTGCAGATATTTGCCTTCAGCAGAGTTCAGCTGTTCAGTGGTCTCCGACAGACAGCCTTGATTTAGTGGGATGGGTGAGGGGTGGCAGCGAGCAGAATGAGAGACGGGAAATAGAAGTGTAAACAGAAATTTAGCAAAACGAGCCTCCCTGTTGCTTTTACCCTCGTCACATGCAGGTTTTAAATGAAGATAGCAGAGTAAGAATAGATTTTCTTTCGTCCTCATTCATGCTAAATAATTGCATCCCTAACTTAACGGTTACTTGAACAAGATGTAGAAGAAATCAATGAGAAGATAATCAATGAGTTTGTAAGCATCATTTTATGAAATCTTCTTTGCAAAAATCCAAATACCCATCACCGTTGAAATCCTCTAAAGGATCTCATTTCTTGAAGGAAAGAATTGACAGGTGTAGACCCCCAAAGCACCCATCCTTTGTTGTTGTTGTTTACTAAGCAGATTCTTTTTGCTTATTAAGGGGCATTGCTCTAGCCAAAACAGGTTCTTGGCACAGAAATAGCTAAGGTATTATGGCTTTATTTTTCTAGCCTCTCAGAATTAGGAGAGGTTGTCCGTTACTTTATTTTTATTATTTTATTTTATTTTATTATTTTATTTTATTTTTAGGGCTGCAGATGCAGCATATGAAAGTTCCAGGCTAAGGGTCAAATTGGAGCTACCTACACATTGGAACTGGCCTACAACCACAGCCACAGCCACAGCCACATCAAATCCGAGCTGCGTCTGCGACCTACATGACAGCTCACAGCCATGCCAGGTCCTTAACCCACTGAGCGAGGCCAGGGATCGAACCCTTATCCTCACGGATACGAGTCATATTAATTTCCGCTGAGCCATAATGGGATTGCTCCTCCCGTAGCAATTATTAGGCTTTCCCGGAGTGCCTACTTCGATGCAGGCAGTGGGCTGCTCACTGAGGTCATCTGTTTCTAGCGCTCGTGCCTGCACACACATGGTTCAGCTCCTTCTCTACGTCTGAGTAGGAGAGAATTCTTTCTATCAAATTTCTGATCCTGGGCCTTTGTGATTAAAAGTCTACACTTTTCACTGTTGTCTCTTAAATTCTGGGTACCTTGGCCTCAGTCGCTACCAGCTCTTTTGCCCCTTCCTCTCCCATCTCACCTTTCTGCTTAATTTGTGCTCCGATCAAATTAAACAGCCTGTCACTCTGCACATGCCATGTAGGAGCCCATCTCTGAGATCTGACTCGGTTTTATTTCTTTTTCTTTTTCGCCGTTCCATTTGCATGTCTAAATTCTTCTTGTTTGTCAATGTACAGAAAAAGGCATTTCCAGAAAAGACTCTCTGATCTTTGCCACCGAGTCACCTGTCATCTGGCACAGCCTTTTCTTGGAAGCATCAGGACCAGTCTCAAATCACCTGCCAGCATCCCCTTGGTGTCAGGGAGATTCTCTTGTCCAGCTGCCTGTATCCCTATTAAGTTCCCTCTAAGAACCGCTTCTGCACCTCCTGTAGATTTTGTATGGTTTTGTTTCTCTTGTCTGCTGAGATGTGAGTTACTCCAGAGTAGATCCTGACTCATGTTTACTTTATTGGAGGGAGGGTTGCCCTTAATCAAGGATTTCATCCATGAGCAGCAGTGAGAAATGATTAGGTTAATACTGTAATTAGTTCAGGCTTACCAGTGAAGTGTCTCAAGCCTCCTAAAATCAGACACTGAATTATCCAGAAATAGAAAACAGTGAACAGCTTAAAGATACATATTCTGTTTGGGGAGAGTACTTTTGGTTAAGACGTGGGGTGCATGTCTGGGCTGTGAACTAGCAAGGTCCCCACTGATACCTTTTAGTCACGCCTCTCTGGTGTTTAAAATAAGAGAGTGATTGGAAAATCATCGGTACGAGTGCCTTCTCTCTGAGAACCAAAATTCCTTCAACGCCTTCTACCTCCTGGGTTAGGATGCTGAGGCTGGGCTCCATCTCTAACTATGACGTTGTCTGACAGTGTTCAGTGTTGATCATGACCAAGACCTGGGGTTGTCCCTTGACTGGTACCTGATTTAACAAAGAAAATACAGAACAAAACTGCAGCTCTCATGATTGTCTGTTACCTGATAGTCCCCTTAATGATAAGAAGCAGGGGAAGCGAAGGGATTTAATTAGCATTTAAAAGAAGAAAATCTTGACCTTGTGATTTAATGAGCTTGGTGAAACTATTGCTCTGAGCATTGTTGCAAAGATGACGTGAAATGGTGTAGAAGTTCACAGCCAATCTGAATATAGGAAATCCACTGACCTTTGTTTAGTCGCATACTTAGATATGTCTAGCCAGAAGGAGAAAACTGTTGATAACACGGATAACAAAGCTAGACCACAGCCACGGAGTTCAGTGCGTGAGACTGCTTCGTCTTCCTCATTTTGCTTTGTCTCATCCCCCTTGTCTGCCAAGTGGGATTATCACAGCAGCCCTGGCTGGTCGTTGTGATAACTCAGTGAAATAATACGTGGCTGTTACCATCACTCAATGAAATAGTATATGGCCAGTAGCCTTGTGCCTAATCCAGAGTAGGCATGGAAGGAATCAGTGAGGGACTAATGAAAAGAAAAGAATGTCTTGGCTAGGAGAGTCATAGGTGATGTCGTGTGTGTATCAGGCAAAGGGGTCACACATTATGTGACAGACAATGAGCAGTCATTTGTGGTTGTTCAGCAAAGCACGGTTCTATGACGATTAATTTAGTACTAGTATAAAGAAGTGAACTGGAGGGGAACGAGGACAGAAACAGGACACGATTGCCAAAGTCCATGCATGAGTGACGGATATGACCGTGTAAATCAGAGCGAAATGCAGGTAGAAGAGGCTTTAAAAGAAGAGACCCCGAATCTGCCTGGTGAGAATATGAGAGGGAGTTAGTAAGGGCACTTTCAATTAGGAGACCGAAAAAGAGTGGAAGTCAGAAATATTTGAAGACAGAGTTAACTGGGGAAGTGCCAAGTTCAACTTTCAGAGCCTATTGAGTTAATGATTATGCAGCATCACTGGAGGTGAACAGTAGAAAGTTCAGAGTCAGGACAAATGATTAGGAAAGATTCTAAGGACGGATGGTCAGATTTAAGGTTGGACTCAATGACTGAGACCACGTGAGTGAGTGGGAATTCTGAGGAGGAAGAGCAGAGACTAAGAATTCCTTGAGGGAAGTGCAGCAGAGGGGACCTAGAGGAAGAGAACTGTCAGAAAGCAGGTGCTGCCCAGTCATGAAGACTAAGGACAGGCCACTGGGTTGTCTGAAGAAGGATGGAGAGCATACTCAGTGCAGTCCTGGAAGAAGTGAAGATGTGAATTCAGATGCTGTCCTGTCCAAGAGACCGAAAGGCGAGGAGCTGTCCTGGCTGCTGGCCTGGCTCCAGCCGATGACCATGCGGGCCTTGGTATGCGCTGTGTTGTGCTGGTAGTCCTGGGTTCTTTCCTAAGTTCGAGCTTGTGACTTTGAAGGGGATGCCACGTGGTAACCAAAAAACAAACATCCAAACAGAAAACCCAAAAAAACTGTCTATGGGAAGAGTCCCTGTGCTCTGCTAATTTTCTAAAATAGGAAAATAGCTACCCTTGTCTACTGAGCTTGTAGCTGGTTTTCCCACCTGGGCTGCATTTGGATAAAGCTTTATTACTGGGTTTTTTTAGAAGTATACTCTATGCAATGTGAGGGTTTTTGTTAAGTAGCAAGTCCACAAGAGCCAGTGCTGCCTTTTTAGAATTTAGTTTCTAGAATTTAGTTTCAGTCAAGAGATTAACGACCATGCTATACTGGGAGCTGGTCTCTTTTTATCTCTGCGTTGTGATTAAACCTGTCCCCAGAGACAGTGCTCTACTCCCCTAAGTCCAGGGCACTCCTCCAGGCCTTCACAGCAGCTGGGGCTCTGATTTCTTTTCAGGCTTCTCACACTGCGGTTTATTTGAGGTATGACGTGCTTGTGTCTTTGAGAACTAGTTAATAATCTGGATTCATAAAAGCACTGGCAGTGGCGGGTATAATTCACTGGTAATTTATCTTCTCTCTTTTTTTTTTTTTTTTTTTTT
>PVHT020000009.1:21494105-21541765 GCA_004024745.2 Catagonus wagneri | reverse complement strand
AGCCGCGTCTGCGACCTACACCACAGCTCACGGCAACGCCGGATCGTTAACCCACTGAGCAAGGGCAGGGATCGAACCCGCAACCTCATGGTTCCTAGTCGGATTCGTTAACCACTGCACCACGACGGGAACTCCAATTTATCTTCTCTTGATACTTTGTAGTAACCCTCTCATACTGCTCCTGTGGATGAAGAAGTAAATTCACCGAAATACCAGAGTGAACAGCAATATCCAGGATTATCCTCCCTCCGGCAGAGCTGGAATCCAGTTCGGTTTAGTAGTTGAGGACTTTGGATGCACTTTCACTCCCCCAAAGGCCAACTGGATTTGCAGGTGATTAGGAGGGCTGGGGCCCGGGGAGTACAGGTGTGGCGGCAGCTGGACGAGTGCAGTTTTATTTAAAGTGCTCATTGTGTGCAGCAGATTACCAGCCTCCACCCTGATCTCCTGGGGAGGTGGTGCATCTGGCCCGCTGAAGTCAGTGGAGGGGGGTTTTTGAAAAAAAAAACGAAACCCCAAACAGGTATCATGTGGTCTTGTGGGGGTCTTGTTCACACACATTAGGAGATCAGGGAAATCCTTCTTCTTGACCTAAGGTGTCCCGATAAAAGAGAGAAGGATAAACTGGAGACAGCATCCATGTCAGGCTGGGATGGTCAGATCGCAAAAACCGTTCCTGCAAAAACAGAGAAGGAGGCCAAAAGGCGCAAGAGGAATATGACATACCCATGAGATGTCATGCTCTGGGCTCTGCCGATCTTTTCATTGCATCTCCTATTAGGTTGCAAACATATCACAACTGGGGGTTCCCTACCATGCATAGGGTTTGCTTCTCCAAGTGAGATGGAAAGCTCCTGCTTTACTGCATCACGAGGGTAAACAGGTCACCTACAAGCTGTGCCTGCCTCTATTGCATCATGTGCTTCTTCCATCCTTCCACTGTGATTATTGTGCAAAGACGCAGACAAATTATTGTGTCCTCTAAAATTCCTTGTGCCATACTTGCCAACCATATGCTACGAAGCAACACCTTCTATCACGAGTGACATTATCCAGTGTCACATTTCGCCTTGTCTCTGAAGACACAGTGGTTGAGTAGCTGCTTCATCGTGGGCGAGACAGGAGCCAGGCCACCATATTCTGTTACTGTGCTCACTGCGGGGTGCTTTTGGATGCGTGAGAGGCCATGCAGATGGCTGGAATTTCAGGACCAGCCAGAGGATGTCCAGGTGGTATGTCATATCCATTGGCTGCGTCTCAGACTTTCGGCCCCAAGAACAGAGTGATGCTGAGAACAGGCAGGCAATGCCATCTGTGAATTCTGCTTCCAGCTGCCTGCAAGACAGGGGCAGCTGAGGGTGACTGGGGGGTCTTTCTCCACGGAGGTCTCGTCATGCCAAAAGAAGGGGGATGGATATTTTGGTGATAGGACTTCAAATAAGCAGATCTTATGAACCTAGCTGGCTTCCCTGCCTACGGACTCTGCCCTTCCCTTGTTCTGTGGGCTCTAGGCTTGCATGCTTCTTTCTGGTCATGACCCTGGCGAGCAAGTGGAGCTGAGTGATGCCAGCTGGGCAGCTCTTTGGGCACACAGACTCTCACCCAACTCTGTCCTCACACTAGACAGATGGGGGAGCACAGTTGTCCAAAGCCCAGATTTTGGAAGGGTCAGTTTCAGCTCTGTCCCTTCCTGGCTGTATCACTCTGAACAAATGACTTAACTTCTTAAGGTTTCTGTTTCCTCACCTGCCATTCGAAAATAATTCCACCACTATCTTGGTAGTGGTGTAGGGATAAATAAGACGACCCATATAGCGATTTTTATCCATAATTTACCATTAAACCAGTGTTGTATCCTTTAACGCTGCTCTCTCTGTCACTCGCTGTTCCATTGTCACTGTCCAGTGGATTATTTTTTAACCTATATAAAGAAAGCTCTGCCACCTGGATGTTTAACCTTCCTAAATTCTTGTCATTCTTGACAGCAGCTATCTCAAGCTGCAAGATGCTCCTGCGCCCTGAAAATACTCCCAAAATGTCAATTCCGTGCTACCGTTGAAATACAAATACTATTTCTACCAGCCTGAAGGCTTAATCTCATTAGTAATTCTTTTCTTTTTAATTAAAGAAGCTCAAAAAGAATAAATTTTGAGCACAAAAAAAAAAACAGTAGTGTTGTAACATGATGGGAGTGTTAGCTGGCACTCTGGTGGTTATCATTTTACAGTGTGGAAGTGTATGAGATCAACACGCTGTACGCTTTAAATTTACACGATGTTATATGTTGCTTATATTTCAATAAAGCAATTCTGGGAAACTGGAAACAATGCATTTTCCGTCTATTGCTTGCAAGCCTTCTTTGAACTAAAATTAAAAAGAGTCCCAAAAGACTTTAGAGAAATAACTCAGAGTGCCATGGAGTCTTAGAATAGAAAGGAAACCAGGAGGCTATGTGGCTTACTACTCAGGAGAAAAAGGAATCCTTGAGGCCATGAGACTTGATCTTGTCTGGACGTTAGAATCACCTGGGAAGCCACCTGTTGTAATCCCCATTCCCAGGCTGTACCCCAGCCCCGTCAAATCCGAGGGACAGTATTTAAGACTCAGATGGCCCCCGTGGACAGCTGGTGATTCGGAGATGTCTCTGCTGATGGTCACGCCATCCTCGATGCAGGTTCCCAGGGGAGAGGAGCTGGTTGATGACTTGCGTGGTGTCTTAGTCAGCCCAGGATGCTATCACCAAACATCGTGAACTGGGTGACTTATAAACAACAGATATTAATTGCCCACATTTCTTGGGGGGGAGGAGTCAGAGATCAGGGGCCGGCGTTGACAGCTTCTGACGAGAGCCCGCTTCCAGGTTGCTGATGGCTGTCTCCCCACTGTGTCCTTTACACGATGGAAAGAAAACCAGCTCACCCTCTGGCCCCACCTCTTTAGGGCGCTAATCCCATCCGTGGGCTCCGCCCTCTTGACTGACCAGCTCCCAAAAGACCACCAACGCACTGGGGGTTAGAGTTTAACGTACGGATTTTGAGAGGACACATTTGACCCATAACGGTTAGTAAACCATCGTGGCTTCCTGTGCGGGGTGGGAGGCTTACAGTCTGTACACTGGGTGAGATGCACTGACTCTGGCTGTTTGATGCCACGTGGAAACGTGGATTGAGCATTGCCTGATGTCCTATATATAAAAAAAAAGCTGGAAATACGGATAGTCACAGCCTTGGTTTTAAATAATTTAAAGATCGAAAGCACAGGGTGCGGAAAAATTCACTGTACTTACAGGTTGTCGAGTGTGTGACTCCGGGCCTTCAGAGGGACCCCAGGCCAGTGAGGGGCTGGACACTGTCTGGAGAGAAGACAGCTGCGGGCAGTGGAGCACACAAGCATGATGGAGCAAAGAAAAAGACGGAAATGGGGTCAGGAGGAAGCTGTGCCAGTCCCAAAGGGTGAGGGAAAAGGTGTCGATGCTTGCTGGCTTCTGCACTCTCGATGTGTCGGCATTTCCCTCCTAACCGGTGAAGCCTGATTAGAAAGAGTCAAACACTCATTGCAGAAATCCTGCTGTGAGCTCCCTTATCTTGCTCCCAGTCCCCAGTGCGGCCAGGCAGTAAGGAAACAGGAAGCTCCCTGCGATCTGATCTTAGGGCTGACCCTGCGGGGGTCCTGCAGGCTGTGCCTCGGGGTGGGGGCGAGAGGCGGGAGGGGACTCAGAGGGCAGGAAAGACCACAGCCAGCGGGTGTCTGAAGTTCTTCAACCAGGGGTCAGTCCTTTGGCTTATCCAGTGGGGTCTCTGACCTGAATGCTGAATTATGCCAATAATGCAGACCATGAACGCTTCCCAGGTAAAAAAGAGGAAGCAAAGGCGCGAAGTGGGAGCAGAGCTTTGGGTTGGCTTTGTCACAGGGCCCGGGGGCGGCCACAGAGCTCCGGAGAGCTGCTTCCCCGGGAGAGTGTGAGAGCCCTACGGCCAGTGTCCGAGGGCCAAAGTGGGAAAAGCCCCAGAGGTCAACTGGCATCGGAGAAAGGAGGAGGAGGTCCGAGAGGGGGCCGCCGGGACAGGCCATGTGTGGATAAGTGGCCACGGGTTCGGCCATTCCTGGGGCATCTTAAACACTCACTAGTTGAAGTCAGAAGGTTAATCCTCTTTAATTTTTTCTCAAAAAGGAATTTGATTCTCTTATTGAGAGCAGATTAGATAAGAAATGGGACCAGGGAAGGTTTAAAATTAAAAAAAGTGAAGGAAGGGAAAGGATGTGAAAAAGGACGAAGGCTGGGGAAAGAGGTCCAGGAGAAGCATTGGCTCCTTCCTGTTTTCCAGGCGCAGGCCAAGCGTCTGCCCGGGCTGTGTCAGTTATCCCAGGACAAAAATATCTAATACCTGTCAGCAGAGCAATAGAATCTTTAATTTGCTGTATCCTGCTCTGGTAGCATCATTGGTAGTTAAACCCTGTTTAAGAAAAGTGAAGATGATAACTTGAACTGAAAACCAAAGAAGCAGCTATTTGCTTGGATCTTGGATCGTTAAGTTGCCAACCCTCGTTGGATGGTGTGAGTGAGAAGTTAATTAACCTAAATCACCCATTCTGGCAACAAAGCCATGGTCCTGTATTTGTGCCTGAGTAAGCCCTACAAGTCTGAGCGGCACTGGATGCCACGCACAGTGGTGTGCCCTGGGGACAGTGGGCTCTAAGGGGCTTCGGGTCAGTCCCCAAGGGTCCCTGGCTGTCTGGAACTCAGCACAGCTGTTCGGCTGTGGAGAGGCTTTAGGACAGTCTGATCCAGGGGCAGGTGGTTTATCGGTTGTGACAATCCGGCGCTGGAGCGTCCGCCAGCCCCTCTGAGCAAGGTCAACGCTTACCCTCAGTGATTCTGTTCGAGCTGTGAGCTTCTTTGTAGTCTGCGGCTAGGCTTGAAACGGACTTTGCGTGGAGGAGGTAGTGGGGATGGCTGGTGTTTGTCACTGCTTTCGTAGTGAGTGGGAAAAATAATGACCACGTGGGACACAGACACCCTGTGATAGCTTTTGTCGGATCCTTTGTGTGTGCGGGGGTCGGGGTGGGGTCCTTTTCTTTGATTTGGGTGAGAGAGTTTTGCTGCCTCCAGAGCCACTGCTGGGATCTCCGGGTGCCCAGAAAGCATGGCAGTCTGAGGGGCACCGCCAAGGACACGTGTACAACCAGCGACACTGAGAATGATGCCTGCGTGCTGATTTAATAGGGAACCAACCAAGGGAGATGGAGGGTACGTGCTCGATGGAACGAGCCCTTCGTTATCTGACCGGTCTCCTTGGAAACTCATGAAGAAGGGAAATTAAAGCATATGTTCCCACCACTCTGGTTACCAGCCAATAAAAAATATGGGCTAATGCTTTGTTTTGGTATCTGCCTCCCTGCAAATGATGTGTAAACAATGAATGAGGTATTATTGATTTAACTGCAAGGAATCCCATTAGTGGCCTTGAGCTTTGTACTCATAAGATAGAGTCTGACACAGTCACAATGAAGGAAAAAGCTTCAGGGAGTGCAGGATTCTGCAGGAAGACTGGGGAGGAAGCTGAGGGCTGCTCCCCAGTGTGAAGGACTGAGCGTGTGCCAAGCTGTCCTTGTACGGGGCGCAGATCATCCAGTGGTCCTGCGGGCTTTTCAGAGACTGATGAAACTGTTGTCATCAGCAGGTGGCGTCAGGAGGGGGCAGTGTCGCTCCCTTTCTGGTGGCCTCTCCTTGACTCCTGCTGATTCTGATCACCGCCCTTGCATCCAGCCTGTCTCCCACCAGGCAGACTCCGAACGCGTCTGGGTGAGACAAAGTGGCAGACGGAGGTGCGTCAGGCACAAGGTGGCTGGTGCAACTCGCTAGCTCTGTCATCAGTTCGAGTCCCACGGTCAGGAACTGGGCTCCCGTGACCCAGACCCACCTCAGGCACGGCGCTGAGACTGGCTCAGGTACCTACCTCCGCGCCTGTCCCATCTGTGACGTGGCGAGAGCGATAATCATCCGGAGTTGCTGAGAGGATAAGGTGGGTCGCTGAGTTGTCTATAAAACACCAGGCACGTGGTTAGTTTGCAAGCAGCGGGGCAGGCTGCTCTGTGGTCCGCAGGCTGGAGGAGCGGGTGTTGCCATGCGGTGCAGCTCAGGGCAGTGAAGGTGTCAAGTGCAGCCAGCATGGCAGTGCGCTGCGCTGAACTCCGCGGGGATGAGCGGAGAAGGCAGGGAGGGCGCTGATGGGCGGGAGCCAGGCGGTGAGCGGGGTCCTAGAGCTGCCCTAACAAAGGGCTACACGCTGGGCGGCTGGAAACGGTGGATATTTCCTCTGCGCAGGTCTGGGAGCCGGAAGCCAAGATCAAGGCGTTGGGGTGGGGGTGGCTTCCTTCTGGGGGCCGCGGCGGAGAACCTCCCCGGCTCCTGCAGGCTTGGTGTCCGTGGTTTGCAGATGCACCACTGCCTCCTCTGCCTCGGTGTCACCTGGCCATCCCCTCTCTGTCTCATATAAGGACCCTCGTCACAGTGCCCACCCAGGTCCAGGATGACGTCATCCCCATGTCCTGACCTCAGTTACATCTGCAGAGCCCTTTATTAGAGTCATGTTTTGGGTTCCAGGTGTAACTTCTGGGGGGGGGGTGCGCCATGCAGCTCACTACACGTGGTGCACTGGAAGCAGCAAGGAGGCGCTGGTTTCTCAGAAAGGTGGCCTCTTAGCTGAGGTGGAAGTTGGAGTGGGGGTGGGGAGGTGATGGGAGGGGGAGTGGAGACGGGAGAGGGGAGCAGGGCAGGGGGAGATGGAGGCCGGAGGGGAGGGGGAGTGGAGGGGAAGCGCACCCCCAAACACAGCTTCTCTCCAATGCCGTGCTTTGGGGAACCTCAGCACTGCCTGGAGATGCTGTTTTCTGGTCTTGGTATTAGATTTGGCTCATGCTTTTCTGAACTTTTGGAATCGACATGGGATGTTGGTTTTTGGAGACAGGGAAACCAGTTTGTGTTGTAAATTTGAGTTTGGCACTTGCCATCAGCCTCTGCATGGATTAAATGGTGTCACTGTGGGTGCCGACCAGCAGCACCCCCTGAGCGGAGTTCGGGGTGCAGACCAGGAGCGGGGCACTCTGTGCTCTGGGAAAACTGAGAGATCAGGTCTTCAGACAGCTAGATATTTCTAGGAGAAGATTTTATGAGCCCACTTCTCGCATCGCCTCATACTTAGAAAAACACTAAAATCCTTCATGGCGCTGTCTGCTCCTTGTGACTAATAATAACCTTCACGGGACCAGACGAAAACTTGTAAAAGCTGTGTGTGGCTGCGTGCCCCCCTCCTTATCTTTATCACACAGACACTGATATTATTTCCCGCTGCCTCCTGGGCTACTCTTTTTAAAGACAAAAAGATGTCACAGTCTTCTCTGAAGGTAGCCACTCCCAAGGGTGGACCAGTGAGCCCTGAGGGAACTCAGGAAAGAAGCAAAGAAGACTGGCCCAGCGGCGGTGCACGTCAGAGGGGGGATTCCAGTAAAGTCCAGACCTCTGCATCTTCCCACAGAAATGGACTGAATTCCTCGAGATACCTGGTTTTCTGTAGTCTTTTCTTCCTGCTACCTGCCTGTGTGCCCTACCTGCCCCCTCACCTTCTTGGAGGGCTTTTCTCAGGGCTCCCTGAGATGCTGTCTCTCCCTTTTAAGTCGTAATTTTGCCCAAATAAAACTTAACTCTCAACTTGCAGGTTGCACTTTTTTTTTTTTTAAGTCAGCCATATCTAGCCCATTTCCGGGAGAAGTCCATTCCATGGAACTCTCTCTCTCTCTCTCTCTCTCTTTTAATGTGGCTGCACCTGTGGCATATGGAAGTTCCTGGGTGAGGGGTCAAATTGGAGCTGCAGCTGCCGGCCAACACCACAGCCACAGCAACTTGGGATCTGAGCCACATCTGCAACCTACACTGCAGTTTGTGGCAACACCAGATCATTAACCCACCGGGTGAGGCCAGGGATCGAACCTGCTGTCAGGAGATTGTCGGGTTTTTAACCCTCTGAGCCGCAGCAGGAACTCCCCATTGATCTTCATGAATTGCCGTGGTGTTCTCCTGCCAAAACAGGATCCTTGCACAGACTTTCAGTCTTTTGGAGGATTACATGATGTAATGAAGGAAAAGTGGCTGCATGTTACAGAAGCTCATTTCAAAGCTATTTTCTCCCCTCTTCTTGCCTACTCTAGGTCAACTCATAGGCAGCCCCTTATCTTAAATTATAATTTAAAGATTCAAATGTAGGTATTTTCCAGAGCATGTCTCCTTGCGGATACAGCTGCTCTGTGCCACCATGTTTTATGATTTTTAGCTTCATCTCATGAATTGATTTCTGGACCACTATCTAGTGAGCCATAGACAAAAAGGGTCATCCCAGCCGGCCGAGCAGCCCCCGGGCCCAGGGCTGGGCTTCAGGGGGCAGGCGCTTGGCTGAGCCCGCAGAGACCAAGGCAGGGATAGACTGTGCTTCCGGAAAGCGTATCCTCACCGTTCACGGTAAACTCAGCCTCACTCTTTCCCTCTGTAGAATGGGTGGTTCTGCCTCTGACCCACGTTTAGGTCTCATGTTCTTTCCTCCTGATAACATCAACCACGTCTCTTGTATTTGTTTTCGGAAGAATCCAGGAATGGCCCTTGGGGTCCACAGGTGTCTGATTTATGCTGGAAATGGGAGAGGGTCACCCCAAAGTTCCTGGGAGAATAGAAAAGGCCTGTATTTTACATAATAACATGTTAGATAAGAAATTAATGATCCAGCCCCACAGATCCCTCCTCACGTAGGTCTAGACTATGGCCCCGCTGCGTTTTTCTCTCCCCTCCAGGAGCAGGTGGTCTGTCTGTGGCGGTCACACAGCAGTGCCCCACAGCACAGAAACTTCCTGAACAGATGAGGGGTCCTGGGGACTCTGCTGCCCAGATCCTCCCCGCCCCCTGCCTGATACAGGAACAACCCACGTGCCCATCAGTGATGAATGGATAAAGATCACACACACACACACACACACACACACACACACACACACACACAGAGCAATATTATTCAGCCATAAAAAATAAAGAAAACCCTGCCATTTTTGACAGCATAGATGGACTTGAAATCATTATGCAAAGCGAATAAGTCAGAGAAGGACAAATACTGTATTACTTCACTTATATATATGGAATCTAAAACAAAAAACGAACAAAGACCCCCCCCCAAAAAGTCATCGATTCAGAGGACACACTGATGGTTCCAAAGTGGGAGGTAGAGGGTTGGCCAAGATTTTAATTAAAGAAAAGAAAAAAAATTGTTTTTCGGGTCCATTGGAAAGGAGAAACACATGGCAGAAGAACACATTTGCTCTTCATGCAAATTTAATGACATGCAGGACTGCTCCATTATCTATGTACATGAAAATATAAAATAAAAAATTCAAATGTCATGAATAATAAATGTGATTTTCAGGATAGCAGTAACTTTACGAATGGGATCAGAAAGCTGTTATAAAATCTGGCGTCAAATACAGTGATTTTTTTTTTCAGTCTTAAACACTCATGATAACCAGTCAATACTTCTTAACAGAATAATGTTGAGTGGGTGTTTGCTGTCTTTTTCTTTGTGTGTGTGTGTGTGTGTAGTTAAAATGTTCCAGTATTAAACAGGAGAGAGACATAGTAAGTTTCCATGTATTGGGGTTAACTTTTCCCCCTTTTGTAGCAAACGGTTGTTAGGCTGTGTGCATGTCCTTGTCGAGGGGGCCATTATCCCTGGGACCTGAGAATGACGGATAGCCGTTCCGCAGTGACTTCCACCAGGTCTTCCACGGCCATGTGGTCGCCCCTTTCCCTCCTTGGGCAGAGGAGAGGCCCCGGCACGGGCTCCCGGGGTGACTGGTTTCCTGACACGCCGGCCTCGGCGGGAGAAGCGGGCCGTGTCCGGAGGCTGGGTGTTTGCCGTGTGTGTGCTGCGCCCCAGCGCCGCGCCCACCCGCGAACGCCGACCTCAGCGACGGTCTAGACCAAGGTCAGCGGCTTCAGGTCTGCGCCCCTGCCCCGCTTCACAGCCCGCATTCCCCCTCCTGGAGCCGGAACCCTGGCCACGGTCGGCGGGAAGGTAAACTGGTGCAGCCACTGTCGAAAGCAGAACGGAGGGTCCTCAAGACACTGAAAAGAGGACCGCCGGGTGATCCAGCAATTCCAGGTCCGGGTACTGATCCAGAAGGACTGAAATCGGGATCCAAGGAGATGTTAGCCTGGTCATGTTCAGTACAGCCGTACCCGCACAAGCCAAGATGCCGAAACGACCTAACTGTCCATCCGCAGAGAAGCAGGTAAAGAAAACGTGGTGCGTGCACACAGTGGCATGTACTAATTCCTCCTTGAAAGGGAGGACGTGCTTCCGTGTGAGGCCAGAGGGACGGACCCCGGGGACATTTAGCTAAATGAAATTAGCCAGTTACAGGAGGATGGATTCTGCGTGACTCCACTTAAACGAGGCATCTATTAGCCAAATTCATACACACACAGTACAGAGTGGTTGCCAAGGGCTAGGGAAGCGGGGAATTGGGAGTCGCTAATCAAGGGGCATAAAGATCCACTCAAGTAGGATGAGTAAGCTCTAGAAATCTGTGTATATATAGCCTGTGCCTCTTATCAACGTTTCAGCAGGTAGACCCTTTGTCAAGTGTTCCCATCATAATATAATACAATTTCAGAAAAAAAGAGAGACTTGAAGGAAATGTGAAGGCTTGGGGGTGGGAGATTTCAGGCTGCCGTCTTTTCTAAGATTCTCTCTCTGCAATTAAATCTCTCTATTCTCTTTTTTTTTTTTCCTCTTTCACTGATAATGACCTGCCCTCTACCCCCAGCCCTCTGGTCTTTGATTTGTGTAACTTGAAAACAGATATACACCTGTACAAACACATCCGCGTCCTGTCTGGAAGTCTTGCTGCAAAGATTTCCATGTTTCCAACCCCTGAGCACAACTGTATCAGTGACATGTTGTCACACTTATGGTTGACAGGAGATAAATTACTTTAAAAATACAATTTAAAGTGTTTCTTTTCAAGTTTTGATGACAAGTTTCTGGAGCCCATGAGGAAAATAATCCTGCCTGTTGGAAATGAGTCACTTGTTTTTCTGAGAAGATGAATCAGCGTATATTCCACACCTCAAACTGGATAGAATTTGAGCAAGGGACAGAAGGAAAGAATTAAAATAATTCGTTCGGACTCCTGGGTAATTAGAAAACCATTCATTGATGACTCAGTGCTATGTGCACGTAGATACTGATTTTTTTTTCGTGAAGCAATTATGTCGCCCTGGTAACTTTAACTTTGCTGTCTCAGGGGTTCAGAACGTCATTCCGTCTTGTACTCTTTTTTTTTTTTTTTTTTTGTCTTTTTAAGGGCTACACCCGCAGCATATGTAAGTTCCCAGGTTAGGGGTCGAATTGGAGCTACAGCTGCCGGCCTAGGCCACAGCCTCAGCAACATGGGATCCAAGCCATGTCCGTAGCCTACACCACAGCTCACGGCAATACCAGATCCTTAACCCACTGAGTGGGGCCAGGGATTGAACCCGCATCCTCATAGGTGCTAGTCGGGTTCTTCACCACTGAGCCGTAATGAGAACTTCTGCTCTCACTCCTAACTAGGATTTCAGCTGATTTAGGTGGACAGCCTGGTGTGTCGACCCAACTTTCATCCTTGCTGGTTTTGAGAGTCTCGTGATCGAACTCTTCTCAGGCTGTGCTGCTGTACTTACCTATGACTGTTTAAATTGTGTGTGGGACACTGAGAAACACCTTGTAGATTCCCGAAGCACGTGAGGGCTGTAGTGACTTCATGGTCACCCCGGGGCCGAGGTAGCTCCCTTCTGTGCCTGCTGGCTCTGCAGCGGGAGAAGCCTGATGGTCAGCTAGGGTCCTTGAGCCCATTGAGAAGGACCCTTCCTGCGTCCCCTTAGCAGCCTCTGTCTTTGTGAAGGGACCTCCAGATCCCAGGTTCTGACCACAGAGCCAGAAACTGTTGAGATGGGAAATACGAACCCACCAGGTGGGTGGCTGGGAGTGACTGTGGAGGGGCTTTTTGCAGACATAGCAGTTAGACTTTGGAGGACATGGCGCCTGTGGTCTTAGGCTGGGTTCCCTAAGAAGCAGAGTCTGAGACAGAGATTCGGGCACCCGCGAGCATAGAGGAAATGCTCCTAGGTGGCGGGGGGGAGACTGGAAAAGAGAAAGGGACTCAGAACAAGGATGGAGAAATCCAGCAGAGTGTGGTTTCAGGGAAGGATCCAGGTAGCGGGCTTTGACACCTAAGTCCCATCAGGTTGCCACCCCTCGGAGGCAGGAGCGTGTCTTGTGCTCTGTGTCAGAAAGCCACCAACTGCGGG
Organism: Catagonus wagneri; assembly: GCA_004024745.2. Taxonomy (NCBI): domain Eukaryota; kingdom Metazoa; phylum Chordata; class Mammalia; order Artiodactyla; family Tayassuidae; genus Catagonus; species Catagonus wagneri. The sequence goes on along the minus strand of PVHT020000009.1, from coordinate 21,529,377 downwards.
CCACCCGGCTGGCGGACACCCCACCAACAGCAAAACTCATGGCAGCGGGAGGTTGGTACCAGCCTGATAAGAGGCCTGGGTGCTGCTGTTCCCATGGCAGGCGCCTTTGCAGCCTTAACACCAAGAGCCCTGGTGATGCGAGCTGGGCACATTAATTGATCTCTGTGCCAAATCTATAAAACGTCTCATCATAAGCTCTCAGGGATGTTAGGTTTTATTGTTGTTATTTGTTTTTTATTGGCCTGGCCGCTATTCGCTGTTCATTTAACGGCGTTTTTCAAAATGCTGAGTATGAACCAATCTTCCCGGGAGATTAAAAGATTAAAAATTTGAGATTAAGAAATGGCTGAATTTTCTCCATGTACTGTTGAATATTTAAAGGCACACTTCACAGCTACAAGGTCAGTTCTAAAATTCTCCACATTCATGTATTCTTATAAGAGGACAATTGCTCAGTACTCATGCTGAGTAAAATAGTTAATAGCCTGTTGAATGAAATGTCCCATTATCTAAACATCGGACCTAAATATGAGATACCTCAACGGGTCTGGTTTACAGGTCGGGAGAGCTTGGTCCCGTGCCCAGATCCACACCTGAGTCACTGCGAGAACTTGGGAAACGACACTTGCCTCTGTTCCTCTAGGCTTTCGTGTTAAATGGGGACAGGAGAAAGCTGACATCTTTGAGTGCTAGCTTGGGACTGGTTGGTTGTAAGAAAAGGAAACCCATTTAAACCAGCTCAAGAGCGAGTTTCTGCTGTGGCGCAGGGTGTTAAGAATCAACCTGACTGCAGCGGCACGGGTCGCTTCTCGGAGGCTCGGGTTCAACCCCTCGTGGTGCAGGTTCGACCTCCAGCCTGGCTCTGTGGGTTAAAGAATCTGGTGTTGCCACAGCTGCAGCTCGGATTCAATCCCTGGCCTGGGAACTTCCCTATGCCACGGGTGTGGCCGTAAAGAAAATAATAAATAAATAAAATTAACCCAGTGTAGGAGATTTTAAAAAATGTGGCTTAAAAAAAAAAAATAGACTAGCTCAAGGAAAGGGAGATTATTTTAATTCTGCTGCGTTCATCGAGTCCTGGAATTTGTTACCGGGAATGTTTGCTATCGTTCTTTGCAAATAAAATTCAAATTCTGAGACTCGCAGTCTCTGCATCTCTTAGTCCAAATCCTCAAGAGACCGTTTGGTTGACAGCTGCCCAGGCCGGGAGAGGGCCGGGCGGCAGAGTCCAGGCGGCCTGCTCAGGGCCGTGGCTGGGGTGTGAGCCAGCGTGGGCCCTGAAGCACAGCGGACGAAGCTGATGGACAGCTCTGCTTTGAGAGCCTGCCGCGTGCTCGTCCGGGCGCTGTCTGCTTTCTTCTCGGGAACCGTGCTGGGCAGGTGCTTGAACTCACAGTTCTGCAGCCTGAGAGAGACGAGGTTCATTCCCACCTCTGCAGTCGGAGGCCGAGCTGGGATGGCTCGTCCCGACGCCCCGCGGGTTCTGTGGCTGAGAGCCCGTATCCAGCTCACCCCTTCTGGGATTTACCGGAGCTGGTGTCTCTGTGAAGCGGGTGGCCGTGACTGGCTCCCAGTCCGTGACAGCAGGCTGTCATTACTCCAGCCTGCAGGAGTAGGTTTTTCTCCTGGGTGCCCGGGCAGCTTGCCTGCTGGCTATTGGGAGCCCTCGTCCACGGCTGGTGTACACCGAGACAATGTCCCCTGTCACATCTGTGCCCATGTTTCATTCTTGGGTCTCCTGGGACAGAGCTGCCCCGCGTTCAGGAAGCGGTTCTTCCAGTGTTAGCCTGGGCCACAGTAGGGCCCGGGAGTTCGAGAACTAGAAGTGACATGGCTGTCCTGCAAACCTTGATGACTCTGTGGGTGGCCCCGAGGCCACTTACTCTTGATGTCTCGGGTCTTGTGGTTATTCAAGAATACTGCTGGGAATTTTTTAAATCTTATTTATTTATTTTTTATTTATTTTTCCAATTTTTTTTTTTTTTGGCCATACCCATGGCACGTGGAATTCCCCGGGCCAGGAATCAAACCTGTGGTGTAACCGTGCCTCAACCCGCTGCAGTGACCAGGCTGGATCCTTCACCTGTTAAGTCGCAGGGGAACTCCTCCAGTTTATTTTAAGAGTCCTGCTCTTTGCTTACACTGTCTAGAAGGATCTTTAGCTCTGTCGGCTCTCCTTGTCAATCTCATCGCAGTTGTCACAATTCTGGAAAATTCCTCAATGTTCTGCTCTTCCCATGAAGTCATTTTGTCTCCCATTACCCATAAACATTTATTCTTATTCCCTCTTTAATTCAGTAGGACTTTCAAAGAGGCTGGGGGTAGATTTGTGTAGTCAGCCTTCTCCAAGCGGAGGTCCTGGACCTCTGTCGACCTTATTGATAAACGCCAGAATCAGAGCCTAGCTCTTTGATACTTTCTGATTCCTCTGCTCATGTGTAGCACGATGCCTTTAACCAAGTTTTTTTGGTCAGTTAGTTTTGGCCTTAGATGTTAGTGGTTTCCATCCCTTTCATGATATTTTTTTTCAGCAGTGGAATATCGTAGACACAGCCTCTGGGAAAACATGTGACATGAATTTTTGATAGCTGTTCTTTTTTTTCCCCTCTTTTTAAAACCGATATATTTCTGGTTAACGATGGGTTTCAAGAAGAAAGAAAGATTCCGTCGCAGATAAAACAATACGAAAACACTCTCCTCTTTGTAAGACACCTGCACCAGGTGCCGTGCTTCCTCAGGTCACGCTCTCGGAGCGAGGAGGTCAGGGCTTCCTTTGTACGTGAGCATGCGGATTTTCCTCCTTAGGCAGCAGAAAGTCAGTATGGAGACAAAGCCTATAGCCTTCAGTCAACAGTACCTGTTATGATTCACCGGTATGACGCGGATGATGAAAAATAAAATGTGCTCTTGAATGGCAATAAACAGAATACAATATACTTAGAACATTGCTCTCAGTTTTGGGCACTGCTCGTATGACTTAAAAAAAAAATTATGTTAACAAATTATTACAAGGCAAACAGCCAGTAAGCGTCACCCAGTCGATAGAGTGTGACCTTCTCACTAGAACTCCCCGGGCCCAATCATAAGCCCACCCACCTTTCAGAAACAATTACTTCCTTGACTTTGACGGTGACCAGGTCCTTGCATTTCTCTACAGTTTATCACCCGTGTGCATATCTTGACATTGAGAATTTTTGTCTCTATTTTACACCTATTTCAGTTTCCGCTTTCCCCACCATCCCCAAGGTCTGTTTAAAAACAGAAAATCAGTGTGGGATTTGAGAGTCGCATTCTTGTGTTAGAGCATTCTCCCCTGTCCTTCATGTTCCTTGCAAGTGGGCAACTGACCCTGGAGACCTGCTGAGACCCAGATTCTGCCCTTGCAGCTAGAGGAAGCTGGACCCCAAAAGACGGCCATGTCAGCATCCTTGGAGTCTGTGAATGTATTGCCTTATGTGGGCGGAGAACTTTTGCAAATTTGCTTCATCTGAGGATGTTGAAATAGGGAGGCAGCCCTGAATACTTGGGTGGAGCCAGTGTAAGCACAGTGCACGCGGGGAAGCGGGGTAGTTAGACAAGCCAGGAAGTGATGACAAAAATCGAGGTCAGAGTCATGGGGCCACAGCCAGGGGATATGGGGAGCCTCCAGACACTGAAGAAGATAAATAAGCAGATTTGCTTCTAGAGGCTCCAGAAAGGAATACAGCTTGGCGGACACTTTTTTCCTTTTTTTTTCTGCTTGCGTTTTATTATTTGGCCACTCCCGCGACCTATGGAAGTTCCCACGCCGGGGACTGAACCTGTGCCACAGCAGTGACCAGAGCCACTGTGGTCACAATGCCAGATCCGTAATCCGCTATCTGCTGCCACTTTGAATTAGCCCCATAAGGCTTCTGGCCTCCAGAACCGTGAGGAAACAAGCTGCGTTGGTAAAGTTACCATTTGGGACGGCCTGTAGCACAGCCGGAGGAGACCGATGGGACCTGTCTGGTTAGAGCTCAGGGGGCATGGGGGTGACGTGTCCTGTCAGCGGGGGCACGGGGCTCTGGGTTCTCTCTTTTTGTGATTTCAGCTGAGGTAATGCTCTGTGCTCCCAGCTGTCATCCACTGGGATGACAATGGGATGACAACGCAAGACGGCGTTACTCTGTTTTCATTTCTCCTTCAGGCACCAGCTGGAATACTCCCAGAAACGAATGTTTCTATATAGTATCATTTCCCCCTTTACTTACCAGGTTTCAAAATAAAGAGGAGTTCCCGCTGTGGCGCAGGGGAAACAAATCCGACTAGGAACCATGAGGTTCCAGGTTCGATCGCTGGCCTCACTCAGTGGGTGAAGGATCCGGCGTTGCTGTGAGCTGTGGTGTAGGTCGCAGACGCGGCTCGGATCGCTCATTGTTGTGGCTGAGGTGTAGGCCGGCAGCTGCAGCTCCGATTTGACTCTTAGCAGGGAACCTCCATATGTCGCAGGTGTGGCCCTAAAAAAAGCTGTATATATATACACACACACACACACACACACACACATATATGCACATATATGTATACATACACATTTACATATATAAATTAAATAAAGAATCAAATTCCTTCCAGGCTCTAAAATTGATCAAGTCAGGATTTATCCTTAAAGAACTTATGAAGAGTTCAGCTCATTACAACCGTGAGCCTCAGTGAAGATCAAATTGTTCTGGTTTTGGCCAATGGAAGCAAAGGTGGCTTCTGAGTCCCTTTGAAATGGGTTCCCTTTGAGAAGGTTTTGCCTTCTAAAATAACAGGGTATTCGAGGCTCATCTTGCACATTTTTCCTGCCTTAGAGCTGGAGTGTGTCATTTCTCCAAGAAGTCTTGGTTGCTGTTAGTGGAAAAGGAAATTTCAAAACCCACAGTCAAGGTCTAAGTGGTAATAAAGCTGTTTTACCTAGGGAGCTGGTATAATTCTCCCAGATGACTTGATAAACTATATTTGTAAAATGGCTTTTCTAACTTTCTTATAAAAGCAATTATTAGTGATTCCTTCAATAGAAATAAAATAGAATCACATTTTCATTTACCTAAAGAATAATATGGGATCGATGAATACTTCTGAGCTAATGAAATTTAGTCAAAAGTTTAATAGTACGATTTTGATATTTAATATCCACCAGTGGCTGTTCCAAAGTTAGGAAAAATACATCCTCTTGAACCTGGAGTTACAAGTCTTCTAACATTTCTGTGTTATTAATAATCCCTGCCTACTGCTGAACATTTATTTCTCTAAACTAATTTGACTGTATAAATCCAGACTCCAAAGTCACAGCTCCCTCTTCTCCACGTCAGCGAAAGACTAAATCCCTTGGCCTGACATTCAGATACCCCGGGGCCCCTCTCATTTTGTTTTCAACCAGTTTATTTCCTACCGTCAATTCTAAGACACCTTCAGAAGGTCCCAGCATCCTCTACCAGCTGTCCTCTGACTCTAACTTTGGTGCCAGACAGATGGGAGATTAAAATGACATCTGGGGAAATGGGATGCTTTACAATCCGCGTGAGCCTCGTTTTCCATCGGCAGATAACGCCCCTCCTGCCGAAGGGAAGGCCGGTTGAGGATGGGGTGCAGAAGCCGGCGTCAGGCCCAGCGCTCCGCTCGGACCAAGCCCGGAGTCGTGTTAGTTTCCCGGCCCTGACTCTTCTCGCCCTCTTGGTGGCTCCCCCGCCTTTTCCGCATTCATGTAAATGTCGCCCACTTTTCAGGTCAAGACAGAGTCGCTGCTTCCTAACAGGTACTGCCCACGTCCGTCCAGAAAGCACCATCCTACGGCTTGACCTGGAATGTTACAGTCCCCAGCCCAGGATGCAGCTGCCCTCAGATGCTCGAGCGGCGTTGGAAGTTACACTCCCCTCTAGTGTCTCCTCTCCCTGCTTATGTCGTGATTTCCTGTGAAGAGGAGGCGGGATTTCCGTGTGTGAATCATGGTGCTTTATGGGGTTGGTAGTGTGCCCAGGGTTCTGCACACCTGCCAGTGAGGCCCAGAGAGCCGAGGCAGGTGACTGGCTCAGACACACACACACACACACACACCCATCATTCCCAGGGCGCACACACACACACACACACACACACACACACACACCCATCATTCCCAGGGCTCTTCCCTGTGCAGAGAGGCTATTGTGAAGTGATAGGCAGGGACCTGGGGACGCTGATGTCACTGATTGGGGAGACCCCAGTGCTGAGGGCGGCGTGGGCGCAGGCCCGGTGGTGGGCCGGGTCTCGCGGCTCCGTGGAAGCGGGAGGTGTGGGGATGAGCGGAACACAGGGCACTTCTCCAGGGGCCGGAGATGGAGGGCGATCCTGTGGCTGTGGATTCGGTTCTGAATGAGGTGAGAGGTCAGTGGACCACAGCCCGACCCTCGCTCTGGAAGAGCCCTCCGTGGCCGTGTGACAGTGGGCTGAAGGAGCAAGGGTGCCGCCAAGAGGCGGGTTAGGGCTGGGGGCCGGCGAGTTAGGGGTGGCTACCGTATCTGAGGTTGGCTCGTGCTAAGTGGCAGCCGGTGGGATTTAGGGATGCAGGTGGCGGGGAGAGGACGCGGGCCACCCACGATAAGCCCGGAGTTTTGGCTGGCAGCTGGAGAATGATGGTGCTTAGCGCTGGAAACCGCAGGCCCCGTGTCTGTCGCGTCCGTTTTGCAGAAACCATCCGAAAGCAGCAAGAGGCAGCTGGGTGACACGGCCCGTTTGACCTGGTGACGGTGCTGTCGCCGAGGGAGGGAGGCTGGGGCAGTCCGTTCCCGCGGCTGGCCTTACAGGACTGGGCGTTCTGCCAGGTGGGGGCGCTCCCTCCCGGAGAAGGGACGAGGATGTGGCTGGCCTGTGAGGCCTGGCCCTTCCCGCCCTTGGCCTGCTGGTTTGATGGGAGTGTGTAAGGTCACGTGGTTAGCGTGCCCTTGGACCCAGCCGCCTCCGCGGGACACTTGCCTGGTGCACATCGTCTCGTCTGGAGGTGTCCCTTCGTCCCCCTTCTGTAGACCCCACGCCCCCCTGCCCTGCGTGACGCAGGCTAGTCTTCCAGGACCCCATTTCCCCGCCTCTCCCTGTCCCGGCCCGGAATCCACCCCTCGCCCGGTGACAGGTCAGATGTCAGGTGGGCAGGAGGGAGGAGTGACCGGTGAGAAGCGCAGGGGTCTGAGAGGCCACTCGTCCCCGGGGGCGCTGGGCGGGGCTCGGCAGGGCGGGGAGTCTGCAGAGTGGAGGTGGGGACCCGCGTGGGGTCAAGGGCACCGCCTCAGGCCTGCAGGGCGGACCCCTGATCGGCGGCCTCGAATCTTCAAGTGGCTGCTCGCTGCCATCGCTGGGAGAGCCGCGGGTCTCGCACCGCTGGGGCCCAGCCTCCGTCTCAGCCAGGGGCCTTTCCAGGGCCGTCTGTAGTCAGTTCCTTGGCAGAGGTTTGACATTCAGAGAACAACTGGGGCTCGGGACCTGGGAACAAGCGGGTCCCTCTTCCGATGGCGCACGGCCCGCTTCCCCTGGCAGCACAGAGGGAGGAGCCTGAGCCGTCTGGGTCCCGAGACACGGCTGTTCCAGGCTGTTCCGCTTCCTGGCTGTGTTGGCCGCAGGCGTGGGTGTCTGAAGCTGCAGCGCGGGCTCCAGGGGCAACCGGACCGTCTGATTTCCAGCAATTCACTTAAAGTGTGTTTACGCAGACTTTGAGGATTATAACTGCTTGTATCATTTACAGCCTATTTCAGGGCGCTAAGAGCCAATTAAACTGTCTTCAGTATCAGTTTCTTGCAGGAAGACGTTAATGGTGACATTTCTGCTTGGGTTCCACGTGTCACCGTGAAAATAATTAGGGTGCTGAAGTGTTTGCTAATAATATGTTAGGTGGGAAAGTGACTGCTCTTTCAAGGAATGGCTGCATTAGTAAAGTTATGTTTTACCTCAAAGACTGAATTTTCTCTCATTGTTTTAAGTTATTCATTCTCTGAGGAATAATCTAGATGGAATAAAGCAGTTTTGTTGATTTTTAAAAAAAAATGAGTCCCGCTTCCCCCCATTTCTCTAGTCTAGGGATTGGAATAGCAGCGTCTTTTCTCGAAAGTTCCAGCTTGTTCACCGAGTGAGAGGCAGTAAACCTCGGTCCCTGAGACTGGCCCTTTGTTGTAGTGTCCAGGAGTTTTGTGGTTAGAATGCATGTCAGTTTTCCACTTTCCGGCCTTCTGGAAAGCCAGAGGGGCGTTTGAGAATGCACTGGCCTGGACCAAATCAATATGCCGAGCTTCTTTCTGCCTGGAAGGGTTTCTCGAAACCGCACCAAACAACCACGTAGGCAGACGCAAGCTGCTGGCCTTGCTCGACTCAAGGATCTCGTGTTCGGGCTGTGGCCGTCGCTGGAACTCAGCCCCGCCACGCGTTACACCAGCTGATCCACCCCCAAATGCCCTCCCTGGCTGGTGGATAACTGTCTGCAGAGACTGGCAGGATGACACTGGTTGTGCTGGCACGTCTGGAGCTGCGGGAGGCATTGATTTCCTCCCCCCACCCCACATACTGCGTGTGAAATGAGCTGGCGAATGAAGCCGAGTGATGACAGTGCTCCACCACTTAAATACTTTCTATTCACTTATTCATTGAAACGTGTACTATTTTGTTAGCGGATTGCTGCTAGACGCAAGGCGTTGCCCTTGGTGCTGAGGGTCGGTGGGCCAAGGGGAAAACGAGGACCGCCAGCTGTGTAGACAAAGCGTGTGTCTTCAAGACGCTTACACTGAAGTATGTCTTAGGCTTCGGAAAACCCTTCAGACTCAGCTTTTCAAATACAGCGGGGCTGTGTTCTCTCCTCTCGCTCTCTCTGAATAAACACCTAGGAGTGGGATTACCAGGTACTGTGGGAGGCGCATGCTCAGTTTAATGAAACAGACTGACAGATCTTCGCCCAAAGTGTGTGTGCTGCATTTTACATTCCTGTCAACAGCGTGCGAAAGTTCCCCTTAATACAGCCCTTTCAGGCGTTTGTATGGTCGATCCTAATTTATCTATCGAAGGACGTGCTAAGGAGTGTCTTTCTGTGGTTTTCATTTGCATTTCGCTGGGGACGCCAGACAATGAAAACGTTTCAATGTGTCTACTAATTATTTGTGTACTTTCTTTTGTGAAATGTCTTAAAATTTTTGGCCTTCTTATTGGACTATCCCTCTTTTGATTGTTTTGAATGTTTTATTATTGACTGTTCTTGCCTGAATATAAAATATGCACCTGGGTTTCCGTAGCAAGTTTTCTCCGATTCCAAGCTCCTGCTCCGAGTTAGAACGAAGTTTACTAGTCAAATGTTCTTCATGTACCTGGATTGATTCACTCACAGTGTCACTCCTTGCGCCAGAAACCAGGTTTTTTTTTTTTTTTTTTTTGCTTTTTAGGGCTCTACCTGTGGCATGTGGAGGTTCCTGGGCTACGGGTCCAATCAGAGCTGTAGCTGTTGGCCTACACCACAGCCACAGCAATGCCAGATTCAAGCCTTGTCTGCGACTTGCACCACAGCTCACGGCAACGCCGGATCCTTAACCCACTGAGTGAGGCCAGGCATCGAACCCGACCCGTCAGCAGTCACAAGACTCCCCTTTGATGACTGTCCGCAGCATCTTGGCTCAGTGTCTCAGACCCAAAGTGGGTAGAGAGTCCACGCTCCCAGGGACCCACGTGACGCACAGCAGTGGCTTGAGGGTCGGTGGTCCATGAAATGTGTCCCCTTTCCAAGGTGCGGTTTGTTCTAAAGAAAGAAGTGCTGTAAGCTTGTCTGAAAAGGAGGAGTGTAGACTCTGGCACCTACAGGAAGCATTGTGGCTGTGATCTAGGCGACAGTTTCCCGTCACTGGCTGACGCCAAACTAGATGAGAATTGAAAGCACATCCCATTCAGGCATCGCCGTGTCCCCAGACCCCGTCACACCGACCGGCCAAGGCCTCAGAGGCCTTTCCTAACATCACCAGTTCTGTTTACTCAGTGCCTTAAAGAAGCTTACCAGGCTTCGTTTGTATAAGGTCTTGTGACCTTGAACAATAAATGATAACCTTGAAACTTCAGTGATACGTTGTGTTTATGTGTGATACTGAATGCATACTCTTTCCACGTGTGATATGTTCTTGTTTATTTATTACTTAATGAATTGTATTACATTTATAGGTATACAACAATCATCACAACCAAATTTCATGTCCTTGTTTACATTTTGAAAAACCTCCTTGCCCCAGGAATCGCACACACTATTCCGGAAGTTTCTGTTTAGCAGAGGCAATCCTTTCCTTCCCACAACCTCCGCGTGTCTTGCTAAGAGTCCCGCTGAAGCAGGAATATTTGACTTTGCATCCGGTGCAGTAGATGGAAGCCAAGATTTTCCAGGAGTTTATCATCGTAGAGCTTGTCTGTTGTTGCGGAGGCAGCCAAAAAAAGCAAGGATGGGCATTTTGTGAGGGTGGTACCCTGGGGGCTCAGATTCCATCTGGCTCCACTCACTCACATCATCTGCTTCAGACCCAGGGCTTCTCATTGGCCGTGACCTTCTGCCAAGGTTGTCCTTTGGGGCCGTTGCTACAAAAGCACAGGGAGCCCAGACCATGCTTTCCTACACACATCAGCGCCAGAGGCATTTGTGGGATTTGGGGCTGTGATGTGACTAGTGGTTCAGCTTAGCCCGTATTTCCGTGTATCTCTGAGTCTAGGGGCAGCGGGGTGGGTGGCACTGCAGAGTTTGGTACAAACAGGGCAAATGTTTATTCCCCTTTAGCCTGGAGGATGAAGACAAGGCATTGCACCTGTGGTCATCATTTCAAACAAACCGGATCCGGAAGTAGCTATATTGAAATTTAATTGTATCGGATTTTATTTTAAATGAACCTATAAGACTTCACAGTCCTTAAGTTTTTCCTTGAGAGTTAAGTATCTGCAGGGGCTGATTGGCAGTGAGGGAACTGAACAGGTTTGGAAGAAATAGTGTTCCCATGGGACTGAGAGTGTTCCTTGTGACCAGAGCGAGCTGGTATAAGGAGGAGAGCTCATGGGAGACGCGCCCGATTGTGAGGGGTGACACCACCCCGGGTGTTTTGAGAGCATGTTCAGAGACAGAAATAAACCAAGGAGATGGGAAGTGTCTGTGGCGGGGAAAAGAAGCGACATCAACAGGTTTTATCAGCAAGGAGAGAGAAGGGACAGGCATTGAGAGTTAGCGAGAACTCCTGATTGCTAAGAGCTGGCAGGCTGTTGGCAAGGTCGGCTTTGTCCTTCAGTCCCCTCAGTGACTGCAGAGGCGGGGCGGTGGGCAGCTCCAGGTCTGAGGCTCCGGGGAGTCTGGTTGGTGCCAGGTTCACACAGGCGCTGACTGGCAGGATCCTGCAGGCTCTAGATCCATAAGGCCTTCGTTTGGTCGCCCTGTGCGCCGGCCTGGGACTCAGCAGCGCCCGCACCGGTGGCTGGCATGGCAGCAAGAGTCCGCCTTGTTTTGTGCACAGGATCCCGGGAGGATTCTTCTGCCTATAAAGCAGGGGCCTCCGCCAGTTCCAGCCCAGGTCCCGGGGCTTGGACAGCCTCCTGGATTCACTCTCAGCCGCAGACAAGCATAGGCCTGGGGTCCCTCCCTCTCTGTTAACTGGACCAGACGTCTTGTGTGGGGACCCCAAGAGCTGGGCCTTTCTATTCAGGTCCTTTCAGGTCAGGTAAGTGGACACACAGAATATTTATGGAAAGTCCTGGGTGTGCAGTGCGCTCCATCAGGTTCCGAGACTTTATCACATGGCTCTCTGTTCTTCCTAACGATGGTGATGGCACCGCCACCGCTGCCACCAACACGGTGTGTTCTGCATCGATGGATTCCTCATCCGTGGATTCAATCAGCACTGGATTGAAAATACACCAAAAAATTCCAGAAAGCAAGACTTTGACTTGCTGCGTGCTGGCAACTATTTTTTACATAGCATTTCCACTGGACTAGGTATCATAGGTAATCTAGTGACGTTTAAATGTGTGCGGGGTTTGGTGCCGATACTATGCCATTTTCCAGAGCATGCCCGGATTTGAGATGCTGTGGGGGTCCTGGAACCAGTCCCCTGAAGATACTGAGGGATGACCGAACTCACATTCAAATAGTTTACAGTTTCCCAAATGCTTTCCTGATGCTCTCTTGAGTAGAAAACTCTTCCTTAAATTCTGATCCAGAATCGTCCTTCGTAATGATTGATGATTCGGGCCTAAGGAAATGATCTATAGGTGAAAACTAGACAGTTTTAGGGCTGGGAGCAGAATGCTTTAAATATGTGAAAGTTTTTGATGGCTTTTGATCGATAAATGGGATTTATGGGGCTGAATTTTGGAAAACACTATTTACCAAATTACCATCTTTACTTTAGAAAACCGGGCTTTCTTTTTCTTTCACACTAAAAGATGTACAGGAAGAACGGGGCTTAAAAGGAGAATGAATCAGCAGATGAAGCACATAAAGCGGAAAAAAGCTTTTACAGCAAAGGCTATTTTGGGAATTTGGTTGTTTTCCTTTATAAGATTCATTTATCATTTCTCTCACTTTTTTTCGAGCACAGCATTTTGTTAAATGGCATTTTGGTAAATTGCTGGCTTCAGCTGTGATTAGAAAATGATGGTTCTAAATTATCACCAGCCAAACACCTTTATTGTGCAAGAGACATGTGAATGATGAAGACACAGTTATCATCGATCGGTAATTACGGCCAACATCAATTCGTGGTCCTGCCTTGGTCTGGAAGAACACCCACCCGGGAGGTACCTGTCTCTGCGTGGCTCCCTAATTTCAAATACCCCATCTCTGTAGGGCCTCCGGAGCTGAGGAAGCAGAGCTCAAGGATGAAGGCAGACTCAAGACTTGCCCATCTCCATCAGGAGAAACCAGATTCTTTATTCCTTTTTTTTTTTTTCCAGTGGCATAACAGAAGTTCCCAAGTCAGGGATCAAACCCACACCACAGCAGCGACCTTAGCCACTGCAGTGACGATGCTGGATCCTTTTTTTTTTTTTTTTTTGTCTTTTTGCCTTTATGTAGAGCCGCACCTGCGGCATATGGAGGTTCCCAGGCTAGGGGTCTAACAGGAGCTGTAGCTGCCGGCCTTCGCCACAGCCACAGCAATGCGGAATCCGAGCCGTGTCTGCAACCTACACCACAGCTCACGGCAACACCGGATCCTTAACCCACTGAGCAAGGCCAGGGATCGAACCCGCAACCTCATGGTTCTTAGTCGGATTCATTAACCACTGAGCCATGAAGGGAACTCCCGACAATGCTGGATCCTTCATCGCTAGGCTGCTAGGGAACTCCAAGGGGAACCAGATGCTTGACTGCTGCTGGAGCTCTTTCCCAGCCACTGGGGCAGGCGCAGACCCAGGTTCTGTTAGTCCCACCCAGAAGGCACCCATCTGGGTACGGTCCCAGGTCAAGGAGCTACACTGGGAGGAGCGTGCAATCCATTGCTTCTGCTACCTTCTCCTTAAATGGAAATAAGGCTGCCGCTAATTGACAAGAGGTGCCCGGTGTGTGAATGGAAAGATCAGTCTCCTGTAAATCCGGAGCCAAGTTCTAAGGGGGCACACGACCTGTGCACCTGTCGGCAGCGCCCCTGAACCAGCCTGGTGGATGCCGGGATTCAGGGCCCAGAGCCACCTTCTGGACCAAAGTCCTTCCAGCTTAGGTGCTGCACCTGTTTCTGGGAGGCAGCTCTGAGGCTGCCCCACCCAAGGTCATAGCCACTTTCAAGGGCTGGGGGATTCCCCGAGTTCCGGCAAGCCTGACAGTCATTCCGGGCTGCAGGGCTCCCGATAGGTGGGCTGGGGCTTCCACAGAGACTGCGCAGATCCCAGTTTGTCCCTCAGCCCAGCTCCTCTCAGAGGTCGTGACTGCGGAGCGCGTGCTCATAAGCGGCCCGGGTGCAGAGCGCCACCCGGGGCTGCCTCCAGAAGCCCGGCCCGCGACCCCGTGTGGGCCTCGTAGCGTGGCCGCCCAGCTCTTAGCTCCGGGTCTGCACCTTAAAAAAAGGTGATTCGCTTCTCTATTCCAAATGGAGCTTAGTGGTATTTGCAAAATGTTCCCTTACTTGGAATTTTTCATTGGTTTGTCTTTGTTGTTAGGGACAAACAACAAGCTGTTTTGTGCTTGAGTAGTTTGATCAAATTTGTCATCCAAATTGGAACAGCTTTGGGAACACAGGGAAGAAGAAAAAATAATTTAAGTCATTTTAAAATGTTTGTTTACTTAATGACAGATGATTTTATTACACTGACGGGCCTCTAAAATAATTCTATTAAACAGCTATGAAGTATGCACTAGAGGAAAATTGAACCTTCATACTGACAATCTGAACATTAAAATAACATTAGCCAAATCATTTTTTGATACATATTCACAAATTTTGTCAGTTATTTAGAATATTTTTAATATTAGGTCATTGACACTTTTCTGCGTAATGTATTTTTAATATGGTGCTTGTTTTGGAATATTTTCTTTTCTTTCTTTTTTTTTGTCTTTTGTCATTTTGGGGTCGCACCCGCAGCATGTGGATGTTCCCAGGCTAGGGGGTCTCATCGGAGCTACAGCCACTGGCCTACACCACAGCCACAGCAATGCGGGATCCAAGCCGCATCTGCAACCTACACCACAGCTCACAGCAACGCCGGATCCTTAACCCACTGAGCGAGGCCAGGGATTGAACCCGCAACCTCATGTTTCCTAGTTGGATTCGTTAACTACTGAACCACAATGGGAACCCCTGTTTTGGAATATTTTCAAAAAGTTAGCTATGATACAACAAAGCTGCATTTTATGATTAATTAATAAATTTGAACTTGATGTCCTTAATTGACTCTTCTCTGTAACCTTAGCATTTTTTTCCTGAAAATGTTTTATTGATTAAATTTACTTTTTATTAGGGTATAGTTGATTTACAATGTTGTGTAAATTTCTGCTGCACAGCACGGTGACCCAGTCACATTATATATATATATATATACACACACACACACACACATATGTATATACACACACATATACACACTCTTTTTCTTATATTATCTTCCAATATGACCTATCCCAAGAGACTATGTAAGTTCCCTGTGCTATACGGTAGGACCTCACTGCTTATCGTTCTAAATGTAATAGTTTGGATCTGCTGACTCCAGACTCCCAGTCCATCCCACTCCCTCCCCCTCCCCCTCGGCAACCACAAATCTGTTCTCTGTCTTGAGTTGTTTCTGTTTTTGTAAACAGGTTCATTTGCCATATTTTGGATTCCGCATATAAGTGATGTCGTATGTTATTTGTCTTTCTCTCTCTGACTTCACTTAGTATGACAGTCTCTGGTTGGACCCATGTTGCTACAAATGCCATTATTTTATTCTTTTTTATGGCTGAGTAGTATTCTATCTACTTATCTTCTTAATGTCTTCTGAATCCATACACCTGTCGATGGACATTTGGGTTGTTTCAATGTCTTGGCTGTTGTGAACAGTGCTGCAGTAAGCACAGGGGTGCATGTATATTTTTGAATGAAAGTTTGGCTCAGAAATATGCCCAGGAGTGGAACTGTTGAATCGTATGGTAGTTCTATATTTAGTTTTCTGAGGTACCTCCGTACTGTTTTCCACGGTGGTTGTACCAATTTACATTCCCACCAACAATGAAGGAGCGTTCTCTTTTCTCCACACCCTCCCTCTTCAGCATTTTTTATTTGTACTCTTATTAATGATGGCTATTCTGACTGGTGTGAGGTAGTACCTCATTGTAGTTTTGATTTTCATTTCTCTAATAATTAGTGATATTGAGCATTTTTTCATGTGCCTACTAGCCATCTATATGTCTTCTTTGGAGAAATGTCTATTTAGGTCTTCTGCCCATTTTTTAATTGGGTTGTTGGGTTGTTGTCGTTGTTGAGTTGTATGAGCTGTTTGTATATTTTGGAGATTAGGACCTTGTTGGTTGTATTGTTTGCAAAGATTTTCTCCCATTCTGTGGGTTTTTAAGCACCTATGGTCAACTAATCTATGGCAGAGGATGCAAGAACATAGAGTCGAGGAAAGATAGTCCCTTCAATAATTGGTGCTGGGAAAAACTGGACAACTACATGCTAAAAAATGAAATTAGAACATTCTCTAACACCCTACACTCAAAATGGATTAAAGACCTAAGTGTAAGGTCAGATACTATTATACAAATTCCTAGAGGAAAACATAGGCAGAATGCTCTTTGGAATAAATCACAGTAACATCTTGTTCGACCCACCTCCTAGAATAATGACAATAAAAACAAAATAAACCAGTGGGACCTAATTACTCAAAAGCTTTTGCACCATATCATTTTTGAAGAAATGTTCTTCCTACAGATGCCAATACACCTGGTAAACTCAGAGCAAATTCCTCAACAAAGATGCTGTTCTCCATTCTAATTTTTATTTTGAAATACATAAATGTTTCAGGTCAGATACCTTCAGAGTTTCTGACTTTCTTCCTCCTAATTCAGACAGACTACTGTTCTTTTCTTTATTTATTTTGGCCTCACCCACGGCATATGAAAGTTCCAGGGCCAGGGCTCAAATCCGTGCGATAACACTGACCTGAGCCACAGCAATGGCAGTGCAAGATCTTTACCCTGCTGCATTAGCAGGGAACTCCTCGGAGCACTCGTCTTTGATAAATCTTTTAAAAAGACAAACTTTATTAAATCACTTTATTAAATAAATCCTTATTTATGAATCTCTTAAATGTTTCACCCAGTTTTGATGCTGAAGATCTTAGGTCTCCATTTCATCCCATTCTGGTGCTGGATATAAATTTACACAGTTTAAAAGTTCCACTGAAAATCCTTTACAAAAGCTGAGACATAAAACTTTAAAATTATATTTTAAGCACCATATAAACTCTCACCTTGGAATCTATTTAGTTGCTTATTTCCTCTTTAGGGGCTATATTTCTTTGTCTTTTTTTTTTTTTGCCAGCTTTGTTTTAGACAATATAAATTTGCTCAAAGCTTAAAAAGATGAGGTTTTCTTGCTCTACACTATTTAATGCTCAGATCTAGAAATTTCCAATTTTGTTCAGATGACTTCAGAACATTCAGTCTTTTTGCAGAACTGCTGATTTACAAACATAATGCTTCAAAGGCACAGACACCTTTTTTGAAAACTTTTTATTGAGGCATGTCATATTTAAAATGCATACATTTTATACGTACAGCCTGAGCCTGATGACTTTCTAAAAGAATTAATGCACCTGTACAAACATCACCCTCACTCCCCATAGCCCATGCCTCTCCCAGTCAACATCCCCGCAGGGGTGTCTCCTATTTGAATGGCTCCCAAAGATGTCCCCAGCTTACTCCCTGGACTTTGTGAATTTCTGTGTCCCATGGCAAAGAGAGATGAAGGTTGCAGATGGAACTGAGTTTGCTAATTAGCAAATCTTGACAGATGGAGATGATCCTGGGTTCTCCAAGTAGGGCCAGTGCCATCAGCTGGATGACTCAGGCAGAAAGTCAGAGTTAATGGTGCCATGTGAGAAAGACTCTTGGTCATGACCGACATTGATGATGGAGGAAGGGGCTTGGAGCCAAGAAATGCAGGCAGCCTCTAAGAGCCTGCAGAAAGGAATGCAGCTCTGACGATAACTGGATTTTTCTCCCAGGGAAACCCATCAGGCTCTGACCTTTAAGATTTGTGTTGCATCACTAAATATGTGGTAATTTATTGCAGCAACAACAGAGAACTAATGTATCCTGTCTTAGTCACTTTGGTTGCTACAGAATTCCACAGACAGGGGGGCTTAAAAACCACAGGCATTTATTTCCCATAGTTCTGGAGACTGGGATGCCAGGGTCAATGTGCTGACACGTGGCTGTCTTTTCACTCTGTCCTTATCTGGTAGGAGGAGTTATGGAGCTCTCTGGAGTCTCTATTACAGGGGCACTAATCCCATTCTGTGGGACCCACCCTCAAGACCTAGTCACTTCCCAATATCATACTTCCTAGCACCATCACTCTGGGGATTAGGTTTCAGCATGCCAACTGCCGAGGGATACAAACAAACAGCCTGTTAGCTACTCTGTATATTAAATTGATCTATTTTTGCTACCTTGCTGTTTTTTGCCTTCTTCTACAACTTAAAGTAAAAAAGCTTTTGCTAAGAGTCGGCAAAGGTAGACAACATCCAAGCAGACGTAGACTAACTAGTTCCTCTGCCTCAGAAAATTCCCTCAAGCTGTTTTCCAGTTAATCCCCATTCTCATCCACAGAGAGGCCACTGCTCTGATTTCTAGCCCCGTGAATTAGATTGCCTGCTACTGAACTCCATATAAATGGAATCGTAAGTCATCAGCTGTCTTCTTTATGTCTGCCTTCCTTTGCTTAGTATCATGTTTTATCCAGTCTCTGGTTTGTGGATGTTGGATGGTTTCCAGTTTGGGGCTATAATGAATAAAACTGCTATGGATACTATTTTACAAGCCATTTTCTTGTCAGAGTCTTTCATTTCTCCTAGACGCATGCCTTGGAGTGGAGTTGCTGGGTTGCATGGTAAACGGAAGTTTAATTTTATAAGGAACTGCCTAGTCCCCAAAGTGACTGTACTTTGCCACACGTGAGAGATCCAGGGGCTCTAAATTCTCAAGACTTGGTATTGTCTGCCGTTTATGGCCCATCTAGTGGGTGTAGTGTGGTACCCCACTGTGATTTTAACACGCCTATCTCTGATGACTAATGATACTGAATTTCTTCTCATAAGTTTATAGACCAGCGTATATTTTCTTTGGTGAGCTGTCAGTTCAAATCTTTCGCGTCCTTTTAGATCAGGGTGTTCGTTTTTATTATTGATTGTTTGAGTTAAAAAAACAGTAATATACTCTGGGTACGTGTCTGTCGTCAGGTATATATGTATTATGAATATTTCCCCCAGGCTATGTCTTGTCTTCTCTTTTCTTAACTGTGTCTTCTGAAGAGCATACATTAATAATACTGATAAATCCAATTTATCATTTTTTTTTCCGGTTGGTGCTTTTGTGTCCGTAGTTATTACGGAGATGAAAGCTTACATTTTGTGCTAGCTTTATGTTTAAGTCTATAAACCATTTGAATTCACTTATTTTTTTGTTACAGCATGATGAAGAGGTCAAGGTTTATTTTTGTTTGCCTACGAATCTAACACTTTTGCACGTTTAACAGCACCCTTTAGCCAACAAATATGTGGTTTAGTTGCTCTGTGCATATATAAAAAATTGTACACACTCCTATTTTGACTAGTAGAACGTCTCAGTTGGTTTGAGTGCAATTATGAATTATAGATGCACTAGGAGCAGTTCAAAGTGAAATTCTGACTCACGGATTTTTTTTTCAGTAAGAATTTTGCTTTTGCCATGATGTTTTTCTCCAAGATTTGTCTTCACATCATTACACAAAAATAATTCTATATTCAGTGTTAAAAATTTTAACTGAAAATACCAGAATATTAATAATAATGTTTCACCTTCATCAAAATGAACTTTTGAAAGCTTTCTACTGATTCCATGAATCGCCTGATTTAACAATTATCATAATTATTCTATTTTCTATTTGAAGCATCTGAGGGCATTGATACAAAACTGCATCACTTAACTGTTTGCAAAGTTTTTCTGTTATGGAGCCAACCTATTAATAGATATTTCTTCACTTTTTGCCCGTGTGCAAGAAAACTTGGAATTGAAAATGGGCAAAATTAATTTAGGAAACAGCCATTTGATTTAAAGTCAAGCTACTCAGAGTGAAAAGAAACTTCACTTTTTTGCAGCCGCTTGGGTTACATCAGCACCTCGGGCACCAGCTGGTTAGAATCACCCACACTCCTCAGCAGGTTGGTGTCTTTGATTTCCACGTGGGCAGTGATGTCACCACATCCTTCACGGGTGTGTGGGTGATAAGTGTCAGTGGGTATGTCCCATTTACCACCAATGTTCTTGAAAAATAATAATTTTTCAACAAACACGCACGTGTATTTTTTTAGCTCATTGCTGCTGAATGCATTGAATGAGAAAAAAAAGTTCGAATAAAAGAGACAATGCAGGTTTTTTATATACGTTAGGAAGCTGCTATAGCAACAGCATTCAGATACTTTAGGTCATGTGATTCTGCCTCTTCCTGCATCTCTCGTCTACAGTTTCCCACATTCACCACTAACCTTGTTGATGGCCGGTAGGTCGGTGACAGGCTATATCTTGCAGGCTTTGGCAAGCGGGTGACAAAATTGCTTAGTGAGTCAACAGGTGGCGGAGCTGCAGATTTAAAAAGGTCCTCCCCGCATGACTTGACAGAAGGACTTAGCTGCTCCTGGTGGCTGGTGTCTAAGCCTTTTTATCAGCAAGCACCCCACGTGCTGCCCTTGGCAGGAAGGTCATGCAGACCTTGTGCTCTTAGACTGGGTCACACCTGTGGCTGGAACTATAAACAAGAGCAAGATGGAACCCTCCGTACTTTATTTTGGGGCAGCTAGCGATAGAGGCACTTTGCTAAAACCTGTAAAACTTGCGACAAACACTGAAGCAAATGGGAAGGTGGAACAAGGGCCGTGATCAGGACTTTCCCTTCCTAACGGGGATAAATGGCCACCCTCCGTCACGACTCGGGTGGCTCTGGCTGGCTTCACCACCTCGTGGCGGGCGCACTTGTCACCCCTGAGCCGGGACCTTCCCAGGGGGGTTGGATTCACGCCTGTCCGCACCGCCAGCCTTCAGTTCTGGGGGCACAGTGATCACGATGGCTTTGATTCACCAGTGGGTCCCTGCCCCTGACATACGGAGGACGCTCAAGCGTGTTTATTGAACAAATGAGTCTTGAGAAGGGAAGACACAGGAGAGTCCCCTCTCCAGGCTGTCAGAGGAGAGAGCGCCCCCTCTGGATGGCTCTGGGGAGCACACTTTGAGGGTAAGGGCTAAAGGAACTCGCAGATATTTCCCCAGGGACCCAGAAATGTACTAGGTGTCTGATGTCTTTTAATTACGCTTTTTCATTCCTTTGTTTTTACTTATTACTTTGTGATGAAAGTACATGAATAGTACTGAGTGTACAATATCAGGTTCTAGGGGAAACTTGCTCCAGGTATAATCTAAACACACAGTCTTCTTCCCTTCCACATCCCAGCACACACACACACACACACACACACACACACACACACACACACACACACACACACCCAGTAGCACAATAACATTCCAGACGTAGTTTTCAATAGATTTAATTACCTAGGTAAGTATAAATACGCATATATAAAAAGCACCTGTTCAAGTAAAATTAATATTGCTGCACTAACAAATTTGTTCTGAAATCCCACAGAATCAGATGTGGGTTTGGGGGACTATACCTGTTTGGGGAGGTGCAGAGCCTAGACCCCAAGTTTCAAACATTCACATGCTTTTCCAAGCAGAATCATGGTTCATGTGGCAACACAATTCCTGTGGGAACTTAGGGGATGGCTGATCTGTTTTCTATACACACAGTCCCAGTTTCTTTCTGGGCTGTTAGAGAAGAATGGCACCAGACCAGTTAAACAGGCAGGACGATTTTATTTGAGACTATTGCCATTAGGGAGAGAGACCGGACTCACCTGGGGACGCAGCAAGGGCAGCTGGGGACTTCAAGTTCATGGGCAGAGTGAGCGAGTCCGTAAGTGGAAAGTCACCAAGAGGAGCCAGTTGGACATCAAGGGCGGGGGAAGAAGGAACTTGATTAGCTCTCGGGTCGGGGTGGGAGATGCGCAATCAACTGGCTTAGCAGGATTATTGCTAAAACTGGGCTATGAAGGCCAAGGGCCAAGCCCAGTTAAAAGGAGGCTCAGAAGAACTGAGCAGAGTTTGGTCAAGGAGGGTGTCCTGGCCAGGGCACAGCTCTCTTGGGCTCTGATTCTTTGCTTCCTCACCCTCACAAATCCCTCTTTCCCTCGAGGAGACTACTTTCAGTTTTTATTGTTTCCCACCCTCAGTCTTTTAAAGCCCCTTTAAAGTGTCTAGAAATAATAAGGACATTCAACGTTACAGGCGATCCAAATTCTAGACTCTTATTATTTTCTCTCAGCTGTGCTTGCAAATTAGCTGAGTCTTTCTGGCTCATTGAGACTGTTTTAAAAGTCTGTTTTAGAAGACTTTTTTGAACCCCAGTAATAACCAGCATACATGACCCCTCTTCTGCTTTGTAAAATGGTCCTCCCTTGTTTTAGCTTCTGGAATCCATTTCCTCGACACACACTATTCTACTGGGGAGCCAGTGGCACACATTTTAGGCTTTTATGTCCACAGCACGCCCCTTTTGCACCCGAACGTACAGCGTTGTGATAACACTCTGGTCTGCTGTGGTGGTAGATAAATCATGCAGTCACGCTGGTTTAACACAATGAAGTCTTCTGTCTTACCCACGTTCCACATTGTATGCAAAGGAACGAGATGCGGGATAGCAGGCGTGAGGGTTATCTGGAGCACACGTGAGCGAGCAGCCGTGGTAGCAGAGAGAGCTGGCCTTTCTGATGCTTTTGAGGGCTTCAGCCTGGAGCTGATGCAGTCCTGGGTCTCCCATCATGTTGGCCAGAAACGATTCCTGGCCCAGCGAGAACGGACACTGGCAGGCGGCTGAGATGTCTGGTGAGCAAGCCCGGTTCTGGGAGAACCAGTAGCCCCACTGGAGGTGCTGGGGGGCAGGAATTCCTCTGTCCAGTTTCCCCAGGACTGGGCACTGGTCAGACAGCCGGGATTGGGGAGGACCAATAGGGAGGGGCTCCAGGGATGGACGAGCAGAGGGACAGGACCTAAGAGGAAGAGGACAGACGGACACAGGCCCTCAGGTGGCACGTTTACTCGTGCACTTGCGCGGACTGAGGGGCACTGCTGCCTGCATACACCCCTGCCTCTTTCCTGTCTCCATCCTGGGGATGATGGCATTTCCAGCGTCCCTTCACCCACTGGCCTTTGGGACATTTAATGTAAAAGCGCAGAGACACCTTCTGGGTCAACCTGCACCGCCTCTCATCCCGGAGCCCAAGGGGGGTGTGGCGCCAGGTGACTGAGGCCTGTGGGCAGAAGCCTGGTTGACCCTGAAGGCACCTTTTCAGCTTCCTTCTCCCGCTTCCTCCTTTTCCTTCTTCCCTCGTGCCTCTCATTCCTCCCAGCCCCTGCTCTCCGTGGCGAGGACGGATGCGTGCACAGGGAACGCCGCAGTGGTGGATGGGAGTATCTTCCGGACTCTCAGGGGTGCCGCTTTCAGAGCCGTGGGCCCGCTTCTCCGCCTCCTGCAGGGCCGCGGACTAAGATGCACGGAGCAGGGGCCGGGCTGGGGAGGGGGCGCGGGGCTCGGGCAAGCCCGGTCAGATTCTGCTTCTCCTGCAGCCGGTTAACCTGCCCCCTGCCCCGCTCCTCCCTGCCTGGGGCCTTCTCCCGCTCTCTGGCGCAGAAATGCTCGGTTATCATTTGAGGTGGTGATCGTTGGGTCCGGTACCTTTTTCACAGAGGGCAACGCTGTGGCTTCATTCCTTCACGCGTTCACTTCTTTGCCCATCAAGACTGCGCTTACAAAGCCTGATGGCCTTGCCCCGAGGCCTGAGGGCTTTCCGGGACCCGCCGGGGGTCTGCAGCGCCAAACTCTGGGGCTGTTTTTCCCCAGCGATGTGGCGGGTCCATCTTTGTTAAGACACTGTGGTACCTCATCCCATCGAAAATAACATGCGAATACACAGGGAGCGCCCCCAGGGACCCAGGCCTCCTCTGCAGTGTTGGTCACACACGGCCTGTCCAATGTTCCCCATTGGGGGGCATCTAGTTACACGTCTTCTGCACAGAAGCCCTTGTGCTGACAATGAGAAGCAAGTATTCCAGAGTTTTTTCTCTCTCTTTTTCTTTTTTTGCTTTCCATTTTTTTTTCTTTTTAGGCCCACATCCCTGGCATATGGAATTCCCCAGGCTAGGGGCAGAATCCGGCTAGTAACCACGAGGTGGCGGGTTCGATTCCTGGCTTTGCTCAGTGGATTAGGATCCGGCTTTGCTGTGGGCTGTGGTGTAGGTCGCAGGGGAGGCTCAGATCCTGCATTGCTGTGGCTGTGGTGTAGACCGGCAGCTGCACCTCCGATTTGACCCCTAGCCTGGGGTGTGGCCCTCAAAAGCAGAAAAAAAACAACTACCAAACAAAAATGGTCTCCCAGCCCACTTGCACAGCTTTTTGAGTTTACCGTCATTTTGAGTTTCTCTATTTTTGTCATCTCGACCAGTTCCACTGAGGGGTGACCAAGCCTTGGGGGCGCCTCCAGGGTCCTTTCCTTCCTCCCCAGGTGGTCTCCGTGACCCCCTCACCCCGAGGACATCTGGGCGGAACCGAGGTGCCAATCTTCGTAGTGAGGGGAGGCTAAAAATAGACACTTTGGCTACCTGTGCATACATGGAATTCTCTTTCTAAATCAAACCCAGATAGATTTCCGACCTACATTATCATGTTGTCGCACTATTTTTAAACTTCCATCCTGTTCCCTCCTGCCTTCCTCTGCCACCCCTGCTTTGTCACTGCATAGACGCAAGCCCTTAAATCCGAGAAGAGCATTACGTGCAGATTTTTTCTGAACAGTGACACCTGCTCAGGCGCTCACCAGCATGGTAGTGGACCTGACCTCTGCCTTGCTTATAGTTCATGCTGACACTGAAGAGGCTTTTTTTATCTGTTTTCTTTTGTTTTGGCTCTTAAAGGAATTAAAGGTTGCGGTCGGACTGTTAGAAGCATCCAGGCGGGAGGTCGATTCCCAGTGCACGATTCCTGCCACCATTCCCGGGCTCCGAGCTCACGGGTGCCCAGCGCCAGCGGGGGGGACGTCCCGGGCGGACCTTCCACGCGGAGGGAGGCCGTGCGTCTGGGAGTGTGTGATTCTTCGGGAAGACGGCAAGGCTGCCACTCGCTTTAGTTCTGAGCCCCTTTGTCCTTAGCCCCGGTGCCTTGATACATAGCAGTTCTGTCTGTGTTAAACTCTCGGCTCATTAGTCACTAGAGTCAAAATCCCGTGTAGAAAGGCAAAGGGGTGTGTGTGTGCTGCAGCGTAGCATCTGAGTGTGCGCGTGCGCGTGTGTGGGGGGGGACAGGGAGCGCACCCTGAAACTGACCTTGGAAGGTGCTGACGCCCCCACCCTGCCAGCACCCCCAGCATCAGGGGGCGTCGCCACCCTCCAGAGGAAGGGGAGGCAAAGCCGAGCTTGGTGGTCCAGGCCCTCCGGCAATGTCCCCAGGGAGCGCTGGCCCCCGCCCCGCCCTCTGCACGCGCGCCCTCCCTCCAAACCAAGCCCGGCAGCCGTCACAGGAACGCGGGGCATATGCTTTGGTGGGAGTTTATTTTCCGGCAGACGGGGCTCGGCTCTGATCCCCTCGGGAGAGAGCGAGGAAACCAAACCACGGAGTTTTTTCTTTCTTTAAGCTGCTGGCAGAATGGCTTGCGAGCGGCTGCAGGGCCACTGACCGACAGCGACAAGGGATGAGCTTCCTTCCCCTGGACCCTCCTGGAGACCCGAGTCCCGGCCTCAGAGGCGGGGCGGGGGCCGCGGTTCTGCCTCCGGGCTTCCCGGGCGGACCTGTCCGCTTCCCAGCGAATGAAAGTCCTCTGCGGAGGACAGATTATTGAGGAAAGGGCACACCCTGGGTCCCGCCACCCTCCTCGGAGACAACCCGAGGCTGAGCCAGAAGGAGAACCTATGGACTCAGGTGCAGACAACAGAGCCAAGGTCAGGTGTGCGCGGGGGGCTGCCGCGGAGGGGCTGACGTGTGCTGTTTCGGATGCGCCGCCGTGACCCGGTCTGAAGGGCTTGGAGGGGGCAATAGAGCGTCCTGTGCCGGTGCTCGGGGACGAGGAGGGGCCCGAAACCGAGAGCAGCCTACATTCTGCTCTGCCTGCTGGCGTCCTGGGCCAGTTGCCCCCCCGTTCTGACCCTCCGTGCTCATCTGCCATCTGGGGCTGACAAGGCAGGGCTGGCAGTGCGGCCAAGGGGCAACGTCACAGGCGGGGGGAACGCTGGTGCCTGAGTCTTGGGGACCAGGGGCTCTTTGAGACTGAGCGAAGCGCTCGTCACATCCCTCCAATCTGATGACTGCCTTTTTTTTCCATCTTTTTAGGGCCTTGCTGACGGCCTATGGAGGTTCCCAGGCTAGGGATCGAATTGGTGCTGCAGCCGCCGGCCTACACCACAGCCGCAGCCATGCGGGATCTGAACCGCATCTACAACCTACACCACAGCTCACGGCAAGGCTGCATCCTTAACCCACTGAGCAAGGCCAGGGATCGAACCCGCAACCTCATGGATATTGGTCAGATTTGTTTCCGCTGAGCCATGACAGGCACTCCCTTTTTATTTTTTATGTTTATTTATATATTTGTTTTGATTTCACCTTAAAAAATTCCCTTTCATACCGTTGATGTTTGGAGAATATTTATTTATTTAACTAAAATATAGTTGATTTACGGTGCTGTGCCACTTTCTGCTGTCCAGCAAAGTGCCCCAGTCGCTCTGTGTCTCTCTGTCACACACACACACACACACACACACACACACACACAGTCCCTTCCTTACGTCATCTTCCGTCACGTTGTATCTCAGCAAACTGGATGTAACTCCTGGAGATCTATGTTTGCGACTGGGAAGGGAGGGAACGGGGAGGGACTCGGTCCTGGATTGTTCTCGGAATAATGCAGTGGGTGAAGCCTGGCGCTGGAGGGGCTGCAGACGTCCGTCTGCCATTGGCTGGGGACGTGGGATACGGCGGGGCCTCCTCTGGCCTTCAGCTTCCCCAGGACTGGAGCGAGAGCTTTGATCTAGATGGTCTTTTATTACGGACGTTGCTTAGAGCATCGGGGACTAACCAGGGCTGCTTTGCCACCCAGAGGCATTTCCAGGTGTCACAGCTGGAGGAGGAAGAGGTGCCGCTAAGCACCTTTAATGCTCAGGATGGCACCCACGACAGAGGACTGTCCGTCTCCAAATGGCAGTGCTCAAGGCTGATTAGCTGAAGCAAATGAAGTGTGTGTGTGTGTGTGTGTGTGTGTGTGTGTGTAAAACAAACCTAGTCCACGGGTAGGCATGTCTTAGAGGTTTTGAAACATGTCTCTGACCTAGAACAAAATCAAGAAGATAAAACTTGGGCACATTTTCCAAGTAAATACATTTCAGCCCACTTTTCAGGCAATGAGCCTTCTGAAATCGGGACAAGCATGAAGATGCTAAAATTTCAACTAAATGCGTCACCTGTTTCGAAGGTAACATATTGTCCTTTGAAAAAATACATAATTTTGAGTTTGGCTTCAAGACTTTCTCCCACTTACCCCACCTGGTTTGAATCCCATTTTGTTTGCCCACCTGACGGATCCCTACTGACAAAATGGACGTGGAAAGTGTTTGATAGAATGATACGCTTTCTCCCTCCTCTCCTCTTTGTCTTCATGCTGTCGTGTAGCTGGGTTTGGTAATAATTAAGCTTCATCCAGATGGAAGGCTGCATATCTACTAACGGAATCATCCACAAATGCTACATAAAATCCATCTGGCCAAGAGAAACACGAAGCTTAGCTGTTCCTTAGGTAAGACGTATTTTGCTGTGGATACAAAGAATTTTCTTTTGAAGAGTGCTCATGTTTAATAAATGAAAACCTGGTCCCTCATTCTTACTCCGTTTTATTTATGTCACATTTAGGTCACAGAGATCAGCTAAGAATGGCAGGCAGGCATATCGGAAGTCCTGCGTGAATGTGACTGGCCAGATGCTAAGGGCCAGATGAACGGTTCTCTCTCTTCTCTCTCTCTCTCTCTCTCTCTCTCTCCTTATTCTGATTTAGTTTTGCTGCATCTGTAGAATAGGAATGATCGCTGGGACAAATCCCAGCACCCATTTTGTTTGGTGCCTACATCGGGGTCCATCGGGGTCCCTCCAAAGAGCATCTGTGTTCGGTTGGACCCTGGGCCATCCTTAGAACCTACCTTAACCTCAGGCTCATCCAGGGGCCTGAGCTTTTGCTATCAGAGCCCTGGTCAGTGTTTCCAGAACTTTCAGGGTTCACTTCCTGTGGAATCACCCCATCAGTAATACTCTTTGAGTGTCTACTGAGGGGCAGCTGCGGCTTCAGATTTTTCCATCCTGGTCCACGGCACCCACACCTGTATGACCTCACTGATTCATTTAACCTCTCCATGTTCCAGTTGCCCTCACCTAAAAAGACGCAGTCAACCCGGAAAATTGCTCATTACTTAATGTCCATGCTCGCTCTCACCACACACGCCAATTCTTTGGGTAGCGAGGGCTTTTCAGAGGCCTGCGCCAGGCTTATCCCGAGGGGCCGGGAAGCCGCATCTCTGGCACTCAGGTCCAGCCTCGGTGCTGTCGTCCTGGGTTATTTCCACCCGTGTTGGCCTCTCAGGGAGTTCATCGCTGTGGGCCACGCCTCCCCGAGTCCATTGTGGTCTTGACCGCTGCCACACCGTTTAAATAATCATTCCTGAACTTAATTCAAGACTTCTTGGCACTCTAAAAATAGTCTAGCCCTTTGCTTATTCTTACACCCCTAGCGTGGCTGCCAAGATTTTGCTTGGAGTGAAATATGAGTTAACACCGATATACCCGAATGCGATTAATTACAGCACCCCAAGTAGTAACGCAAAGCGACATTATGAAAATTAATGGTTAACCACATACAAACAGCGCTCGCCGTCAGCTTTTGATAGCTAAAATTGGGACTAAGTTGGGTCCAATTTGTCCTGAACAGTGACAGTGTTCAGAGCTGCTGTACGGAAACCAGCAATGCAAGGAGGTTGATCTCAAGACGGGAGAACGAAGATCCTAAATGCGGGGCCCCTGGATTTGAGGTCAAGTCTCTCGTTCTCTCTGGAAAACACTGCCCTCAGGTATTTGGGGGATCCAAGAGGAAACACAGCGCTGTGATGCTCCTGGGGGAGGTAGCTGGTTGGAATAGTCCAGGCACATTGAGATTTTTACACTATAAATAACTATGCTATTTTTTGATTCTATCATCAAGTGATAATAATAGCTGCGGTGCAATCAAGTAAAGTTTAGATTTTCCCAGTGATCTGGGCTTTTGACCCTGTTTTTTTTTTTTAAGGGAAAAGCTCTTTGTTAATAATGATAATAATAATAATAATAATAATAATAATAATAATAATAAATCAAATTCCGGAAAGAAATAATGATTTCTTGGCCAGGGCAAAGGAAGACCAAAGGGGAGATTGTCATGTCGTAAAAGCTAATTTGAAACAAATCAATATTGACCCTGCAGCGTGGGCAACTCTAGTTCTAAAATAAAAGCTGTTCCCATAATCTAAAAGGTATGTAAATTTGAATTCCTTGGTGAAAATGAATGAAGAAACGGAGTCCCACGAGCTGTTTCACAGGCTTGTTCAGATAATGTGGGCTTCGTTCCTTGTTCTCCCTCTGAAAACCCCTGGTTTATTTGGCAAAAGCACCCTTCACATGAAACATTAACGGGAAACAGCTTGAGAGATTTCCATCAACTGCTAATGAAGATACCTTTTGGAATTTTTTTCCCCAGACAGTAGCTTTGCCCTTTAAGGGCTATTGGTTTGATGAATCTTTCAAAAATTGCTAAGCTCTTCCGTTCCGTGCCAAGTGGGAAAACGCTTTGCAATCTCCAAAGGATGCATCCAATTAATGGGCTCACGAGCAGCAAGGGGTAGAGTGTGCGGTAAATTTCAGATTTGCTGCCTCCCAATCATTGGCTCACGTTCAAGAGTGAGGAACCTGGGAAGGTAAACTACCTGCCTGACCAACACAGATTTGGTTTCTGCATATTTAGGAAGAAACACATGAAACGATTTTTTTCTCTAAGGAAGAGTATCCCCCCACCCCCAAAGAGGTTTTCCTTCCAAGACCACTGGCTCATTCTCTTTCTTTGGGTACTTCCCACCTCCACTTGGACATTTTTGGTTGCTACAGTTTGGGGACTTAGTCTCAGATCTGCCTTTTGCCAAGAAAATGAGTGAATATGAAGAGAAACCAATCAAGCCCCCGCCCCCCGGGTTCTCTCTGGTCCGTAGCTGCAGAGGACCTGTCTTCTCACCTGGACTTGGGGACATCCGTGACTTTAGGACCGATCTTCATAGTCAGGACAAGTAGACCAGACTTAGTACTGATTCTGCTGCAACCCCCAGTCTCGGACCTAGGACTGTGACTCCTACTGTTTCTCCCACGTCTGTCGTCTCTACAAATGAATGGATTAAGAAGATGCGGTACACGTACACAGCGGAATACTGCTCAGCCATTAAGAGAAGGAAATAGCGCCGCCGCTGGCAGCAACGTGGGTGCAACTAGAGATTCTCATACTAAGAAAAGAAGTCAGAAAGAGAAAGAAAAACACCATATGATATCACTTACACGCAAAATCCAAAATGTGGCACAAATGAACTTATGTACAAAACAGAAACAGACTCACAGACATAGAGAACAGACTTGTGGCTGCCAAGGGGGTGGGGAGGGAGTGGGATGGACGAGGAGTTTGAAGTTAATAGACGCAAACTATTACACTTAGAATGGATCAGCCGTGGGGTCCCGCTGCACAGCACAGGGACCTGTGTATGATTAGGTCACTTTGCTGCACAACAGAAATTGAAGAAATGTAAATCAACTATACTTCAATTAAAAAATATATTAAAAATAAGGGAGTTCCCTTTGTGGTGTGGCAGAAACGAGTCTGACTAGTATCCATGAGGATGCAGGTTTGATCCCTAGCCTCACTCAGTGGGTTAAGGACCCAGTGTTGCCTCAAGCTGCGTTATAGGTTGAAGATGTAGCTGGGATCCTGTGTTGCTGTGGCTGTGGCGTAGGTCGGCAGCTGCAACTCTGATTCAAACCCCTAGCCTGGGAACTACCATACGCTGCAGGTGCAGCCCATAAAAAAGAAAAAAAGATGAAAATATATATGAAAAATAAAAAAATAGAATAGATAATCAGTGAGATCCTACTGCACAGCACAGGAAACTATATCCAGTCTCCTGGGAGAGACCATGATGGAAAAAAATAGGACTGGGTCACTTTGCTGTACAGCAGAAGTTGACACGACATTGTAAACCAACCATACTTAAATTAAAAAAAATAAAAATAAGTAAATAAATATAAGCTAAAATAAATAATTTGCATAAGTCAGGCATGCATATTTTTACTTTTGGGTTACTTCTAAAAGAAAAATGAGAGAGTAGGCAATCAGTAAAAAATAGAAGAAAAAAACATAATAAAATATTTGATGATTCGAAATCGAGAAAGATGAGAAGGACGATAACTTATGTACAGTCCACCTTCAAGTAATCCCATGCTGTTTTACAGCAGTGTGGGCGCTTCCTTTCCTTTTTTTCTGCGTTTTAGGGCCGCACCTGCGGCTTATGGAGGGTCCCAGGCTAGGGGTCTAACAGGAGCTGTAGCCGCCGGCCTTCACCACAGCTCACGGCAACGCCGGATCCTTAACCCACTGAGCAAGGCCAGGGATCGGACCCGCAACCTCGTGGTTCCTGGTTGGATCGTTCCGCTGCACCATGACGGGAGCTCTGTGTGGGTACTTTCATTTCTCCTCTCTTGGAATTGCTGCTGATACACATATATTCTTTCTTACTTCCACACGTGGGATAACCCCCATGACACACTTTAGTTACTTTAACTTCCAGTGATCAGGTGTCTCTTGCAGACCTGTAACTAACAGACAAGAACGAACACTTTGTTCTGAGCCCTGCATTGACCATCCCTGTACCTTCGTACCTTCATGTAGGTCCAGGCTTTCATCTGGTAACATCTTTTCTGTGCCTCGAGGACAACTGTAGGCTTTCTTGTGTGCGTTTTCTCATGATGAATTCCTTCAGTTTTTGTGTATCTTGAAAAAAGTCCTTCTGCCTCCATAATCCTTGAAAGGTATTTTTCCGGGTGTCAAGAATTCGAAGTTGACAATTTTCTTTTAGGACTTTAAAGCTGTTTCTCTCCTGTTGTCTCATTTACTCTGCTTCTGACAGCAAATCTACTGTCATCCTCTTCTCTGTCCTTCTGTACCCAAAGCACCTTTTTTCTCTGGCTGCTTTTAAGATTTACTTCTTGGAACTGTAGTTTTAGAGCTTTCATCCAATTTGGAGAAAGTTTTGGCTGTTAGTACTTCAGATGACTTTTATGTCTCCCCATCCGTACCTCTCCTCTTTTCTGCAGCCTCCAGTCTAATGTCTGAGGACTTAAAGTTGTCCCACCATTCCTTTATTTTAAAATTCTCCTTTCTCCCTGGATTTGGCTTTTTTTTTTTTTTTTTTGCTTTTTAGTGCCTCTGGTGCGGCATATGGAAATTCTGGCTGGGGGTCCAATTGGAGCTGCAGTTGCTGGCCATCGCCACAGCCATAGCAACGCTGGATCCTTAACCCACTGAGCGAGGTCAGGGATTGAACCTGCAGCCTCATAACCTACTGAGCCACAATGGGAACTCCTGGATTTCACTTTTTATCATCATTCTGTCTTTAGATTCTTTGGTTTTTTTCTTCTGCAATGTCTGTCTTTTATTAATCACACCCACTACATTTTTTTTTTTTTTAATATAGTTGGTAGTACTTTTCACCTCTCAAAGTTTTACTTGGATGTTTTCTATAACTTCCGTGTCTCCACGTAACATGCTCAATCATTACTACAGGCTCCTGAACACAGGGAATCGAGTCCTACCCCTGCTTTGAGTCTCTCGGTGCCGCTTTTGACGGACTGACTTTTCTCCTCATTGAGATTTGTGCTTTCTGCCTTTGTAGACCTGCTGGGTTTTGATTGGAAACCAGATATCCGTTTTCTCCCCGGGCAGGAATAGTTTTGCATTTCTGTAACTGTTCTTCAACTGTGTTCTTGGAGGAGGTGGAGGCAGCCAGAGACAGTGTGGTCCCTCCAGCACTTGCTTTTCTGAAAAAAAAATTTGTTATACCTGATTTGCAATGTTCTGTCAATTTCAGCTGTACAGCAAAGTGACCCAGTCATATATGTGTGTGTATACACACACACACACGCATATTTACACACACACATATATACACACACACATTCTTTTTGTCACATTATCTTCCATCAGGTTCCATCACAAGAGACTGGATATAGCTCCCTGTGCTATACGCAGGACCTCATTGCTCATCCACTCCAAAGGCAATAGTTTGCATCTATTAACCCCAGACTCCCCGTCCATCCCACTCCCTCCCCCTCCTGCTTGGCAACCACAAGTCTGTTCCCCACGTCCATGCGTTTGTTTCTTTTCTGTAGATGGGTCCATCTGTGCCATATAAATACCACATGATATCACGTATGTCTGGAATCTAATCTACGGCACAGAGCTTGCTTTTGAACCGAGTTGGAGGGATCAGAACCCCGTTTAGTGCAGTGTCAGTTCCCCCACTGCTTAGCCCCGACCCTTCTTGTCCTTTAGTGGGTGATCTGGGCATTTGTGGGTTTTCTCTGGCTGCTGGGAAGAGGCACCAAGCCCAGCCAGCGAGAGACCTGGTGCTGCTCCCCAGTCCCGGATCCTCTACGCTTCTTTCTGGTAGTTTCGCCACACACGTGCCAATCACTGGTCACCTGCCCCGTGGACTCAACCACCGCGGTGTCCAGGGGCTCACAGCGCACCTCCTCCCTGCCCGGCAGCCTCTGCGGACTGCAGGCCCAGAGATGCCAGGGCTCAGCTCCGGGCTTTCTGTCCCTTAGCCTTCTCTGCCCTTTGCTGCCTCGTGTCCAGCTTTGAAAAACCATCGTTTAATAGAGCGTGTCAGTCTTTTCTCTTTGGGGGCTGGAGAGTAAATCCAGGTCCTTTCACTGCACCTAGACTGAGAGCGGAAATCTCACCATAAACAAATAGGAACGTAAAGGCACAACTAGGATGTGTGTGTGTGTGTGCACGTGCGCGTGTGTGTGTCTGCAGTACACAATGGAGGAAGAAGGTTAATATTCTTCTTAATAAAAAAGCTTTACAGACTCGTGAAGACACACTTAGCTACAAAAAGAGACAAAAACATAGGCAGTGTTTAAAAGTGGTCGTTTTGCAGAAGGTGAGATGCAAATGGCCAACGGGAAAGAAGAAAAATGCTCTCCCTCCACCATGTTCAAGGAAATAAAATGTACACACAAATGAAATCGCACTTTTCTCCATCTCAGCTCAGCCGTGACTATGCGGTGGCGGCGCTGCTGCGGAGAGCACGTGAGGAAAGAGGCGGTTCTCAGGGGGTGGACCTTGGCGCCATTTTTGTTATGTATGTATTATAGCCAAATTTATATACATCCTTGGGGTTTTATATGCTTATATTTGGTCATATATATATAAACACATATATATGTGTGTTTTAAATTTTAAAATATGATTTTGGTCTAATTTTTTCTCAAGGAATTTTTCCCGAGGAAAAGTAAACCAAGTTCACTTTCCAAAGACGACATTAAAACCTTGTTTATAAAAGTCCATGTTATATAAAAATCTCTTGCCTAAAAGCAGTACGTTGAATAAATAAGTTGTGGTAGATCCATCAAATAAGATATTACGCCACCATTAAAATAAAAGTGCCTATATATTATTTTGACATGGGGATATTTTTTTAGATAATAACGGGCAACAAGACAAACAGCCAATCAAAATTATGGCATGATCCCACTTATAAATACGTGCGTGTGGGGTGTGTGTGTGTGTCTCATTGTGTGTGACTGCATATGAGTGTGCTGTGAATGGGTGTGGGTGTCCATAAGTGTGTCTAGGTGGCTATGTGAGTGTGCTTGTGTGTACAGGGTGCTATGTGTGTTGTGTATGAGACTATGTATGGGCTTGTGAGAGTGCATGTGTGTTAGTGTGTCTGTGTTTTATTTTCTTTATACTCTGTATGTTCTAAAATGTTTTTAGAATAAGCATTTTTTTTCCTTCTCATCAGAGATAAGCATAGAGGTCTTCCTCAGGGAGAAAATAATGTTCATACACACAGAACACGGTGCTCATAAGGAGACTTAAGCCGAGTCACTCAGCAGAAATGTAACCTTGGAGATGGATGGGGTTGTCTTGATTCCTAATTCTGAGAACAGAAGTTTGGTTCCAGAAATATAAGGTACACAAGTCAATGCAGAAAATTAGAGGACAAACGCTTACATTGGAAGAAGGAATTAATTTTTTATTTACTCATTTTTTTGGCCACAATTTTTTTATTTATTCATTTTTATTTATTATTTATTTATTTTATTTTTTATTTATTCATTTTTTTGGGCATGTGGAATGTCCC
>PVHT020000009.1:21478064-21494005 GCA_004024745.2 Catagonus wagneri | reverse complement strand
GTTTTTTTTTTTTTTGCCTTTTGTCATTTTATGGCCGCGGGTTTATGGCCGCACCCACGGCATGTGGAGGTTCCCAGGCTAGGGGTCTAATTGGAGCTGTGGCCACTGGCCTGCGCCGCAGCCACAGCAACGCAGGATCCGAGCCGCGTCTGCAACCTACACCACAGCTCACAGCAACGCCGGATCGTTAACCCGCTGAGCAAGGGCAGGGATCGAACCCGCAACCTCATGGTTCCTAGTCGGATTCGTTAACCACTGCGCCACGACGGGAACTCCTGTACTGAAGTTCTTGATCTCAGAGGAAGCAAACTGCCCTGCCTCCCCAGCAGTCTGAGAGCAGCCCGGAAGAGTGTGTTTCTCGGAATCACAGATGTCTGATTCAAGACGCTCACGATGGGCTTGCAAGCCGTGCCCGCTGGATCTGGCATCATGAGACGTGATGACACAGCGTGTCTAAAGCACTCAGGGTGACACCTGACCTGGACAAAGCCCTCAGTAATTAGGCGCCATCACCATTCGGCGAAGACCCCCAGGAGTGACCCCCCATCAGCAGACTCACGGGGCCGGCTTCTGTCTGATTTTCATCAGCAGGACCTCCTGACCTGAGATCACAGTTTCTGTGGGTGGAGCGAGGAACCTTCACTCCAGCTGAAAAAATTAGGGCCTGGAATTCCTATGGCCCATCCTAGAACTTCTGATTCTCTTTCTCCCAAAGGTGCCGGAGCAGGTGGCATCAGGGACACGGGGGCACCGAGGACGGAGTCTGCGTGCACGTGGCCCCTCCCCGATGCACACCCCAGGCTGGGGCGTCACTCACCACATTTCCGGATTCCCCCTGGGATGAGGGCTCCCTCGTCCCCCTCTATTTTCCCAAGTTCCCGGCCCGCTCAGCCACCCTTTCCTTTCATACTGAAGGGGTTTCCTGGTGATTACGTCAGATATTTAT
The DNA here is from genome assembly GCA_004024745.2 of Catagonus wagneri. Lineage (NCBI taxonomy): Eukaryota > Metazoa > Chordata > Mammalia > Artiodactyla > Tayassuidae > Catagonus > Catagonus wagneri. Next base: position 21,493,059 of record PVHT020000009.1, on the reverse strand, counting down.
TTTCCTTCCTGCTCCCCAAACATCCGAATAGCCCAAGAGTCAATTGATCAATAAACCAATGGTTGATAGAGTCTTTAACCCAGTGGCGACTCTGGATTTTCTATATAATAGAGACTTGCTCTGGTGAAAGAACAGGAAAGGGCAGGACCTTCTGGAAGTGTGAGCACATTGTTTTTACCGGGAGCTCATCACGGTTGCCTGGGTGCAGGGAAGGGACCAAATGGGGCTGCGTATCTGTCTCGAAGCTCCTTTTCTGCAGCCACTCGCCTGGGTGCCCAGTAGGTTCCAGCCCAGAGCGGGGAGGATCAAAGCAGGTCGGCGCTTCTCAGAACACAAACGTGGGCTGTTTAAGGACCCTCCAAAGGAGGGCTGTTCGGTGTATCTCAGTACTGTGTCCGTTCGGAAAAACCCACTGATCTTGTGCAAACGGTGTCTCATTAAGGTGGATAAACATGGGCAGAGTTCTCCCTGACGTCCCGAGAGATGAGCACTAGGGCACATCTGTCAGGGCCATAGCGCGGAGCCCGCAGAGCACAAACGATGCCCAGTGAATACCTGGCAGCAGCGCTCAGCTCTCCTATTTTAGGCTGCGCAGTCCTGAGCCTGGAAGGAACTGCTATTACATAAACCCTGTCTTGCTAATTCCTCGCAGGGTACCCATGAGGAGCATGGGCAGCTATCATCGTTATCCCCATCACTCTGGACAGGAGACGGGGTGTCAGTCATGTGACATCTTTAAAGTCCCAGGATCATGATGCTGTTTAGGGGTCCAGCTGGGGAGACCACCTGGGACTTCAGTCTCTGTTACCCAGGGATTCCCCCCATCCCCCTGGCCCCAGCTTCCTGCACTTTGCCCCCTCCCCCCATCAGGTGTCTGTTCAGATCACAGGTAGATGAGAAGTTTCCAGGACAGCCTTTTAAAATCAGGCACAAAGTAAGAGGCAGCCCCTGTCAGGCAACACAAAGCGAGTTCTCAGTTATATGTGGGAATCGATTTTGCAAAGACACCACGTAGGTAAAATCCATAGAGAGTGAGAGAGCAGAGGGAAACGTGGTCGAAGAGCAGCCGCCGTGAACTCCCCCAATATTTGCCTTTGGGGAGAAGAGCTACAGCCTTTCACAGCCGCTCCTGCCCCTGGAATAGTGATGAAAGCATTTATGGTTCTCTGCTTGGCAGTGACTTCCATGGCTGGGCATCTGCTAGAGAGGTTTTCTTCCCTGTTAGTTTATCCTTGGGAGCAATAAATGTAATGAGATTATGTTGATGCCTTTATTGGATGAGGGAACCTTTCTTAAAAGCCAGAAACAGAACATCTAATGAACTCTTAGAAGGATAAGTAAAAGGCATTTCTCTACATATTTTTCAGATTAACATTTATTTCTATTTTATATAAAAAAGGTCACAGCAGATTATTTTCCCCCTTTTAAAGAAATTAGTTGATTTACAATGTTGTGCCAATTGCTGCTGTACAACAAAGTGACCCGGTCATACACGCATGCGTACATTCCATTTCTCATATTACCTTCCATCATGTTCCCCCCCAAGAGACTGGATAGAGTTCCCTGTGCGGTACAGCAGGACCTCATTGCTTATCCATTCTCAGTGTAATAGTTTGCATCTACCAAGCTCAAACTCCCGGCCCATCCTCCTTCCTGCCCCCTCCCCCTTGGCAGCCACAAGTCTGTACTCCATGTCTCTGAGTCTATTTCTGTTTTGTAGACAAGTTCGTTTGTGCCATATTTTAGATTCCACATATAAGTGATATCATGTGGTATTTGCCTTTCTCTTTCTGACTTACTTCATTTAGTTTGAGAGTCTCTAGTTGCATCCATGTTGCCGCAAATGACATTATTTCATTTTTTTATGGCTGAGCAGTGTTCCATTGCAGATATATATGCCATATCTTTTTAATTTATTCATCTGTCAGTGAATATTTAGGTTGTTTCACATCTTGGTTGTGAATGCTGCTGTTACGAACATAGGGGTGCCTGTATCTTTTTGATTATACTTTTGTCCAGATGTATGCCCAGGCGTGGGAGTGCTGGATTATATGATAATTCCATATTTAGTTTTCTGAGGACTCTCCACACTGTTTTCCACAGTGGTTTTACCAACTTACATTCCCATCAACAGTGGAGCAGGGCTGCCTTTTCTCCACACCCTCTCCAGCATTTGTTATTTGTACACTTCTAATGATGGCCATTCTGACCTGTGCGAGGTGGTACCTCACTGTAGCTTTGATTCACATTTCTCTGATAATTAGTGAGATAGCAGCAGATTATAATTAACTTACTGTAAAATCGTTCCTGGAAGAAAATAAAACAAGGCGCAGTGAGGGTGGAATTGCACCTCACTGACTGTATGTAAAAAGGAAACAGGGTCTCACCGTAGGATCTTCATGCACAAAGGTCCTTTGATTCGGGCTGAGTGAGGCTGCTGAGCAAAGTCTAGGCAGAGGCTTTCCACAGCCAGGGGTGATGGGGACCCCTGGCAAGACTGTCTTCTCTGTTTTGAATAAGAGGGGACAGGTGTCACATGCCGCGGGTGGAGCAGCCCTGGGTGGACCCCCGCCTGCCAGCTGAGTGTGGTCATTACGAGGATGGGCCACCCTGTGGGCGCTGAGACAAGTCACTGGACAAGGACGTGGGAGAAGAAATAGTGAGGCACTCCTCAGAAAACCCCACAGACGTTGCCCGTAAATCAGAGGTGTCGGGAGGAGAGACGCCCATCAGCCGGTGACGAAGGCCCTTCTCAGGTGCTGTGAGTGGCGCGGAAGTGCTGCAGAAGCTCGGGGGCTGGGGGTAGGACAGCATCCAAGTGCCACGGGCTTCTGACCTCCTTCAGGGTGCGGCGGTGGTGAGCAGGGCAGTGCCAGAAATGTGCAAGGTCCCATCTGCCAGTGTTCTCTCTGCAGAGAGGAGGATTCCTTGTGCCGAGCCTGGCTGGGGAAGCCCAGCATCCCTGCCAGCTCTGATCACACCGCAGCATCCAGGGGGCCCTGGGGACAGACTGTGACTCATGAGGACACAAACACCTGCCATGCCTGAAGGGCTGCTTTAGGCTTCTGCTCCCTAAGGAGCTTTGTGACCTGGGCAGGGGACCTGACCCCTCTGTAAGTCAGGACACAGCACTGCTACGTGAGCCCAAGTGCAATAATGTTACCTTGCGAGTGATACGCGCAAGCCAGCAACGTGTCAAAGTGCCGAGCGCAGGGCCTGGTGGTCGCAGCGCTGTGCACGTGTTTGCTGCCACTGCTGCCATCACCGCTACCGGCTTATCAAGAGCACACATCCTGCGGTCCCTGGCTTCGCTCTCTCCATCCTGTGTGACCTTGGCAGGTTGACCTCTCTGTGCCTCCTGGTCTGTGATGCCCGGTACCCGCACCCGCGCCCCCACCCCGCGGTGCAGTCCGGGGAGCTGGGATGATGCCGCAGGGCAGGCAGCCTCCCGCCAGCGGTTTCACTGGCACTCAGGCCCCCAGAGCGTGAGCAGCGAGGCTGGGAAGCGAGGCAGGCGCTGCTCCCGTGACATAACCGCACAGACGCTGCGCACGAGCAGAGGGAGAAGCGGCGGCGGTGCCCAGGCGCGTTCCCAGCGCGGAGCCTCCGGTTGATGCTGGGACATCACTCGCTACCGCGGCTCACGGCGCTCTGAATGCCTCCTTCACTTTCCCCGGGGCCCACGACACCCCACCCTCTGTGACCGTTTCCTTCCATTCGGAGTGCGTGATGGCCCGTTAGAGCCGGCCGGCCACGAGTGCTGTTAGCGGGGGAGCAGAAACGCCGAGCTCAGCCCTGCCTCGGAGCTTTCTGTCCACTCCCTCATCCTGCCGTCTTGCCGCTACACCCGCTCTCCTGTGAAATGGATGTTTTCTCCCGTTCAGTTTCTCTGCTCCAGACTGAGCTGACGTAGGCAGTCTGCTCCCGGCTGATGGACTCCTGCCCTTCTGCTCACCAGCCTCGATGGCGTTCCCGGCCTCCTGCATCCTGGGTTACCGCGCGCTCGTCCACGCGGCCCACCTCGCGCGCGTCAGCACACGGGGAGGGATCAGTGAGTGATAATTATTATTTCAACAGAAAGTAGTTACGGCAGACCAGAACGTTCTAGGAAGAGCCAGGAAGATTCAGCCACTAAAGTTTATTAACAGGTATCTTGCATCCTCTTAGAAAAAGAATACATTTTACTCATTTATTTATTTATTTATTTATTTATTCATTTTAGGGCCACACCTGCAGCATATGGGAGTTCCTGGGCTATGGGTCCAATTGGAGCTGCAGCTGCCGGCCTACACCACAGCCACGGCAACGCCAGATCCCAGCCATTTTTTCGTTCTTTTGTCTTTTTAGGGCCCCACCTGTGGCACATGGAAGTTGCCAGGCTAGGGATGGAAATCGGAGCTGCAGCCGCCGGCCTACACCACAGCCACAGCAGCACGGGATCTGAGCCACCCCTGCAACCCACACCACAGCTCACGGCAACACCGGATCCTTCACCCACTGAGCGAGGTCAGGGATTGAAACCACATCCTCTGGCAGACTGTCAGGTCTTTAATCAGATGAGTCACAGCAGGAACTCCGGGTACATTTTAATCGGAGGTCCCACTGCAGGACTCCAGCTCTAGCTGCTTATGAGACATGTGACTTTTGAAGGACCTGTCTCCTCATTTAAAATTCGAAGGAGGAGAGCCCAGTGCTCAGGGTATGACACGGTGACGAATTCAGTGCCCGGTCCGAGGAGGGCTCGCCTGACGTCGTGGGCCGGTCGCTCCTGCCCTTTGGCCAGAGCTTCTGAACGTGACCTCGTTTAGCATCGCACCTGTTGGTAAAGACGGAGAGTTTTATTTTGATCAGACCGCGGAAACCGAATTTGCTGCTTGTGGCTCCTCTGTGGGTCCGGAGGGTAGCTCAGAGCACTTAAGAGGCTTTGAAGCGGTCGCACCAAAGGAGCTCTTCGCATTACACCCACTCTTAAGTGAGGGGCCTGAGGTGTTTACAGCCAGAACCTGCAGAACTTTCCTGAGGTGTAGCGGTGGCAGACGCAACAAAGATGACGGCTTGACCCTTGCCCAGACGAGGGTCCCCAGCGACAAGCCATCTGTCCTAATTTCTGGCTTTCATGGTGCTGAGGTCTATACCGCTCACTAGCTTACTGATTCAAGGATAAAATGCGTCTTTTGCACAACAAGGAGGCTTCAGGCTCTTCTGATTTTAAACTTCAGAGCTTCTCCTGCAGAAATGTCCTGTTTTTTTGCAGTGTTCCAGGAGCAATCCTTATGGGTTCCAATTTTACTTAGAATGATAGCTGGCACTCTCAGAGAATAGTGTTTGCAACACACAAATGCACTCAGTTCCACAGAAATTTAGAAGTTGCTATCAGGTATCTTAAAGGCATTAAGCTAGAGTGCCAGGCTGGTAGACTCTTACAGTGAACTGCTAATTTTTATCTTGTGCTTTCTTTTTCTGGCTGTGCCTGGGGCATGCAAAAGTTCCCAGGCTAGGGGTCAAACCTGAGCCACACAGTGACAATACCGGATCCTTAACCACTAGGCCACCGGGGAACTTCCAGAAATGTTACTCACTCATGTCTGCGTTCCGTATTCAGCCTGGGTGTACCAAGAGTCAGGCTGTGTCTCGGGCACTGGGCTAACCTGGAGAACGCAAAACGCCCTGTCAGGTGTCAAGGTCTAGATGGGAGGGAGAGAAAGAAGCCCGGACACCAGTTCGAGAGCACAAGCAGAGCTGCGGTATCTCAGACGGGCCTCCCTGTCCCTCCCCGTCCCCGTCCCCTCTCTCTGCAGATGCGGCACAACAGGCACAAAGTTGCTGAGAAGTGCGCGTAGCATTCCACAAACTTTTCTGAGGTCAAAATAATCATTTAGCTAAAATCCAACCCAAACTTCTAATGTGGTGGTTAAATAAAACGCCAACAAACCTCATTTTCATTTGATTATCTCCGATAATTCCTTTGAATGAATTTTTTTTTTTTTTAATGGCTGTGCCCGTGGCATATGGAGGTTCCTGGGCCAGGAACTGAATCTGAGCCACAGCTGCTACCTACGCCGCAGCTGTGGCAACACCAGACCCTAACTCACTGCGCCCAGGCCGGGGCTCACACCCCAGACCTGTGCTGTGAGCCAAGCTGCTGCAGTCAGATTCTTAACCCACTGTGCCATCCTGGGAACTCCTGAATGAAGGTCTCTTTATATTTCCTTCCCTTCGCATTTTTTCCTCTGTGAACCACTTATTTATAGTCACATTTTTTTTTTTTTGGATGATTTTCTTTCCTCTTATATTCCTGGATGGGATCTACATATTAAGGATGTTGACACTTCTATTTTTTTCTTTTTCCATCACATGCGAACCCATGTGTTCTCCCAAACATGCCAGACTTCAAGTATCGAGTTTGCTTTGCTGTGCCCCCTGCCAAAAAGATACGGGTGGATGGATTCCTATTCGATCAAAAGGGCCACAGTCTGACACTATCAGTATTTATGTTGGTGAATTATCCCAGACTGGCCAGCGGGACCCCCCTTCACGCTGGGACATTCTCATCATTCTGGAAGAACCACCAGGTCATCGGCAGACGTGCTAAGGCTAAGATGCCCACAAGGACACGCCTGCGCCAGCCTCCTTCCCCGCTCCGCTCCCCCGGCTCCGTGCCTGGCCCGTGGGAGGCTCTCCATGGTTGTTTCTGGGCAGACAGTGAATAAATGACGGAGTGCATATATTGACCTCTAAATTACTTTCTTCCTTTCCCATCTATTCATCCTTCTGGAGAACCCCACAGATCCCCCAAGCAGACCGGACCCTTCCTTGCGACTCCCCCACCTCCCGTATTTCTTGAACTTGCCTGTGTCATAACGCAGGATTGCAGTCTACACGTGCATTTATTTATTTATTTATTTGGGCCACACCTGAGGCATATGGAGGTTCCCAGGCTAGGGGTCGAATCAGAGCCACAGCCGCCGACCTGCAGCACAGCCACAGCAACACAGGATCCCAGCTGCATCTGTGACCTACACCACAGCTCATGGCAATGCCGGATCCCCAACCCACTGAGCGAAGCCAGGGATCGAACCTGCCACCTCATAGTTCCCAGTCAGATTCGTTTCTGCTGCGCCACGTTGGGAACTCCAGTCCAGGCATTTGTTTATGTTTTCCGATGATGTACTCGGAACCTGAGGCCAGTGCCTGTGTCTTTGCCACGATCGCATCCCCAGTGAATGCTATGGTACCCGGCGTGTTCCACTCTGGAACAATCATTTAATGAGACGACTTGAGAGACAAGCACCACTGTGCTAAAGACAGTTGCTCTTCTGCTCTGCTCAGGGGGCTCTGTGACCAGGAGGTCACGGCACAGATGGCCCGCTAACGCTGGCTTCTAATGGCCCGGTTCTGTAGGGGGCTGGCAAGATTTGGGGTGAGGATACCTGTCCTCCATTGAAAACCAGTGGGAGGCTGTTGACAGGAGGCACGGAGAACTGCCCTAAGTGGGAGCTTCTCCCAAGAGAAGGGAGAGTTGATCTGACAAACTCGACCCAGTGCCAATGCAAGGGTAGCCATCTGGCCTGTCATTCTGAGAACCCCGTGCCAGGTCACTGTGGGTGAACCCCAAAGGGGACGCGGCCACTGGTGAAAGTTAAAATGAAAGTTCTGACTGCATCAGGCATCTTGACTTTGAACCAGAAAGTCTGGTACTCTGGACGCCTGCCTAGAAAAGTAAACTGAGATAAAAACCCACTCACATTCCTTCTTCTAGTTGTTTATCCTAATTCCTGACAAACTTGATCGACAGTGGTTTGATATACTTCAGCTTTTAATTTCTCCCTCTCTTTCATGATCTCAAAATAAACGTTTGAGAAGACAATGCCTAAGGGAGCCCTCCCTCCTTTTGTAAGAGGGTTGTTCCTTAATGCTGAAGGGTAAATCCCCGCTTAAGTTGCATTTTGGATAGTCAAGTTCTAATAACCTCTATTTTGCTTGAAAAATGTAAAATGTTCTTCTAGCCCACATGGGAAAACAGTTTTACACAAAGATTCTTTCTCCTAAATCCTGTTTGGATGGAACTAGTTAGCTAGCCGAGGGCGATGCTAAAACCCAGAAAACATCTCGCGGCTTCAATCCTGGAAGCTCAGAGAACATCAGCGAAGGTTCCAGGTGGGAGCAAAGAGGCCCGTGAAAGTGGCCAGCGAGAGGCTGGAGCGCAACAGAGGGACAAGACAAAACGCTGATGATGCATGCCGGCTTTGTCTTTTCTGCGCAGTCTTGGTTCCAAGTGAGGCGACAGCCCTACCCCAGGGAGCCCCAGGAACACTTGAAGGGCCTGAGATTCAGTAAATATCCCCGAACTGCAGTGACTTCTGGGAGGGCAGGGTCTCTGGTCCCGGGGAGGGGGGTCTGGCACCCTGCCACCTGCTTTGCTTCCTAGACGTTCTGTAGCTTTAGTTATTACAAGTGTAATTTCTCTTTCTATTTCATTTTTGTGATTGGTTACTACTGGTGAAAGCAGAAGTGCCATCGATTTTTGTATGTGTTTCTAGTATACAGCAGTCTTGCTGAATAAACTATCTTTTCTCTCCTTCCCTTGTGCTTTGTGGATAAAGCTTTTTGGGTCTTGTAATATTTCAGCTCAACCTTTCTATCCTTTAAATTGCCATCCTGAATTTTAACACTATGTCTGTCTAATGATAACTAGTGAGCATTATTTCTGCCCCCCCAACGCAGTGTGCCCCTTCCTTCGCATGTGCTAACTATAGCTGGATACCTCCATGCTTTTATTACGATTTGGAGTTTTATTTTTAATTTTTTAAGCCCAAAGCTTGTTAGTATTTTATGTTAAATAATTAATTTCATTTACATTTCATTAATGTTTCTCTTGTATACCACAATTCCCTCCGAGCTGTTTTTTTTTCTTCTTTTAAGTTCATCTTTTGGTAGCTAGATGGAAAAATACCAGGAGGATAATTATTTTCTTTAGGCTTTGTAGTTTATTAGACAGTTTGCATTTGGGTGCCTTCTTTGATAAGAATAAAGTCTGCTGGGAATTTAACTGTTATTCTGAGATAAGATAGTCTTTTCTTTGGTACTTTTAAAGATTTTTTTCTTTTTATCTTTGATATCTTGCAATATCTCTTTAAAATATGGCTAGACTATATCTATTATATCATTAACAAAAATTATCATATATTACAATTATATAAAATTATAATAAATTATTTACTACATAATTATACTGTAAAATTATATATGATTAGGGATGAAAATATTTGTTATACATTATTATATTTAATGTTATACTGTGTATTATTGTAGATAATAAGTATACACTTATATACTCATACACTCAAAGTTTCAAGATTATGCAAACTATATAATACTATGTATAATGATGCGCATAAGTTTTTTCTTTTATTGAGGTACAGTTTATTTACAAGTTCACGATAATTTCTGCTATACAACAAAGTGATTCAGTTATACATGTACACACATCCATTCTCTTACAGATTCTTTTTCTTTCTTTTGTAATGATTTTTACTTTTTCCTTTATATGTGGTTTACAGTGTTCTGTCAATTTTCTACTGCACAGCAAGGTGACCCAGTCACACATACCTGTATACATTCTTTTTTCTCACATTATCCTGCTCCATCACAAGGGACCAGACAGAGTTCCCAGTGCCTTTTCAGATTCTTTTTTTTTTTTATTTGTCTTTTTGCCTTATCTAGAGCCGCACCCGCGGCATATGGAGGTTCCCAGGCTAGGGGTCTAACAGGAGCTGTAGCCGCCGGCCTTCGCCACAGCCACAGCAATGCGGGATCCGAGCTGCGTCTGCAAGCTACACCACAGCTCACAGCAACGCCGGATCCTTAACCCCCTGAGCAAGGCTAGGGATCGAACCCGCAACCTCATGGTTCTTAGTCGGATTCGTTAACCACTGAGCCACGAAGGGAACTCCCCTTTTCAGATTCTTCACCCATGTAGATTATCACAGAATACTGGGTAGAGTTCCCTGTGCTGTACAGCAGGTCCCTGTTGGCCAATCATTCCATATACCACGATATATTATTATTACACTATATATATGTACTATTATATATAGTATAATATAATATTAAAATTAACTGTAATATAAACGTATACTTACATATTACATAGAATATAACATATACTATTATATATAATACTATAATATTATTATTACACTATAATAATAATTGATATACGTATACACACTCAGAAGTCAGAGTCCACTCTCAGCCTGAAGACCCACTCCTGTCTTCGACTCCTAGATTCTCAGCAGGACCCCCCTCTGCAGCTTCCCTTCCGGGGCCTTCGTTACCCGTGCCTGCCAGTTTCGCCCCTGTCCTCCAGGTCTCCTGACTCTCTTCTTCCTCCTTATCTCCTTCTTCTTCCTCTTCCTCCTTCTTCGTTGGTGAATTGCACTTTTCTAAGAAAGAAGAAAAATATGACAACTTTGGTTTATTATCATATAAAATCCCCATCGCGCTTTAAGTCTAAATAAACATTTTAAACTTTGGGGGCCCTAAGAAGAGATGTAGGTTTATAAGGCATCCCCGAGCTGTGAGCAGGGGACGAAGGCGACGCCGAGGAAGCAGCTCGGGGCTTCCCGCCCCAGTGCACACGGGCGGGCTTGGTTGTAAGGCCCCTGCGTGAATGCCTGAGCAAGCCTGAAGAACGCCCTTTCTTTTCCCTGAATGGGTCTTTCCCGACACCCACAGCTTCCTCTTTCACCCACTCTGAATCTTGCTTTTTTCCTTCCCTTGGGCTGAGGTCACAGCTCTGTCCCCGCTCTCTCTCGTCCGCTGTTTATCTTCTCCCCGCTAGAAATTGTCACCATCAGGAGTCTTACACGGGTTGCTTCTTTGCTGTCTTACTGTCTGTCGTTCCCCACCGCTTTTGAGCAGGGCCTGGAAAAAGGGTGGTTCTGCAGAGCCCCCCGTTGAGAGCCATCCTGACACCTGGATGGAGTGAGCCCGCCAAGCCCGGGTTGCTGGCAGTGACGGGGTCAGAGAGAGATGCGGCTTCGAGCCCCCGGGGTCCCCACGGGGCATCACGGCTTAGATCCCTAGAGTTCCGGGTCAAGGCCGGGTCCTCCTCTGCCAAGAGCAATTCTCCACTTGAGAAGCAGTGTCTGGCCTTCTGTTGGGTCTTCTTGTGCTTGGAGGACCCATCACCCATCCTGACCTGGGTGTTGTTTGTCCCATGAAACCACACACGTGGGGTCCCAGCAGTATCTTGCCAGGAGCTGTTCAACAGAGAAACTTCCCGTGTTTCAGGAGAGCAGGGGGATATTTGGAGCGAGCCTGGAGCGTGGAGATGGGCCTCTTTGTATGTCCTGGGACAGGAGGGCAGCGCCGAGGGCCTGTAATGGCAGAAGAGATGAGAATGAGGCAGCAGAAACCCCGCAGGGAGCTGCGACTCCACTCACATCAGCTGCTGCAGGAACCGGGGGTCACGCGGGCAGAAGTGGGCAGGGCGGGGGTACAGACGGGTGGGTGTGAGAATGTCCACGGGGCCGTGGAGTGCAGGTCACAGGAGGGCACAGGTGCCTGGGGGGCTGCGATGAGCAGAAGGGTGGCAGCACGGACACAGGGCTGCATGGCCACCTTAGGGCTGGTCCTGGAGCCCTCAGCACCCAGCACGGAGCACCTGTGTCTCAAAGACAGAAAATCATTTGGATTTAATTATAGGCTTCACACCAGGCATTCTGTTTATTAAAACATGGTACATCAATTTGGGTCATCCTTATCCAAGTCCCTGTAATATTTATATGTCACGTCTAACAGGACCTCCAAAACATGTAGGTAAAAAAGGAAATTGCGATGAGTTGTTCTTATAAGAAAATGGAATGATTTTCCCCGCTTATGGAGAAAGTCATTTGTTTTTGTCCTTTAATCTATTAAGGCTGTGAACATTTACAGATTTTCTAATGTCAAATCCTACTTCAATTCCTGTAATAAGTGCCCTGTGTACAAATGGATTAGCATTTTTTTATTCACCACTGGACTCAGTTTGCTAATATTTTATTTAAAGGATATTGAAGTTCTGGAGTGAGTTGGGCTTGTATTTTTTTTTCTCTTTGTATTTGCTTTTTTTTTTCACGTTCTGTTCCTGTTTTGGTCTGAATATCAAGGTATGCAGACCTCCTAGAATAGTTGGGGAATAATTTTCCTTCCTACGTTCTGGGAGAATTTGTTTAACACTAAAAAATTTGGTATAACTTTCCTGTAGCACCATTTTGGCCTGAAAATTCCTCTGTAGGAATATCTGTAAGTACTACTCATTTTATTCAGTAGTTCTAAAGCATTTCAGACTTTTCTCGAGATTAAGCATGGCCAAGTTATATTTTTCCAGATATTTCCACCTTGCTTAAAGTTTTCAAATTTGTTATTGTAGAATTATATCTTTTTTTTAGGGCTGCACCCACAGCATATGGAGGTTCCCAGGCTAGGGGTCTAATCGGAGCTGTAGCTGCCGGCCTACACCACAGCCACAGCAACGCAGGATCTGGGCCGCATCTATGACCTAGTCTACAGCCACAGCAACACCGGATCCTTAACCCACTGAGCCAGGCCATGGATCGAACCCTCATCCTCATGGATATTAGTCGGGTTCTTAACCTACCAAGCCACAACAGGAGCTCCTATATTATATTTTAATCTGTGTTGTATCTGTAGTTATAGCCACTTTAATTCCTAACATTCTTATTTTTGCCTTCTCTCTTATTTTCTGGATCAGTTGTACTAGAGGTTTATCTTAATTAACTTTTTCAGAAAACCAACTTTTAGCTCTGTCTTCTCTATTGAATATTTATTTAGTAGATTTCTGCTTCCTTCTTTATTATTTCCTTACATTTACTTGACTTGGGTCTATTCAGTTACTTTCCAACTTTTTAAGCTGAGTGATTAACTCATTAATATTCAGAGTTCCTTCTTTTTAATAAAAGAGTGTAAGATTAAAATCTTCCCTTTGTGTTCCCTTATTTGCATCTCACAAGTTTTAATGTAATATTTTCATTATCCTATGTCTCTGAATATTTCTAAATTTCATTATAATTTCATCTTCGACCCATGAGTAATTTAAAAGTGGGTCTTTTACTTTTTCCGCATGTAGAGGCCTTTGACTTTTTTTCACACTGATCTCTGACTTAATTGCCTAGTGGTTACACAACGTGATCTGTACAACACAAAGCATTTGAACTCTGTTGAGACTTGTTATATGTCCCTAAGCATGGCCACGTTTTATAAATGTCTCATGTGTGTTCATTTGAAATCAATGTGATTCTTGGATTCTTGGGTGCAGAATTTTATAAAGTCCTCTAAGACTTGCTGGTTAATTATTGTGTATATCTATCGGTGTTTAATGAAAATGGTTAGATATGTTTAAAAGCTTCACAGAGGTTTTACGTTGTTAAATTCTCTCTTTAAAGTGATTTTAAAAAATTATTTTATACTGACTCTCTTTGTCTAAAAGGCTTTTTTTTTTCTTTTTTTCTTTTTAGAGCTGCAGGTGGGGCATATGGAGGTTCCCAGGCTAGGGTGGAATCAGAGCTGTAGCCGCCGGCCTACGTCACAGCCACAGCAACACAGGATCCAAGCCTTGTCTGCGACCTACACCACAGTTCACTGCAATGCTAGATGATTAACCCACTGAGAGAGGTCAGGGACTGAACCCGTGTCCTCATGAATACTAGTTGGGTTTGTTACTGCTGAGCTACGATGGGAACTCCCTAAAAGGCTTTTTATCTTAAAGTTTATCTTAACTGCTATTGACACAGGGGCCCCGGCCTCCTTTTGAAGATCATTTACCTGTTTACTCTTTTCTGTCTTTTTTCAGACACATTTTCTGTGTCTGTAAGTTCAGTTGTGTATGTTATAAACACCATGTGGTTGGACTTCAAAAATTCAGTCTAGTGATCTCTAATTTTCACTGCTGAACCTTAGTTCATTCAGTTCTCTGCTTCACTACAGAACTGGAGTTAGCTCCTGGTATCTTGAAATTCTCCATAATTTTGAAAAAGGGGCTCTGCGTTTTCATTTTGCACCGAGCCCTGCAAATGCTGCATTCAGTCCTGGGGAAGAGGAATGGTCTGGCTGTGGGAGAAGCTGGCACCAGCCCGGGGCGGGGGGGATATGAGCCGGGCTGGACTTTCCCCCGGATGCCCTGGGCACTCGTTTTCCCGCTGGCAGTCGATTCCGTTCCTGTGCTGGACTGTCTTTTGGAGCTGGATGTACTGAGCACTCAAAAAGGCATTGAATCTTCACAGTAACACTAGGAACAGAATTATCATCCCAATAAACGGAAGCTCAGAAGTTAAGTAACTCGCAGGATCTCAACCTGGGGCCACCCTACCCCGCCAGCATGCAGCTGGTCTCCTTTCCTGGGCGTAGCGTGATGCCTTTTCCTGGACTAGTCTTCTGATCACCCCCAGTTCTTCTCAGCTCCTTTGTGCTGTGTCTGCTTCTCCAAAACCTCCTGCCTCTGTTTCTGGTTTTAGATCTGATACATCCAGTGCAACGCCAACGGTTCCAGATGCTGCGTGCCGCCGGGCGGACCCAGCTCCCTTGCAGTGAGCACCTGTGTGCCTCTGCCGCTCGCCTCCGCAGTGTCACAGCAGCCTGGCGTTTCTGCGTACTACACCTCGCCGTAGTTTCTTGGGGGCTCCCTTGCTCCCCTCCAGAAGGAAGGATGCACCCCAGCTTCTTGGTTCTATTCAGGAATGCTTGGTTCTATTCAGTACTATTCAGGAATGCTTGGTTCTATTCAGTTCTATTCAAGAATGCTTGGTTCTATTCAGTTCTATTCAGGAATGCTTGGTTCTATTCAGTTCTATTCAGGAATGCTTGGTTCTATTCAGTTCTATTCAGGAATGCTTGGTTCTATTCAGTTCTATTCAGGAATGCTTGGTTCTATTCAGTTCTATTCAGGAATGCTTGGTTCTATTCAGTTCTATTCAGGAATGCTTGGTTCTATTCA
>PVHT020000009.1:21441728-21477064 GCA_004024745.2 Catagonus wagneri | reverse complement strand
CTATTCAGGAATGCTTGGTTCTATTCAGTACTATTCAGGAATGCTTGGTTCTATTCAGTACTATTCAGGAATGCTTGGTTCTATTCAGTACTATTCAGGAATGCTTGGTTCTATTCAGTTCTATTCAGGAATGCTTGGTTCTATTCAGTACTATTCAGGAATGCTTGGTTCTATTCAGTACTATTCAGGAATGCTTGGTTCTATTCAGCTGGACCGATCTGTAGACCAGACCTAACCCACTTTGCTTTTGACCCCCGAATTCTCGTCCAGACAGGAGCTGCTGCTCTGGAGAAGGCTGCTGGGTTTCAAGCTCATTCTCGCTTTTGATCCTGTTTCTCGGTTACAGTTTTATAGTTAAACTCCTTTGCTTGGAAAGTTCCTTTGCTTTGACCCGTTTTTTTACTTTTTTTCTTTTTTGCTTTTTTACTGTCGCACCGCACCCACGGCTTATGGACGTTCCCAGGCCAGGGGTTGAATCGGAGCTGCAGCTGCTGGCCTGCGCCACAGCCACAGCAACGCGGGATCCCAGCCGCTTCTGCGACTTGCGGCGATGCTGGATCCTTAACCTACAGAGTGAGGCTAGGGATCAAATCCACCTCCTCAAGGACACTGTGTCAGGGTCTTAACCTGCCCAACCACAATGGGAACTCCACTTTGACCTGTTTCTAACAATGGAGCTCATGAGTCTTTTTTGAAATTCCACTAGGCACTTTACCGTTAGCTCTTTCTTCTGCCTTTTTCTGAATCTGGAGTCAGCTCAGGTCTCGTTATGGGGCCCTCAAGCCTTTGCTTCTGCCGAGTAACGCGACCCCCAAGAAGAAAGGCAAACACACACACGCTGGCAACTATTAGAGCATAAACTCTGGGAACGAGGCTTTCTTGCCTTTTGGAACGACCATGCAAACTAGTATGTCGTCGGTGCTTAATAGATGCTTTCACTGGTGACTCTCGGCTGCTCAGAACCTCCAACCAGGAAATCTTTGAAAATGCTGGCGCAGTCTCAGGTGTGCAAAGGAGCAGCGAGTTTTCCGTAATCACAAGCTAAGCTTCACACCAGCTCAACGGCGTTTTAAAGTGTAGGTGGCGTTGTTTCGGTTCGTCGCGTTATACGAGTTTTCATACAAATGTACGGACTCTGTGTGGGTATTTCGTAAGTCACTGTTCTTCACCCCGTGTACGTAACCACTGGTTAATATCCCACTCAACATGTGCAGAAGTAAAATCGACCCATTACCAGGATCACAGCCTAGTCTGCCTCTTTCCCATCAATAAGTACTTTCCATGTTGCGCTGAGTTGAGTTTTAATATAACACGTTAATACTCTTCTTTATAAGCATTCAGCAATTTGCCATTTGAAAGCTCTTGGATTTCTCTTCTAAATGAAGTACTCCTGGTCATATATTAAGGCCTGCTGTTTTATTTTTGTTCCTTTTTTTTTCTTTCTCTTTGCGCTGTATCTGAACTCCTTAATTCTTTTTCCTGTTATATGGCAAGTTTTAAATCACTACCTCTAATAGACCCTGTTAATTATCCCTGATGATATGGACCATCCCGATGCTGGCCAGCTACTTCAGTAATATTCACAGGAGGTGCAGTTTTTCAGTCTCCTTTTCTCATTTGCACGTTTTAAATATTTTTGCTGGTTGTCTGCTTTGCACTGACATCCCGCCTCTAAAGTGAGATAAGGTTTATTGTCATATGTGCTGAAGGGGAAACATTTGTTCCCATCATGAATATGCTAGTATGCTAGTGTTTTTAGGGATTAGAACTGTAGGCAACTTTAAAATAGAGTATTATTTTTAAGTGTGATGAGAGGTTGTGTTGCGACCCTTGCAAAGATCAGGAATTAGTTTTCTTTCTTTTTGTAGCTGATGACACAATTTTATGTTTCACCTTTCTTGGAATGTTATCTTTTTTTTTTTTTTAAATCTAGACATACTGATCCAGATTGAAAAAAAAAATTGGACACCAAATATAAGTGGAATTAATGCTGTTATTTGAGACTATTCTCTGAGAACTGGAACAACAAACGTGTAAATAGAAGTTTGAGAATAAGGCAAATAAAATTTTATTCAATATGCCTCCATGAACGGTTGAAATTTGAGCTTCAGTTTCGTAGAACAGTCTGGAAAGGTCAGAGAACAAAAGGCTGTTAAAGGATTTATGGACACAGGTAGGGATGGGCCCCAGGCTGGCATTTAGGACTTGGAGCTTGGTCCCCAAGGGGAAGAAGCTGACCAGGGAACAGGAATGCTCAGCTGCCCAGAAGAGCGAGCTGGGGCTGGCACAGCCCTGACCCCAGCACCCACACCCACCCACTCCCCGCCCCCGCCTGCTGCCTCTGTCCAACTAGGGAGGTGCTGAAGGCAGAGAAGGTGCGAGGGCTGCGGTGGAGAGGGAGAGGGACAGCTGACGCTAGGCAAGCAGGCTGCACTCAGTGCTATTGCCAGAGGGTCTTCGGTAAGACCGCGCCCGGCTCCAAACACCGCTGCGGATTTACAGCCCAGGACCAGGATGAAAATGGATCCGTGGATGGAAAACACTTAGAGGGGACATCAAGGGCAGCAGTTCTTTGCTAAACTGTGTTTCAGGATTTTTGCCAAAGATAGGCCAAGACTATCTAGGCAGGCCGAGGTCAGGGCCCAAGGTTGAGGCTTCGTTGAAAAAAGGGCTCAGAGGAGCTTGGCTAAAGTTTGATCAAGGAAAGGCTTTGTCACTATGGTGAACAGGAAGCAGGGGAGAGGCTTGGTTGGAGGCGGGGGGGGGCGGGGGTCCCGGCGTCTCTTCTCCCCTGCAGGCACCTTCTCTCCCCTGGCCTTGCTCCGGCTCCCCGCCCCTCCCCACCCCAGCGTGGCCCCCCCCCCCCCAGAGCCACACGTCTCCACCAGGTGAGTGGCCCCTCCCGGCCTTGGTAGCCGACTCCTTGTGAGCTCCAGACGGGATCCTCGCCCAAGGGCGGTTCGGCTGGCAGTGTGGGGCCACGGGGACTGTCTGGGATATGCCCGGGGGGGTCCACCTTCTCGTGACGCTGGCATCTGCCTCACTAGCCTTCTTGGTTCTCACCTGGCCCCCGCGCCTGATTCTGTGGTTTCTCCCTCGTCCCCAGACAGTGCCATCACCAGGCCGGGGGCTGCTCTTTCTCCATTTGGAGAAAGGATCCTGGGTCTCCCTTCCAGGACCCACTTCTGCTGTGCTCAGGAGACACTGCAGTTTTTCCAAGTGGAGAGAGGTCAAGTACAGTCCTGCCTGGCAAGGCGGTGAAAAGCCCGGGCTGTGCATAGCGGAAAGGGGTGGCCGGCACCCCAGCTCCACTCGGATGTTCCCGACTCCTATCACCAGGCTGCCGGGTGGGTGACTTTACCCTGCAAAAGAACAGCGATGGGCTGGTCTTTGGCCTGGGCAGCCCCACGGCGAGATGTACCGAGATGCTGCAATGCGTCACCTGAGATTCACTTTTCCAGTAGAAGCAATGGATTTGTTCAGATCTGTCTGGAAACTTCCCCTCTGTCTCCTTGTCTCCACTGATGAAGGAAATGAAACCTCGCTGGAGTCTGTGAAGTGTGTTCAGATGTACGAGGAACTGTAGGCCATAGAAACAAAGCTAAGTCTTGAAGTTTTTTTGAATTACTCACTCATCGTGCTACCTGTTCACGAACTGTTCCAAAACCCCTTCCATGGGGGAGGGAAGAAATGCAGATTGGTTATCCGTTTGAAGTTATCTCTAATGCTTTTGAGATCGAGAGCTTTGCTGATTTTTCCTTTAAGGATCAGAGGTCAGAGAACCCTTTGCAGTCTTGTCTGCAGTGAGGGCCCAGGGCAGGGAGAGCTCAGTGGGTTCCCAGGAAGTGGCGGTTTGCGCAGTCTCTCTGCCTATTGCTGCTGCTCAGGGGTTCCCTTTGCTGTTTCATCTCCCCCCCCCCCCCCGTGCTTCCCTTTTCTTTTAGGAAGTGCAGCGTGGCCAGTCTGCTGGTCTTCATTTGCTGCCCCGGGTGAGCCTCAGCAGTGGCCGGGGATCATCTGCTACTTAGCGAGGCCGGGGATTGAACCTACGTCCTCATGGATACCAGCTGGGTTTGTTTCCACTAAGCCACATGGGGAACTCCTTATTTTTTTTTTAAATGTTTCACTCATGTGCCATGGGGATGTCAGATGCTGGCAGGGGACTGCTGGGTGGGGGAGGGACGTACCTAAATGTGTACCTCAACTTTCTAGGGAGTCTAAAATTATTCAGAACTAGGAAGTTTAACACTAAAAAGCATAGAGCGTTTAAAGCATTCATCATAGAGCCTGGCCCAGAGTCAGCACCCAGTCCGTATCAGTTGTCCTTAAAACAAAAATTAGGAAAATTATTAAAAGTTCTACTTCAGATTGGTTATGGACTTATTCTAATTTTGAGTCTGGCCCCAAGACGAAGGATCTCTAAGGCTTTAGAGACCAAATAGGATGCTATGTGTTCTTTTACAAAGAAGGGGAGGGCATTCTCTGAACAGTTTTGTGCACAGATGTGGCGTATTTCATTTGGGGAAGATAATTCCGGTGGCCGTTTGTAGGACGCGAGAGATCTAGCCAAGGCCATTGCAATAGTTCAAGTGACATGCGGAAGGTCTGTGATCAAAGACAGGGCAAAGTCAGGATAGAAAGGAGGAAACTGATGGGAGACGCCGCTTGCGGGACGGAGGAGCTAACAGGACCTGGTAAATGACCGAATATGGGAGACAATGCACGTCATGGCTTGCTGCCCCCAAGGCTGGATGTATGTATTTATTTATGCTTTTCAGGGCCTTACCCAACTTTCCAGGGAGTCTAAAATTATTCAAAACTAAGAAGTTTAACACTAGGGCGTAGGCTGGCAGCGGCAGCTCCTACGACACAGCCTTGAGAAAGAGTGCTGTGTTCTCTGCCCAGGACCAGTGACAGAGTCTTCCGGTCTGGAGTGTGGACCATCCCAAGAAGTCCCCACTTTGAACCCCTGCAGGGTCTCACCCAGGTCCCTCCCCAGACTTATTCTCAGTTTCACTCCCTGCTCCAAGGCAGTGAAAGCAAAGCAGGCCTCTGATGTCCCCTTCGGGTCAGCTTTGGGCATCTGCTTCTGTTTTATCCCCTGGAGGACCGTCTGCAGCTTCCCCTCCTGCGCCTCCTGCTTCTGTCCTGAACGTCAGCCGCGGGATCAGGTGCAAGCTGGACTGCGCTGCACACGAAAATAGTCAGGGACATCGTTTCTGGTCACTGCTCTGATGATTCAGACGCACCCATGCACGCTAGACCGACCCCGCGGGCAGCCTGGGTTCGGGGGAGTGTGTGCCTGATAGCAGAGCGGCTTTGGTAAAGGCTCCTGGCATCTTGCAGAAAACCAGAGCCACAGCAGCAGGTGGGCCGCTGGCTGTGCCAGAGCCCGGCTTACTCGTCCTTCCTGCCTCCTGCAGTCGTCCCTATTCGTGCTTCTTGACAGTTGCAACGAAGTCACCAGATTAAAGACGACTCAGAGCAGAGAGGGGCGCTGCCACTTCTCTCCCCCATCCCGGGGTGCAGGGGCTCAGCTCGAGGGAACCTACCTGGAGTCAGATCTGAGGCGTCAAGTTTTGAAGAAATGGCCTCTGAGCCAATTAGCACCTCAGCCTGCGGCCTTGATGTTAATTTATCTGTGTCCCACGGCTGTCTCTTTGAGCTCGCCCACAGGATCAATTATCACTTTCTCCTGGTCCTAAGAAAATCGCCATTGACTAAAGGAAATGGAGGCGCTGTTCCTGGCCTCTGGTCAGAAGACACCTTTAATGAAAGTCACTCAGAAGCCTTTTGAGCGTTTCACAGCATTAAGAAAAAAATAAGAACAACACAATATTATCAATGTCTCTTGGGATCTGAGTCTCCGTTAAGCAGCTCTTAAAAAATAGTTGATTTTTCTAGCATATTATCTTGATTTTTCACTAGATAATAAGATGACCTCAACTGAACCTGAATCAATGGTTTTACTTTATTTTTCTAAAAAAATAAAATTTTGTATTTTCCCCTGCACATGCGTGGGTGTGTCACTGCATATACATGATGGGCACATGCATTCATTTTTAGTACGGAGAAGTGTTATTTTGTTAAAAATAAGTCCTCCTGGAGTTCCCGTTGTGGCTCGGTGGCAATGAACCCAGCTAGTATCCATGAGGATCCCTGGCCTCCTTGGATCCCTGGACTCATTCAGTGGGTTAAGGGTCCGGCGTTGTGGTGAGCTGTGGTGTAGGTCACCCTTGCAGCTTGGATCCAGTGTTGCTGTGGCCGTGGCAGAGGCTGGCAACTCCAATTAGACCCCTAGTCTGGGAACTGCCATATGCTGCAGTGCCCTCCTCTGCCACTTTTACTCAGCATTGACCTGGGGATGCTAATCAGAGCAATAATGTGAGGGAGAAAATGTGCTCTGGTTGGAAAGAATGAAATTGCCTTTATTCCTTTTTTTTTTGTCTTTTTACCTTTTATGTAGAGCCGCACCCACGGCATGTGGAGGCTCCCAGGCTGGGGGTCTAACAGGAGCTGGAGCCGCTGAACTACACCACAGCCATAGCAACGCGGGATCCGAGCCGCATCTGCGAACTTCACCAGAGCTCACAGCAACGCCGGATCCTTAACCCGCTGAGCAAGGCCAGGGATCGAACCCGCAACCTCATGGTTCCTAGTCGGATTCGTTAACCACTGAGCCACAAAGGGAACTCCATGAAATTGCCTTTATTCTTGAATGACACGGTTGTCCGTGTACCAAGTGAGGTGGACTCTACCAGAAAACTTCTAGAACTAATGAATGACTTCAATAAGGTTTCAGGATAAAAAAATCAGTTCATGAAAATCCACTGTATTTCTAAATGCTAGCATTGAACAGTTAGTTCTGAAATTAAACAAACAAATACCTCGAGAGTCCTCTGTTGGCCTAGCAGTTAAGGCTACGCCATTGTTACTGCTGAGGCGTGTGTTCAATTCCCAGGCCAGGGAACTTCCACATGCCGTGGGTGGGGCCCCTCAAACTATGAAAGACTTCATACTCAAACCCATAAAACATGGTTAATAGAAATTGAAAATAAATGGGTGGATATATGGGCCATGTTCTTGGGTCAGAGATTACTGAGAAATGGATTCTCCCAGATATCGATAGATTCTACTTAATTCCCATAAAATCTAATCATCTGTTACTTTGTAGAAGCTGACTGACTGATTCCAAATTTCACATGGAACTTCGAGTGTGTAGAATAGCAAACACAGCTTGGAAAAGAAGAACAACTTTGAAGGATTAGACCGTTTTCTTTCAAGATATTATAAAGTTGCAGGTCATCAAGACAGTGGGCTGTCGCTGTAAAGCACAAATAAACAGGAGCTCCTGTCGTGGCTCAGTGGTTAACGAACCTGACTAGTATCAGTCAGGGTGCCTGCGTGACCCCTGGCCTCACTCAGTGGGTCAGGGAGCAGGTGCTGCCATGAGCTGTGGTGTAGGTCGCAGATGCAACTTGGATCCCGTGCTGCTGTGGCTGTGGTGTAGGCCGGTAGCTGCAGCTCCAATTCGACCCCTAGCCTGGGAACTTCCATATGCCGTGGGTGTGGCCCTAAAGCAAAAATAAAATATAAATAAATAAATAAATGGAATAGAGTTCTGAAATAGGCCTGCATAGATGGAGAACTGAATTCCAAAAAAGATACGAACCTCAAAAAAGGTGCAAAAGTGATTCATTATAGAAAGTGTGCTTTTAAACAGCCACATATAAAACAGAGAAAAAACGCCCCCCCCCCGTACCTTGCACCACACACAACAAATAATTCGAAACAGATTGTAAACCTGAATCTAGATCCACATCGATAAGCCTCCTAGAGGGAAACACAGGAAGAAGACTTTGTGATGATGGGTTTGGCAAAGATTTCTTAGACCACAAAAGCATGATCTCCAGAAGGACAAATTTATAAATCTTACTTTACAAAATGAAAAATGTTTGCTTTCTGAAAAGTACTCAAGGGACTAAAAACAAAAACCACAAAAAGGAGGAATTATTTGCAAATCTCATATCTGATAAAGGACTCATACCCCAGAATATATAAAGAACTCTCAACACTTAACAATAAGAAAACAAACAATTCAAGTAAAAAGGTGCAGTAGTTGTCTTTAAAATTACAGTTAACCACTTGATATGTGTACAAGAATTGTGGTTATTTCAACAATCAACTGCTGCGTCAGCACTAAAGAACAACCAGTACCTTTCATGCTTCAAATAGCTGGCATCTGCACTTGCATTGAAAATTCTTTTTTTAGGTGGAAATTTCCCAGTTAAAATTCTCTGGGGAAATGGCAGGGGGGACCTTTGGGGAGAGAAGAGAAGAGCTGGTGCTTGTAACATGGACACATTTTACTCTTGGTTTCCTCTTTACGACACAGAGAGGTGGGTGTGCTCAGCCTGTTTAACAGATAGGGACACTGAGGCTCAGAAAGCTGGAGTTCCTGTCCGTGGCTCTGTTGGAAAAGAATCTGACTGGTATCCATGAGGACACAGGTTCGATTCCTGGCCCTGCTCAGTGGATTAAGTAAGGATCTGGCGTTGCCATGATCTGCGGTGTAGGTGGCAGATGCAGCTTGGACCTGGCATCGCTTTGGCTGTGCTAGGCTGGCAGCTGCAGCTCCAATTCAACCCTTAGCCTGGGAACCTCCATATGCTGCGGGTGTGGCCCTAAAAAGACAAAAAAGGAAAGAAAGGAAGAAACAGCCTCAATAAGTGAGCAGCAGATAAAATTTTTACACTGAGGGTTCCCTTAAGGATTTTTTAAATAACAGGATAAGAGCGTATTAAAGCTATATTAAAATATGTATTACAGGCGTACCCGTTGTGGTGCAGAGGAAACAAATCCAGAATAGGACCCATGAGGTGGCGGGTTCGATCCCTGGCCTTACTCAGTGGGTTAAGGATCCGGCCTTGCCATGAGCTGTGGTGCAGGTCACAGATGAGGCTAGGATCTTGCGCTGCTGTGGCTGTGGTGCAGGCCGGCAGCTGTAGCTCTGATTTGACCCCTAGCCTGGGAACCTCCATAAGCCGCTGGTGCAGCCCTAAAAAGCAAAATTAATTAATTAATTAATTAATTTAAAAAATATTATATTTTTGTGTTTAGGTATACGGATATAAATTCTTTTCTTTAAGATGCAAATCTTTGAAAATTTGAAATCAGTTTGTTTTTTCTGTGCCTGCAGTATAAGCTGTCTGTTTTCATTATCATTTCAGCCAAGTAACACCTAGGAGAGCCCCAAGGAAAGCTTTGCACATTATGTTTGCACATCGTGTTTGCACATCTGACTTTGTTTTCACACTCAGTTGAACTAACAGACCGGCGGGAAGACCTAGATGCCGCACTGCGCTCTAACCCGTCCGCTTTGCTGTGCTGAGACCCTGGTCAGCAAGGCTGAGTCTGGTTTTCTCACCTGCAATAAAGGGGCGCTACCCTCCCTCCCGTCGTGCATGGATCCCTTTTTTTTCTTTTTTGACTGCTCCATGGCATACGGAGTACCTATGCCAAAGTTGCAACCTACACAACAGGCCACAGTGGTGGCAATGCCAGATCCTTGAACCCACCGTGCCTGGCCAGGGATTGAACCTGTGTCCTGGCACTGCAGAGATGCTGCAGACCCCGTGGCACCACAGCGGGAGCTCCGTGCATGGATCTTTTTATTTTCTCTACGAGCTGGAAGTAAAAAAAAACAGCCACCAAGATGTGACTTGCCAGCCTTTGGCAACATACGCTCTAGAAAGTTGGGAGAGATACATAGGCAGGTGTGCAGCAGAAGAGGACAGGCGCTCAAAAGGACGGCAGGTAAGGGGTGGCTGACTCCACAGGCGGCGTGGAGCTGGGGTGCCGAGAAACACTGCGGAGGAGGCGGAACTGGGTTGCGGGGGCCAAGCTGGGGGGGGGACAGAGTTTTCTGTGCTGGATTGAAAAGTGATCACACGCTGAAAAGTGAGAACAGTGGCACGATGCATGAGGACCTTTCAAATTACTCAGCAGGGCTGGGGGACCATCAGGTGGCGTGTGTGTGTGTGTGTGTGTGTGTGTGTGTGTGTGTGTACGTTTACAAGTAAAGTGCAGAAAGGAACGGGCCCAGGACATCTCAGGTTAGCATCGTAAGCACTGGTCTAAGTTTTCCAGGCTTATCTTGTAAGCACTGGGGAGACCACCGATGTTCGTGTGAAAGGCTACAGTTCTCCTTTAGAAGGAAAAAAGCGAGTGGTTCAACAGAATATGCTGTGTAGAAATTAAATAAAGCACAGCATAGCACTCTGAATTACTTGATGTACTTGTGTGTGCTGAAAGTATAAAATCACGGACCAGAAGAATGGACCCTTCCGAAGAGGGGGGAACTAGGAAAGGAACAGAGGATGGGTTTTAGTAAACCCAGAGTTTACTAAAATTGTGCAGGCAAAATGAGAATAGTTAATTAGTATGGTGGATATATGGATATTTGTTTTTTCTTTATTATGGTTGATTTACAATGTTCTGTCATATTCTGCTGAGCAGTAAAGTGACCCAGTTAGATATATGTGTACATTCTTTTTCTCACGTCACCCTCCGTTGTGTTCCATCACAGGTGACTGGATACAGCTCCCTGTGCCATGCAGCAGGATCTCACTGCTTGTCCATTCCAAATGCCATAGTTTGCATTTACTAACCCCAAACTCCCCGTCCATTTTACTCTTCCCCACCCCCCTTGACAACCACAAGTCTGTTTTCCACGTCCATGAGTTTGTTTCTTTTCCATAGACAGGTCCATTTGTGCCATATATTAGATTCCGCATATAAGTGATATCGGTCTTCCTCTTTCTGACTTACTTTACTTAGGATGATGATCTCTAGTTCCACCCATGTTGCTGCAAATAGCATTATTTTGTTCTTTTTTTATGGCTGAGTAGTATTCCATCGTGTATGTGTACCACGTCTTCTTAATCCATTCATCTGCTGATGGACATCTAGGTTGTTTCCATACCTTGGATATTGTGAGTAGTGCTGCAGTGAACATAGGAGTGCATGTGTCTTTCTCAACAAAAGTTTTGTCCTATATGGGTACTTGTTATTGTTACTTTTCTGAATCTTAGAACTTTTCAAGTGAAAAACACTGATATTCCTGTGGCTGAGAGTTGGCGAGAGAGCTGGACTTCGAGGTCCCATTATGGGAACAAGAGATTAAAGGCACCTGAACTAGGTCTACAGCAGTGGGGACAGGCAGGAAGTGGCACACCTGGAAATGAGAGGTGACGATGGGTGGAGGATCCAACATCTTCCAAAACTGTAACATTCACAGCAACCTAATTTCTGACTATGGTTCTGAATGATGTATGGATTCTTTTCCTAGGGACATAAATTGAAAGTTTCTGCAGTTTATTTTTATTTATTTTTGGTCAGTGTTGGTTATTTCTTTTTCTCATTGATGCTGATTAATACTCCATTAATCGAATCAGGGTGAAGGAAAGAACAAGTTTAAAAATATTAGAATTCCAGCTTTAAAGAAGGAAACCTGAATAATATATATTTCTGCTTCTACCTACGGAGAAAAAAAAAAAAAACAGTTTCCCAGTGGTTTTGCTCATGTGCAATGTCATTCAATACATTTTAAGAGGCAGCTCCAAAAACTCAGTGAGAAAACTTGCATGTTTCACCATATTAGCCACCTATAGATTCTAATCTTTCATCATTTCACACAAATTTTTGATATTTACGGAAAGACAAATACGCTGTGCCTTCCAGAGTCGCTGTGTCATTACAGCTGCTTCTGCCAGTGAGTTGAATGATTCGGAAGGAGAAGAGAGCTACCTGGAATTTTAGTCAGTGGAGACCAAGATTGGCTAATAAACACATTTTCATTGTGAATAAACAACTTTCCCCGTCTAAACATGACACAGGGCTAGCAGTTTTATAAAGGTAGAACTTGCATTTTGGGGTAACTGAATTTAGTCTTCCTGGTCAAGTTTACGTTTCTTTTTTGATTTGACTTTATACAGACATAGAGGTTAGCACTAGGTGATTACTTATAATGCTTTATTATGCTGAACTCGTAGATTTCCATCCAGAGAAGGCTGAAAATTACCATGTCAAATTCCCTCACTTGATGATTGATGACCAAGGACTTGGCTCAGTATCACTCAGTCCATCAAAATGAAAGCTGACCTCCGCTGGGGTCATTTCCACTGTCCAACAGCAAAGGAGGAGTGGGTTGGGAGGGCCTGGATGAGGGTCATGCAAGTCGGATGAGATGCCCAAGCCCTGCTTAGTGATGGCTGTGCAGACCAGTGATCGAGGTCCCCACCAGCCAGCCCATCTCTTTGTACTCTCAAGACGGTCCCGTGTCTCAACACTGGGAAGGAGAGAACAGCTGAACCAACGTGATATTTTCAGCTCTCCTCCCACAACGGGAATTATGAGCAGCTGTAGTAAAAAAGCAATGACATTTCCTATAGCTTGAGTCATTTAGACGGGAAAGTCTTTACAGGTCGATCACATGTTTGCCTATTTGGACTGGGGTGTGAATAAGCTTCTTTCTCCTTAAGCACTTGACCAAAATCAATTTTTACCTTGATTTACCAATATGTTACTGACACCTTCGTCCTTTCATTAACCCAAGGAGGCGCCTTCACTCTTTCTCCTCCTGCGTGTAGTTCATTGTGCAGTTTACAGATTATTGGATTCCCTTTTGCCTTTTCTATTTTCTTCATCTGTTTGGGATCCTAAAGGACTTTTGCTTTGAGTCCCTTCACTCGCACGCCAGGTAGTCGGCGCATGGACAGGCTGAAATGTGCCATACCTTCTGGTACTCACATTTATGTGCGATCTCCTCCCTCGAGACTGGGCACGGCCATGTGAACGGATATGGCCAATGAGTCATCATCAAGGCAGATGCAAGAGGAGGCTGGATGAGCTCTGACTCACCGGGGCTTGTCCCACTGGAACTTTCCCCCTTGGAACTGAGCTGCCGTGCTGTGAGGAAGCGCAAGCATCCAAGAAAGGCCAGGGCCTTTCTTGGGGATGAAGGAACCCCAAGGCCCTGCATCCGCGCACCTGAGCTCCCAGCAGGCCGACGGCAATAAAAATAACCACATCAGTGAGCCGTCTGGAATATTCCATGCTGGGGTAAGGCCCCAGACGTTTGCAGCTCCGGCTGAAGTCACGTGGAACACAGAGCATCCCAGCTGAGCCCAGTCGATTGTAAAACATGAGACAGTAAAATATTTGTTTAGGCTGTTGTATTTTAAGACACTACATTTTGGGGTGGTTTGTAATGCAACAATAGATAAAAAAAAAAGTCTTCCTTTTTTTTTTTTTTCTATCTATCTTCCTTCGCACACAGCTTCCCTCTGTAACCAGCCCAGATTGCCTTCGCTTCTTCCAAAGCCCTGTTCGCCTAACTGCAGGATG
Organism: Catagonus wagneri; assembly: GCA_004024745.2. NCBI lineage: Eukaryota > Metazoa > Chordata > Mammalia > Artiodactyla > Tayassuidae > Catagonus > Catagonus wagneri. The sequence continues at coordinate 21,463,657 of PVHT020000009.1, read as the reverse complement.
CTCACGGTTCCCGGTACCACTCTGGCTTCTGCTGTCTCTCTGCTTGTCGTGGTCCCTCCTGAATTACCACTCGGTGCTTCCCGTGAGCCAGTTCATCTCCCAAAGCCCACAGCGTCCTAAGCCCCCAGGCTGGCCTGCTCTGCTCCGTAGCCAAAGGGGGCTCCCTTCACGGTGACGTGCGTCGCTTGTGCTTGGCTGTTCCCTCTTCGCTCCTGCTTTGTGACTCCTGATTGTAGCTCCCAGAGTGCCATTCTGTGTGCCCACAATGCCTGACACACACGGCATACCCATCTCTTGAGGTGAATACATGAAGCTGAACAGCAAAGACACAGCGCTCTTGTAAATACAAGCATCGCACTGAGTATGAAAAGCCCACGAGCCGCACAGGAAATTACTGGGTAGAGCCGGAATCACTGGAGTCAGAAAACAAAAAGCAAAGGAGCGAATGTAATAACAGCCTTCATAGACGGCCGAACCCTTTTGTAACACAGGTGCTTAAGGAATGTGATTGACACTAAGCTTATGAGTCAGCCATGTGTTTCATAATTTTTATAGCTTATAAGTTCGGTGTTTCCCAGAGCATGGTTAAGTCCTAGAAAATATTTCCAAAGGATAAAGGGGTATATTTAGACATTCAGGTAGACAGATAGATGATAGATTTTAACATAACTTACTGAGACTAAAATTTGGAGTCTTACACTTAAAGGCTGAATGCAAAACAAACTAATCCTTACCCACTAAGGATGAGGGTTGTGCAGCTTTGTTTCCTAGCCCAGGACGCTTGACCCTAGATGACAGATGTTTTTGGAAGGTGCTCCTGATGAGTGGATCCAAGATGTCCACGTGCCGCAGGGACTTTCCACCTGGCATTGCTCAGTCCAGGGTCTGGGCTGTGGGTCTTATTTCAGCTGTACGAGCCACCCAGCCCAGGATGGCTTGTGAGTATGTGCATGTGAAGATGACATTGTTCGGGGAGCCTCTACAAGCGCACTTTCCATGTTTTGCAGCGAGATGGAATTGTATAGAAAGTAAAATAGAGAGTAAGGGGTCCAGCGGGGGAGAGCGACAGGGGCCCATCATTTAAGGCACCTGCTGACTCAGCTCTTCATCTTCTGGCCTTTGTATCCCCACAGTGTCTGCCTGTGAGCCCGAGCCTCTTTCTCCCCTCCAGCTCATTTAACTGGGGCCTTTCCTCTGCCCTTGCCCCTGGCAAGGATTTTCCTTTCAAACGGATTTTTAGCTTAGGCAAGAAATAAAGTCTAGAGGTACGAACTACTCTGAAAACTTTTCTATGGATTTTTAAAGCAAATCCCAAGCAAAACCTTTGATCAATGGCAGCTTTAATGAATATATCATGTAACTCAGGAAGCCACAACACGGTTTCAAGTTTTATTCAGTGTTATGAAATTGCCAGGCATTCACCCGATTATTTTAAAAATAACAATAATTCTTGGGCATTATTAAACAGATTAAAGTATACGTCTGTGAACTGAAGAAATGGGAGAAATTCCTGAGTAGATGGAATGGGGTTTTAATAGGATTTTTGAAGTCAGATAGCATTAAGATCTTGAAGCCAAAAGGACTAGCTGAGGGGTTTAACGTATAAAGTGGTTTAAATCACCTTCGGGGCTGAGAGCCCCTAAGAACTAAGTGGATTATTTCTTCTCCATTGTTCATCCCACAGAAAATTCCAAAATGCTTTCCACTTTTCTCAATTATTGCACACTTTTAAAACATGGTAAAGTAAGTGGGCTGGAACGGCTCTCCAGTCAGTTCACCAGACATCCTCCAGTTTGGATCGGGATCCGGAGATCCAAATACACAAGCTGGAATGGCTGCCAATCAAGGGATAAATAAAACCTGTCTTGGAAGATCAGTCCGATCCTTGCAAATATTCGCTGTTCACTCGGCGTTTATGACACCACAAATAATACTATCCGAGCAGACCAACCAATTGCTTTAAGCACCCGTGTCTTCCATCGCAGAGACGTAGTAAAGAAAACACACTAGAATCTCGGTCTTCGCTGTTCTTGGCCAACAGCGAGGCCACGCCCAGCTCGATGGGTCTCTGAGCCGGAGTCGGCATCGCGGATGCAGGGGCCCAGCTCACCTGCTCGCTGCCGCATCGGTTCCATTCGCAAAGGCCTCCCTCTGCCTTGTGAACACCACGATGGGGATTCCACCTGACCCTGTCCCACAGTCACTGCCATGGGTTGAAACCCCACGTGCTCCCTGTATGAATCACACATGTCCTCTCCTCTGCCTGGAGCACGCTGGCCTCTCACCTCCACCTGCTGTAAATAGCTACATCCGCCCAGCAGCTGGTCATTAACCCCTGGAAACCCAGGTGAGACACCCTCACATGCAGTCCTACAGCACCTGGGCAGAGCCCTAATCTCACTCACTTCATCACCTTCGATTTCTTCTCTGCGCTTTATTGATAAGTGTCCTAGGGCAGGTCTGGGTCCCCTTTGTTTCCTCTTGCATCTGAACTGATCGCCGCAGAGCCCGGTGCTGTCAGGACTGTGACTGTAAGTCAGGTGTGGCTGTGGAGCTCTTGAAATATGCCTGGTGTGACTGAGAAACTGCATTTGCACTTGAGCTGTAATACACACTGGATCCTGAAGATACAGACCAGAAAGGCGTGTATAAGGTATGTGTCATGTCTATTATTTCTTGTGGAAATGACAATATTTGGGGTATATCAGGTTCAATAAAAATCTACTAAGATCATTTCACTTGCCTCTTTTAAATTTTTTAGTGTGACTACTAGAACATTTGAATTTACATATGTGGTTACCATGGCATTTTTTTTCTTTTTATGGCTGCACCTGCAGCATATGTAAGTTCCTGGCTAGGGGTTGAATCGGAGCTGCAGCTGCCGGCCTACACCACAGCCACAGCAACAACGGCTCCGAGCTGCATCTGCAACCTACGCCATGGCTCGCGGTAATGCCGGATCCTTAACCACCAACCGAGGCCAGAGCTCGAACCCACATCCTCATGGACACTATGTCAGTTTGTTAGCCCATTCAGCCACAGGGAGAACTCCGCTTTATTTATTTTATCAAGTTTTGATCATTGACATCTGCTAAGGACTCATATAACTTACTTCACTTTGTTCTTTTCTTTCTTTCTTTTTTAAACCATTTCCACAGGCAAACTTCCACGTCCAGGTTTCCTGGAAGGCGGACAACTCAGCGGCCGTAGCTGGAGAAGAGCATGTGGCTCGTCACTTACAAGGGTCTGTGCTATTCTCCTAGGAAGCCCCCTGGACAATTAGAGGTGCTAGCTGAGAACAAAGGAGCATAGGCTGAGTAGGAGAGAGAGGCGGCCTTGCCAGCTCGGCAAGTGATAAAGTACCACAGGCCGGGAGGCTTCTGAAGGCTGGACGGCCAAGGTGAAGGTGTCAGCAGGTTAGGTTCCTGCAGGGAGCCTTCCCGATTCATAGACAGTCACCTCCCCACTGTGTCCTCACGTGGTTCAGGGAGAGAGAAGGAGCTAGGTCTCTGTTTCCTGTTCTTATAAGGGCACAAATCCCATCACGGGGCCCCGCCTTCGTGACCTCATCTAAACCAGATTGCCACTGAATAACATCACATGGGGGGGTTAGGACTTCAACAGATACATTTCTTGCCCCGCGGGGGGCGGGGGGGTGGGAACCACTGATTCTCTGATAGAAAATGTCCATTGTGATGCTAAACCCTCCGCAGTGTTGGAGTTTTCAGTTTGTCACACTCACACCCTTCTTTCAGCTCTCCCTGGGAACGGGGACCAGAATCTGGAGAAGCTGTTTCCAGGCACAGTGAAATCTCCAGGCTGTCTTGGGTGTGAGATGCTGCCTCACAGTTGCTCACTTTCAGAAATTCTCCTGAAGGGAGCTGTCACACCCATGGGGTAGAAAGACCAAGCTCCTGTCCCTCAAGTTAGGGGACAGTCCTGAAAGGCCATCCTATCTCTACTGATGGCTTCTGCAAATGCAGTGCCTAAAAATGTACCTTCTGCTCAGCCCTGCTCCTGCTCATCCAGCCTTCAGAGGGTCTTCTGAGCACAAGCCCTGCACTCAGCTCTCTGCTCGGAGTCCGCTGCCCCCGGAGGTGTGTGAGCGATTCTGCGGAGACGGGGGACAGAGCAAAATGCCGAATGCACCCGCCACGTCCATTCTGCAGGCCTCCCTAGATCCCCTCTGACATATAACTGGGTTTTTCTCACTAAAGAGGCACATTTTATCTCACTTATTTCCTTATGGCCATCTAGCTGCTTTGCATAGTGGATGTCAGCAGATATGCTATATGTAAATTGTTGAAAACTGCCTTCAGTTCTACTCAACTTTTTTTTTAATTTTTAATTTTTTTTTTTTTTTTTTAGGGCTGCACCTGCAGCATATGGAAGTACCTGGGCTAGGGGTTGAATCAGAGCTTCAGTCACTGGCTTATACCACAGCCACAGCAACGCCAGATCTGAGGTGCATCTGTGACCTACACCACAGCTCATGGCAATGCTGGATCCTTAATCCACTGAGCGAGGCCAGGGATTGAACCTGGGTCCTCATGGATACTAGTTGGGTTGTTTACAGCTGCACCACCATAGCAACTCCCTTTTTAAACGTTTTATTGAAGTATAGCTGATTTATAATGTTGTGATAACCTCTGCTGTACATCAAAGTGATTCAGTTATACATATACACACATCCGTTCTCTTTCAGACTCTTGTCCCATATGGATGATCTCAGAATATTGGATCTTGATCCTCTGTTGCCTCAGGAGAGATGCCTGGACCAGTCCATTCCAATATAATCAAAGATACTTTCCCTTTGAAATTTGGGCCAGTTTTTCTCATTACAGAACCTTGAAGTGGTGAAGTCAGCTCCCTTTGGCAAGTCAGGCTTGTTGGAAGCAACCCGTGTTTTTATTTGCGTGGAAGGTGGAAGATCACAGAGTCGGAGCCCGGACCATTGCTGTGTGATGACAAGGCTCGGAAACGAGCGAGAGGAGGGTGGAAGGCCACGTGCTTCCTGGTGAATCATCCTGCCTTGTGGGGCAGAAGGTTGAAGCAAGGCCACTGCCACCTAGGAAATGACAGTGGGTCCTGGTGTCCCTGCAGGAAGGTCGACAGTCACTCTTATCTGAAGAGACACACACACAACTCCCTCCTTGACAGATGTATGGAAATTTGACTGCCAAATAAATACTGTACAAATACTACGCCGTCTAACTCTGAGTTTCAGCCAGTATCTCCTAATAAACGCTCACCGTTTATTAGGAGAATCCCATTTCAGAACATGACACTGAGGGCTGTACCCACGGCACATGGAGGTTTCCGGGCTAGGGGTCCAGTCAGAACTGCAGCTGCCGCCTATACCACAGCCACAGCAATGCGGGATCCGAGGTGCTTCTGTGACCTACACCACAGCTCACGGCAACGCCGAATCCTTAACCCACTGAGAGAGGATCAAACCACATCCTCATGGGTGCTAATTGGGTTCATAACCCACTGAACAATGATAATTACTCCCATATTTTTCAAAGACCACAAACAGGAAATGTTAGTGGGGATTTGGACCAACCCAAACTCTTAGACATCACCCATGGGAAAAGCGGGACAACTACTCTAGAAAAGTTCTGACTGTTTTATCCTAACACTGAACATTCCCGCTCGCTCTGGACCTGGGCACTCATCCAAGAGACAGGAGATAACATGTTCCTAGAAACACTGGTGCAAAAATGTCCGTAGCAGCAGCTTTACCCAAAATGGACAAAAACTGGAAAAAGTTCCCATCTATAGAAGGGAAAACCAAACTCTGGTACATTCATACAACGAAAATATACCTCATACTGTGGAGTCACACTGAGCAAAAAAGGGAGCAAGCTATTAACACATGGAATACCATGGTTAATTGCACGTAAGATCAGGGAGGGTGAAAGACGACTTCTGCATGGGCATATGCTACGTGAGGCTCAAGGGCAGACAAAATGAACTGATGACAGAAAAAATTCAGAATAGTGATGACACCTGTGTGCGAATGTAGGTGGAATTGACAGAGAAAACAATTCAGGGCTTGGTGGGGTGATGGTTCTCTTCCGAATCTTGACAGGGCTTTATGGGGGTTATAGACGTGAACGCATCTGTCAAAACTCAGGGAATGTACACTGAAGACTTGTGCCTTTCATCATAGGTAAAATTTACATAAAGACACGTATGCAAATGTTGAATTAGTCTTACAGAGGCTGACATTTGGGGTGGGAAGCGTGCTGACGTTTCCAGTATGTTTTGAAACGCATCAAAAGGAAAGGAGTTGGGTGGAGGGAGGGAGGGTCGGGTTGACAGCTGGGTAGCGGAAAGTGGGAACCATGCAATGTCAGGGGCGGAATCTAGATGGCGGGCAGATGAGCGTTCAAGACATTCAAAATCCAGGCAATTTTGCTGTCTGTTTGAAACGGGTTGTAATAAAAAGTCAGGGACATACGAAATCTCACAGCAATCTTCCTGCAGCTTTTGAGACGTCCACTGCAGCTCTCCGTAGCAGTGGTAGCCAGAAAGCACAGTAGCCATAAAAAAGCGCTTCTCTGAGTGTGGCCTGGGGACCCGTCCCCGGTCCTTTGCGGGATCTGCAAGGTCAAAACCGTGCCGGTAATAATAACAACTTAATAATACTAAGGCGATGTTTGCTTTCGGAAAAGTCATCCTTTCCTGGGTGTGTAGTGGACACATTAAGCGGCTAACTGCTTTGTGGCTTCTCGAGAGATTAAATCCAGAAGCTGCTTGAAATCCAGCTGCCTTCTATTCAGCTAGAAAGCACAAAACTGCGAAAATGTCAGCAATGCCGTCTTCTCACTCATTTTCAGTTGTCTTGGAGAATACAGTTGTTTTGGACAGAAACAGGTCACGGGTTTCCTCTGCCATTTCAAACTACATAAAGAAGTATTTCATTAAGGCCGTAGTTCTCCTCAGCTTGCAGAGAGCAGTTCTCAGCAGTGCCAGTTCAAATCTAGATCCTTTTAATCGTGAGTGTTTCCTTGGCAAATTTACACGAGTTTCATTTGCACAGCTGAAGTCAGGGGGCCCTCGGTACACGTTGAGGGCATAAGTGACTCTGAGAGCAGAGAGCCCGGATGTCTCCGCCTTCACCATTAAGTTCTTGAAGGCAGACAGTGGTTGGAAGGTCAGGAGGACCCGCGCTGGCCCTGTTCCCTGCCAGCATCAGCTCATTCCTTAGCCTCCCCTGAAGATGAGAGTACCAGCAGAACCCGTCTCACCTTGATGGAAAAGGATTAGGAGAACTGATACGTAGGAGCTCCCATCATGACTCAGCAGAAACGAATCCGACTAGGATCCATGAGGATGCAGGTCCGATCCCTGGCCTTGCTCAGTGGGTTAAGGATCCAGTGTTGCCGTGAGCTGTAGTGTAGGTCGCAGACTCAGCTCAGATCTGGTGTTGCTGTGGCTGTGGTGTAGGCCGGCAGCTGTAGCTCTGATCTGACCCCTAGCCTGGGAACCTCCATATGCTGCGGGTGTGGCCCTAAAAAGACAGGAAAAAAAAAAGGAAGATAAAGCAAAGAAGAACTGTAGGTAGTTAGAGACAGTATTAGAGGGATATTTGCAAAAAATAAAGCCAGGCTCATGCTTGAGTGATTCGTGCATAGGCGTTTCAGTCTTCTCATGTATCGTGGTCTCCTTGAGGAAGGCAGGTGGAGCCTCATACTTCCACTTTTGCAACCCCCCAGGAGCCTTCACGCATCACACCTGCCTTAGCGCAAGTCAGACGAAGATGGAGATGATAAGGACTTCCCTCCCCGCAACCCCAGTGCCTGGCACAGAGCAGCTCCTCGACGCGTGTTTAAGGAATGATCTAACGCCTGCATGCACTGGAGTTCCTATCGCGGCTCAGCCGGTAAAGGGCCTGACGTAATCTCCGTGAGCATGTGGGTTTGATCCCTGGCCTAGCTCAGCAGGTTAAGGATCCGATGCTGCAAGCTGTAGGGTGCAGGTGCATCTCTGATCTGGTGTTGCCATGGCCGTGGTGTAGGCCCCCGCTGCAGCTCTGATTCGAACCTTGGCCTGGAAACTTCCATACGCTACAACTGCAGCCATTAAAAAAGAAAAAAAATTCATATATACATTAACATGATGGCTTGGTTTCATCTAGTTGGAAGCTGAATGATAAAAAATTCTCAAGAAGACTTATTTTGTTACTTTCATGTGTGCAGATATTAAACAGAGCCACACTCGAAGCTGTGCCTCTAAAAGGCGTTCATAAGGAAACTTCTCAATAAAAGAAGAGTGGCTTCCAATTCGTATGCCAAGTGTTTACAAGTAAATAGATGCTTCTAGACACTTGAAGGTGCTCGAAAACAGTGTTCATCTAGGCACTCTGAGTATTTGCTTGAAATATTATTTCTACTACAAGTTTAAGAGATCCTCTTCAGAGGAAGGACAAAATTTAAGTTCTAGCTCTGACTCAACCGTTAAGTTCAGAATAACAGTAAGATTCCTGCAGTGGCAGCCAAACAGGAATATTGCAAAGTCCCCATGTCTGCACTATGCAGGGAGGTAACTTGTCCAAGGGGCCGAGACCATGTTTAAAGGAGCGTCGGTTGTTAATGAGTTGCATATTGAAAAGAAACACTCTGATCCTCGGACGGTGTCATCCAGAAGCAGAACCGATGCCTCAGCGTCTCTCCCAGCACAGAAAAATGAAAAAGGAGATGAAGAAAGACTAGGGGACATGGCTTCATGTGCCTGGTTTCAGCAACACAAGCTCAATTTTTCAGGAAAAGGTAGATGATCAAAACATATCTGGCTTCCAGTCGCTGCAGTTTAGAATTGTCCATGACAGCGCTCGTGCTGTAGGAGTTCCCGTTGTGGCTCAGTGGGTTAAGAACCTGACTAGTATCCACGGGGATGTGGGTTCAGTGCCCGACCTCACTCAGCAAGTTAAGGATCCGGCATTGCTGCCAGCTGTGACATAGGTCACAGATGCGGCTAGGATCCGGCATTGCTGTGGCTGTGGTGCAGCTCTGATTCGACCCCTAGCCTGGGAACCTCCATATGCCACAGGTATGGCCCTAAAAAGAAAGCGAAACAAAATGAAACAAGAAAACCCCCCAAACCAAAAAAGTAATAACAACAAAACGTTTATGCTACAACGGCAAATTTGCTAAGAATATTTAATTCTAGAAAAAGCTGACAAAAATAAGTTTTGGACAAAGCATGGATTAATACAAATTGCCTTCCTTTAGTACACCTTAATTTCAAAAGGAATAAACATCTAAGAAAGCAAAATATTTTCAGTTCTAGCTCCTGATGCAATAATTCGGGTCAGCTTCGGTGGAACTGCAGTAATGAAGGCCGGGCCTGTGCGGAAACAGCCTTATTAAAGAGCGCATATTCACCAGCCCACAAATACTGCTGACACTGACTTCTGCTTGAGAGACTTTCTGCTGATTTTATTGAAAGATATTTTTAGTCACCTGAGATCTGTTGAATTTGACCATAATCTTTTAGTTCCTTCTGCTCTATTAGCTGGAACTCAGTGTCCAAATGTTTTATTGCAAAAGGATATCTTACAACCCTCATTTTAAGTCTGGTCCAAGAAATTTGTTATTTGCGTCTCGGTTTCTGTCTTCATCAAATGTCTTCTCGTTACTTGCATTCAAATACATCCAGGATCCTTTCTGCTTATTTTGGATGTTAGTTTTTTTGTTTGTCATTGAGATCTTTATTGTGCTCAAAAAAAGAAATGTCAGCATAGGGTGGTTCCCACTCCGAGGGAGCGTCTCTCAGAGATGAGCTGTGCAAGGCTTCTCCGCCTGGCCACCCCCAAGCCACCGGCGTAGCTCACTGCTGCCTGACCTTCACACAGCTCCGCTTGTCTCCTCTGCTCAACTTGTCACCTCGACAGGTACTCCCAGGCATCTGCTCATTGCCCTTTATCAGAGCCAAGGCTAAGCTTGTGACAGTGAATGCCTGCCTCCCAGGAGACATCGCCCGCATGGAGCAAACGGGAGGGGCGTTCCACACGTGGCTGGACCCCTCTCCGCATCCCCTGTGACTTTCTCCTGAATGTTCCCCGTCTCGCCAAGCCGTGAGCACTCCCCGCTGGCGTGTTCCTAGTTCTTGACTTCCACCTCATTCTGAAACACTTGCCCTGACCCCTGTTAGTTCTGCATGTTGTCTCACCTGATTCCTTTTTTTTTTTTTTTTTTGCTTTTTAGGGCCGTATTTGCAGCATATGGAGGTTCCCAGGCTAGGTGTCGAATCAGAGCTGTATCTGCTGGCCTACACCACAGCCACAGCAACGAAGGATCCGAGCTTCATCTGCGCGACCTATACCACAGCCCCCAGTGCCACTGGATCTTTAACCCATTGTGCAAGGCCAGGGATCGAACCTGCGTCCTCATGGATGCTAGTCTGATTTGTTAACCGCTGAGCCACGGCAGGAACTCCTCACCTGATTCTGACCTTGGGCTTGTTCTAATTTATTTCCAGCTTCCACTAAATACCCAATCCTGACTGGATGCGTTGCCTTCATGATCTAATGCCACTCTCTCTTCTTTCATTTCTTTCCCTTGGTGACACCTCGTCACGGGCTCTGCAGCTCCCCGTTTTCCTTCTGAACTGCCCTAAAATTCAGGTAGGAAATAAGCTCCTAGAACATATGTCACAACTCTGTCATCTATTTCTCAATGTCTCTCTCTCTAAACAAAGACCACCTTCTCCAGGAAAAATTCTAGCATACGTTAATTTCCCCCTGCACATTTTCCCCAAAATCCACAAAACTTGAATTTTAACATTTTCAAATGATAATGTGGTCTCTGAGGAGAGGGGGCACTGGGGACAGAAGCAGGCACTGGCATTTGACGAGAGACACAGCTGGTGGCACAGGGTCCACAGAGCATTTTGTGATAATAAATAAATAATAACAACATGTATAGCTTGCTGGGTAAGCACTCTTTAAAAGTGGACCATAACCAATATTGCTTTCCCTTCGTTTATGTCTTTATTATTTATTATAGTGAACACAAAGCATTATTAAGTTTCCCTATCAATTTCGCCCGTGAGGTCTTCAATTTCTCAATCCATTCCACTCGTCTTCATTAGCTTCACTTCAACCAATATTTATTGATTATCCATTCTGTCGTTCTCGCAACCGGCGAAACACAACACTGAATAAGATGTGGTACCTGCCCTTTAGAGAAGTGAAACCAGTCAGACAATTAGACAGCAGCTTCCATGTGGAAACTAAAAAGACACAATGAACCTCTTTGCAGAACAGACAATGACTCACAGACTTTGGAAAACCTTGGTTTTTCAAATAAGACAATCTGGGGGGTGGGGGGATGCACTGGGGGTTTGGGACACAAAATCTGTAAAACTGACTTGTGATGATTTATGTACACCTATAATTGAAATAAAATCCATTAAGAAACAAAACAAAACAAAACAAACAAACAAAAAAAGAAGTTTACAGGCTTGGGGGTGGGTTTAGAAGATTGGGCAGTTGGGATTCATGGCCATGAAATGCTGCGTACGGACAAGGCTGAGCTGCCACACAGTGCGTGCAGGGGCGAAGCCTGGAGGTCGCAGTGTATGAACCAAGAAGACATACTTTCCCAGCTTCTCCCTTCACTTGATTGGGAGACAGGCTACGCTGATGCCATACGCCTGGGAAATGTTAACAAAAGCCTCATTTCTTTGTGGGTCCCCGCATATCAGTGTCACGGCAACTACATCAGTGGGCCTCTAATTGACCTGCCTGGCCCGGGATGCTGTGCCACGCTTGTTCCTGTGGAGTCAGGCTGAATCACAGTTTTCTCGGGGGAAATCAAAAATCTACATTAAATAACACATCATGGAATGCACTGGTATTTGTTTCTTGTCGCTACTGCGACACGTACCACAAAACTTGTGGTTTAAAACAATGTAAGTGTATTATTTTACGGCTCTCTGGCGGTCAGAAGTCTCCCTGGGCTAAGACCAAGATATTGGCAGGGCTGCGTTCCTCTGGAGCCTCGGGGACAATCTGCCTTTTCCAACCTTCTAGCTTTCAGAAGCTACCTGCAGTCCTTGGTCCACCATCTCCCATCTTGCAAAGCCAGCTTTAGCATCTTCAAATCTCTCAGTGACACTGATGGCTCGCCCATCTCCTTCTCTTACTTATAAGGACCCTATTGATTATATTAGTTCCACTAGATAGTTCAGGTTAATATTCTGGATTTTTTTTTTTTTTTTTTTTAGCTGCACCTGCGGATACAGAGATTCCTGGGCCAGGGATGGAAACGCTGCCACAGCAGTGAAAATGCCAGCTCCTCAGCCCACTGAGCCATCAGGGGAAGCCTTATCTTCTTTCTAGTTTTAAGATCAACTGATTAGCAACCTCAATCCCATCCTGACCATAACCTCCCTTTGACACATAATCTAACATGCTAACAGGTTTTGGGGACCAGGATGGGAGCCTCTTTGGGGGAATATTTTCTGCCTGCTGCGATATTTATGCTTCTTCTCCTTAAGGGTTCCAGTATCCCAAATGCATGTCTGGGAAGAGGCCCAGCAGCTGCCCGGCCAGCAGCTTCGCCACACGAGGAGGGGCAGGGGGAGAGGACCCCGGGGCCCTTCATGTTGCAGAGTCTTCCTGGGATTTAGGAGAAGGCCTTGGCGATAAAGGGGACGTTTCTGAAAATTTGTCACGAAAAACCATTTTTAGTCGGGCAACTGAGAAATACGAGCCAGTTTCAGCATACTCAGCTCTTCCCTGGATCAGAACCAAGGTTTTGCCTGGTTTCCGGGCATCTGAAGAGCTGAATCAAATTGCACGGCTTTCACACTGAAAGTCATAAAACCGCAAGTCCAATACTTGGCTGATTGCAAAAACACCCCAACCTTAAAATTACTGTATCTGCTTCAGGGATAAATTAGTTGGTTTGAGCCTCATTACGTTCAGTTTCCCCAAATTAAATTGCTCTCAGATTCTCTTGTGCTCTTAAAAGTTATGCAACAACAGGTTTTTTTTGGGCCTGTACTAGTTTAATGTAATTTTACTAATCAAGAGGAAGATGGTTGAATCTGCTTCTTTTGAGAACACTGCAAATTGCACAATGAACACTGTGGTCTATTAACTACCAGTCACTTCTTCCAGAGAAAAAAAACAAAATATACAATAAAAAAAAGCAAAAAAAAAAACCTCTAGGGGAAATTGATTTTATCAACTCTAAAATAGTGTTTATTTTCAATGTAGCTATGTGAAAACATCAAGAAATAGCAATTAGAACTATTTTTTTTTCTGATGTAGTTGCCAGTATCCATCACTTTTAAAGATTTTTAGAGAAGTCGTCTGCTTTGATTTCTTGTTTTTAATCTCTTCTCCTGTGAGAAATCTCATTAGGAATAGAATTTGTAAGTAACTGCTCTGCAGTTCACATCTAACTGCGGCAACTGCTTCTTTAGCAAAGGCTCACTTGGGCCGCAGCAATTACAAACCAAGCACAGGGCCCTGGAGAGCCAGCTCTGTGGGACCAGTGGGTCCCCCACTCGTGACACTGCCTGTGCTCCATGGGTTTCTTTCTCCTGCAGGGAGGCCAGCGAGGCTTTTGCTCCACGTGCTCTGAGCACGGACCCGCCCCTCGGCGTCCCGAGCCGGCTGGGTTGCTCCGACTCTCAGGGGCTGTCACCTCCAGGGAGGGGCAGGGAGGACAGCAGCCCCGCCTGGCGGTCCCACCGCCTCCCACCCCCCGGGGGCCGGGGCCGCAGCTCTCAGGCTTGTCTGTGATGTGAAACCCGGGGCGAAACGCCTCTCAAGTGTTTCCTTGAGACAGAAGAGAAGGATGAAACCTTTTCTGATGACTTTTAGAAGCCAGTTTCTCTCCGGGCTCCCGTGGGGTCCTTCGCTGCCGCTGCCGCTGCTGCTTGGACTTCTGAAAAGCCCTCTTGGGGCGGAGGGAAAGGGGGAGCAGGGGCCAGGTGAGCTCTGTGGATTCTTCTAGCATCGGCCCTTTGCCTCCAGGTACACTGCGTGTCTGGGTCACTCTGTGTATCAAGTGAGATTGAATGCAATGAGCTTGATGCCAGCAGGCCGAGCTTTGTTCTTACTTCTCTTTCTTTCCTTTGGTTCCCTGACTGGACTCACTCTGAGAACGCCTGTCCTTGTCACAAGCCCTAGGGGCTCTGAGTCCTGCAGAGTGGGTAGGTACCGCAGGGGGAAAAAAAAAATTAAATTAGTTTTCAAAACGTTTTAGGTCGTCCAAGTCACCAGACAATGTGTTTCTCACTGAGGGACTCCAGGGAACTTGTCACGTGGAGACGAGGATCTAACTGTCTTAGGCATCTATGGACACAGTTGTGTGAAGGTTCTAAAAGCCGTGGGGCGGGGGGGGACAGACAGGGCGGTTGCGAGTGGGTTTTACTCACTGCAAGCCAAGCAGATTTTGTCGCAACTCCGTGTTCTGTCTGGTTGAACGGAAACATCCTGTTTACAATGAGAGCGAAGAACACCAGGGTTTGGATCAGAATTTCTATGCCAGCATTCCAAAAAACAGAGCTCCCCATATCTTTTGAAGGCTTACCGACATGTAAAACATGTTTCCAAAGAAGAAAAGAGGACCCAAGAGAAAAGTAAAAAAAACGCGTAAATATATTCCCTGTGTAAATGTAGAAGAAAGCAATAGACGGAAGGAAAATCTGGCTAAGTGTTGTGTGTTGCTGGGAAGCGAAGCAGAATTCGTCGTTTATCTCCAAGACGCCGAATGAGAATTCTTTCCTGAAACTCTGCCTGTTGAGTTTTCACAAGAAGGTTTTCATCTGCCCGTTGGGTTTTCATCTGAATATACAATAGGGACCAGTTTAGACAGCTGTTGGAAGTGACATCGTTTCTTTTTAAAGTACTTGAATCAAAGAGGTTAGATGGTCTTGAATGCACCCCACGTTGGCCCACGGGGAATCTGATTTAACATTTCTAATTAATTGGTGCATGAGGTCGGGTGCTGCTCGAGTGAGAAGCGGAAAAAGACGCGCGATGGAGCATGCACACAAATACAGGCGCTGTGTTTCAGGAGACTCTCGGTTTTATAACGTGTATAACGCATTTTCTGATTTTTATTATTGCGTAAGGTTGACTTTTTGGTAACTTGTTATCTAACTGTTGTCAAAGCTTTCTTTTTTCCCTTTTTTAAATGATCCCATCAGGATTCATTCAAAGGATGCATACACTGTTCAGGAAATAGATGGATACATAAATACCACAGTTCAGCTAATGATGACGTCCAGGCTTTCTCAAGGGAAAACACACCCCGTGATCAAAGCAGGTGCTGGACAGCGTCACAGGGAACTGGGGTGGGGACACACCGCATGCAGCATCCGTGCTGATCTTGACGAGTGTCTCAGCACCCACTTTACCAAACGTCCTCTGTGCGGTCACTTGCGTGGAATGAATTTCGAGGCTGATTCTCTGTGCTTCCTATTGGACCTTTAAGATCACGGGATCAAGTTTACCCTCTCTGTTGGAAATGGAAATCAAACACAGGGCCATCAGCGAGTCTCTCCTTCCTCTTAGAGGTGGCTTGTCCCCCCCCCCTTCGATTTCCAAAATGAAAACAGAAAACCAGCAACGCTGATAAGCATGCTCTGAGAGAATGATAATTTGCCCAATACATGGGGCCTGTGCTGGGGACACGGCCTGGCCCACACAGTCCCCTGGCCCAGCGGAGAGCCACTGCGGCTCTCAGGAAAACGAGCCCCTTTTCAAGTCCTTCCTGCTTTGTCCCCAAGGTGTGGTGGTCACCAACCCCGGACCTGTCCTGACCTGTCTCTCCCTTTCTCCACCCTCTCCCCGACGGCCTCCTTCCCCGGGGTCTCGGCAGTGGTGGCCCATGTCCCAGCCAGCGTCCCTGGTCTCAGCCCCTTCTCTCGAGGGCCGCCCTGCAGACGACGGCCACACCTTCCTTTACTCTTTTCTTGTGCCAGGAGCCTATTTCAGACGCTGTCAAGTGACCCAGCTTCTGACTGCAGAGCATCTAACGCACAGGCTCGTCTTTGGGGTCCTCTGAAACTCTCCCGTGCTGTGTCCCCTGGCTTCTGAGGTCGGCCTGGACGGCTGAGCGGGCTGTAAACGCAATAACGGGGCTCCCTAGAAAAGGGGAGAAGGGTCCGTGGGGAGAGGCGGCAGTGACCACAGAAACAGAGACTGGAGGGATGCAGCCGGGAGCCGAAAGATGAGGTAGCCTCTGAAGCTGAAAGAGGCCAAGACTCAGTTTTCCCCTGGAGCTTCTAGAAGGATCCAGCCCTACCCACACCCTGATTCCAGCACCCGACGTCTCTGACTTGTCCAACTACATCCAGTCCCCTGGGATAGACCATGATGGAAAATAGTATTTAAAAAAGAATGTGCATACATCTATGACTGAGTCACTGCTGTATAGCAGAGATCGGCACAACGTCAGAAATCCACCCGAATCAAAAAGGAATACTAACGTAATGGCACTAGATTATTTTGACAAAGACTCCATCATTTGTAAGGTAAGAAACGTGCACTGTTTTAAGCCACTAGGTGTGTGGTGATTTGCTCGAGCAGCCATAAGAATCAAATTCACGACTCAAAGGTGACCACACCTGCTCACGGTGGAGGCGCTGCTGTCCCCTGAATTCAGATCGCTCTCCTGCAAACCCAGGGGCTGTTTTCATCCTTGGAATACTCCAAAGGCAATACTAGTCATCTTTCTGGCCAAGCTCACCCGTCCCTTCAAGACATGTTCTACGTGTCCAACCATGTCCACTCTGCTTCTCTAATTAACAATCGAACAAAGTAGGGCTTATATCTGCCACGTGCCGTTCAGTGGCCTTAAGCGTTGCCAGTTCCTTTTGCTGGTTTTACCTCCCACAGTGGCCCTTCGGCTCCTGTAAGGCACAGTCTTGGCAATGAAAACAACCACAGCAGCAGCTGCTGCTTTTCTTTTCTTCTTCTTCTTTTTTTTTTTTTTTTGCCATACCCACGGCATGCAGAAGTTCCCCAGCCTGGGACTGTATCTGCACGAAAGCAGTGACAACACCGGATCCCCGATTGCATTTCTAACAGGTCTTAGGCTGTTCCTAGTTTTACTTTTAGCCCCTAACTCCCCTCCCCTTCCACGGTGGTCAGATGAGACGGGTAAGCTGTTAGCTCCCTTTGAATGTTCTAGCTCATGGGAACACGTAAACCCGACGCACATAAGCCGTCTGGAAGGTGACCCTGCCCTCTGCCCTGGAGCGCATGTGCCGGTCATCTCAGAGCGTGAGCCAGTCATGGTTTCCTTGACGTGCTTGGATCCCTGGCTTTGCTTTTAACCAACTGTACTTGGGTATCAAAACCACACTGAGAACCTTACAAACCAAAGCACCAACCAAAAGCTTTTCCTTCGTAGTGTAAACGGCTCTTTCCGTTGTGATGTCCATGGTGCTTTTTATACATAAATGGTCAGCAATCAGGCGGCATTATGATCCCTCCAAGACCTCCGCGTGAATGATCTGAATGGACAGAATGGGAAGCCGTATCCCGTCATCAAATCAGTGAAGGTCTTCCATCCACGCTTTGTGTCCATGTCTAAGCCAGTTCCAAAGAAAGCCAGAGGCTCTGACCATCCCTAGTTTTCTGCCCCAAACCATGGAGAGACCACAGGTAGAGTGGTTAGGGAGATGGTGATGCTGGACTCAGAGTAGATTTTAGTTAGCGATGGGTCTCAAGGAGAAGGAGGCTCTCTGGATTCTTTGTGCAGCTGTCCCTAAGGACAGGTGTATCAGCAAAAGTTAGAGCATTTTGTCTTTGCTGTTATTCTACAAATAAACGGGAAAGAGTAGTATGAAAAATGAGCTTGTGCCCTAAGAACGTCAAAGGGCAGGGGTGCCAATTTTGATGAAATTGGACCACACGGATGCTGCTTTCATTGGAAGGTGGGGCAGGATGAATAATGACCCCAGATGTCCACACCCCTACCCCTGGCACCCGTGAACATGTTTTATCATGGCAGAACTTTGTAGACAGAGTTTGGGCGACAGATCTTAAAATAGGGAGATTATCTTGGCTTACCTCCCAGGAACTGCAGTGGGTGGGCTGGCGTGAAGATGGAGGAAGGCGGCCAGGAGCCAAGGATGCAGGCGGCCCCTGGATGCTGGAACAGCCAGTGAAGAAACGGGGCCTCCATCCTATTGCAAGGAATTGAATTCTGCCAACCACCCAGATTAGCAGGAGACAGATTCTTCCTTACAGCCTTCCTGCCAGTGCTTAGACTTTAACGGTGGGACTGTTTTCAGATTTCTGCCCTCCCGGATTATACACAATGGAAGGGTTTTCTCATGGTAGTGTTGTGGTTGATTTGTTTCATAGTTCAGTGGTCCATGGGACTCTGCCCACAAACAGTGCAGATGCACAAAGGAGAGGACTTTGTATCTCATGCACAGGTTTCTAGTCCAAGCTGGTTCTGCAAAATAGCTTCATCCCAGCTCTTTGCCAACACGAATTTGACGTTGCTGCAAATCAAGCCTCTGGGTAAACAGGTGTTGCTATGGCTAACTGACCATCCAACGAGAAATAGCAACCACTTGGGCCAGGAAATAATACCTTGTCTGTTTTTCTTGTCGGGTTTTATTATCTCCCGATTTAACTGTTCCTTTTTTCAATAAACGCACGGTTTTAGAAAAACAACAGGATAATCGTTGTGTCCTGTCTTGTATTTGCACCAGTGGCTGCTAATCTGGAAAACATTCTCCTCTCTCTTTCTCAGTGACAGTTCCCTACATCGCTGCCATTTTTCAGACACAGTGGGACTCCCAGGCCCTGTGGAGTGTCTGCCACGAACCCCTGATTTCCTGATCTTCTCATTAGCGCATGTGTTTCTGCTCACTTTACCTGTCGTCTGGCAGATGGCCAGTCAACTGACTTCACAGAGGCTTTGTCTAGTTTTCTGGCCACAGAACGCAGTCGTCCTCAGAGATGCCCCGGAAGGCTCTAGGAAGTCCCATGAGGAGGTACGTCGGGAGAGACTGCGACCCCAGAGGACCAGACCCAGGTGGCAGGTGCTCCCCTTCCCCTTAGCCTGCCTGCACTCTTGGGGTCCCTCCTTCTTTGGGGTGCCTCTGCCCTTTACTTCTTGGGGTCCCTTGGAGACGTCCTGGCAGCTTTCATCCCGAACCTCAGCCTCCCCGCCGTTATGAATGCAGAGACAGTATTTGGAAATCACAGGCTTTAAATCCTCGTGAGTACAGACTGTCCCGTGAAGGGATCACCGGGCTCCCCGGGAACACAATGGCCCAGGCCATCACCGACCACCCCAACCCGTATCTCACGGGCGCCACTCCCGGGACGGTGAGGGGTCTCCTGCCGCTGCACTGCTTCCTCCTCTTAACACACCTTACATGTTTCGTGAATTTCTTTGCTGTTGCGGATGCTTGTTTCCACCAGCAGCTGGCTGCGGTCTCCAGCCAGAGGCCACAGAATCTGGAGGTGAATTTTATGGGTACTCGACTTCATTGATCAGAAAGGGAAGAGGGCTCTCTCCTACTGGCCTCTTCCCCAGCACACAGCTTTTCCTTCTATTACGTTTCATATTAGGGCTGTGCATTTGTTAAAAGTGATGAACCTTTATTGATACACTATCAGTAACTAATGTGCTTAGTTTACTTTGGTGTTCTCTTTGTGTTGTATATCGTGTGGGTTTTGATACACGTACAGTGTCATGTGTCCATGAGTACAGTGTCATGCGGAACCCTACAGAACAGTTTCACTGCCCTAAAAATCCCCGATACGCCACCTGCTCACCTCCGCCATCAAAAACCCTAGCAACCTTTGATGGTACCGTCAAGAGGGAATATTGGCCAGCACTGGGCCAATATTCTCCATAACTGAGTTATGGAGGAAGGCTAGAGGGCATCACAGGAAATTCAGCACTCTAAATCTATCCACCTTGTTTATTTCAGAGAACTAATAAAATAAAGGGGTTTGTGTGTCATTAGAGACACCTCATTGCAACGCTCCCAAATCACGACTTGTAAAAACAAGGGCCAGCCAGAAGAGGTCGCTGTAAAACAGGCCGCCCCTGAAACAGGCTTGCATCCTCACTTAGTGGTCATGTGTAAGCTTCCCACCGTGATTCCTGTAATTCTTGGGGTCTTGTGGCCACGAGATATCAGGCAATAAGAATTCACACCTGCAATTCTCAATGCTCCAAGACCTCAAGAATTGCTGATGTCAATTTTTGTCCAATAAAGATTGTATTTTTCTGAGATGGAAGCAGTGCTGGTTTTGCTGGCGTCGCCACCCGTCATTTCCAAGACAGACACCAAAATTGCACTTGACACCCAGAGGTTGACTGCTACAATTTACCTGTATAATTCTCTCATCACCCACAGCTTTATCTTGTGTCCTTGGGGCGGCAGCTATGCCACCTGCTATTCTCTCCTCAGGAAAGCCTCCCTCAACGAACGGAGAAAGGAAGCGCCTATATCTGGATGGATCTGCTTTAAAAAAAGAAACAATCCTCATTTCAGAATATCTGTAAGACGGTTGCTCATACCTGCACTTCCTTGGAAAGGACGTCACCTGGGGGTGGACTCTGCAGCCAAGTCTCGGGCACTGCCATGAGGTGGGATGCCGTCTGAGGGCTGTCCTGCCAGACGGGGTCCTGGAGCACGGACCTCATTCTCGCTTGCCCAAGAAAACCACGCTCGTCAGCGGTACTACTACCCGAGAATAAACG
Organism: Catagonus wagneri; assembly: GCA_004024745.2. Lineage (NCBI taxonomy): Eukaryota > Metazoa > Chordata > Mammalia > Artiodactyla > Tayassuidae > Catagonus > Catagonus wagneri. The sequence continues at coordinate 21,442,943 of PVHT020000009.1, read as the reverse complement.
GGATTTGAGATGAGTAGCCCGCGGTGGAAATGATAAACCTCGACGGTGTTAGCGAGGATCGCGGCAGCTACACCTATTTTCTTTCCAGCCTGTGATAATTCATATAATATTTTAACCAATTTCCCATCTCTCTGTTTTGCCTTATGTTTCATCTAAGGGCCATTGGTAATGGTTAACTTTATAATTTAGTCGGTAGGCTACAGAATGCTCGCGAAGGATTGAGAATGAACTAGCGGAGAAATCAACACTGCCCAGCGGTGAACAGAGTGACTTTTGGGGTATCGTGTCCCCCCTTTTTATAAGTGAGAACCTTCATTTTTTATGAGGCATAGTTACATTTTATAAGCTATGAAGCCCGTAGGTGCTAAAATGGGAAGGAACTGAAAATAGGCAGAAGGGTGTACCTGGAAGCCCAGGGGATGGGCTGTGCAGGTCACATATCTACTGCTTTTCTGCCTTTTAGGGCTGCACCTGGGGCATTTGGAGGTTCCCAGGCTAGGGGTCAAATCAGAGCTGTAGCCGCCGGCCTACACCACAGCCACAGAACGAGGGATCCAAGCCGCATCTATGACCAACACCACAGCTCACAGCAACGCCAGATCCTTAACCCACTGAGCGAGGCCAGGGGTGGAACCCACATCCTCATGGATACTAGTCAGATTCATTTCCGCTGTGCCATGGCAGGAACCCCAGGATATTGTTTCTTAACTGGAACCATAAGTAAAGATTTAGTAGCCCAATTCACCATGCCATCTGACCATCTGTTTCTCAGTGACAGGCTAGATATCAAATCCGGAGATCTCTGTGGGCGTGAGTCCACACTGTATGTCACTGTATGTCTTCTGCCGCTTACTGCTCTGCTAGGAGCCACGATGGTGAGGTTCCGTGACGGCCAATCAGGCATTTCACGCACCCACAGATGCTGGTGCTGGCAGAAGCACGTAAGTCAGAAAGTCAAATCCACATCCATAATGCACGTCTACATTTGGAAAGACAGATCACTGCCCTTCCCTGGTGGAAGACATCTCATGAGCTTAACTTGGCTCAAGTGCTTGGTCCCGCAGGAAGTGGTGGCCGTGTCGGGCACAGTGCTGTTGTCAGGGTAGAACCTCACCAACGACAGGAGCCAGACTGGCTTCGGCGGGAGCACGTCCTTGCCGTGGAGCCTGGCTTTGCCTGGTAGCAAACGTCGTGCCGTTCTGTTGGTGCAGCATG
>PVHT020000009.1:21402088-21435472 GCA_004024745.2 Catagonus wagneri | reverse complement strand
GGAAGACATCTCATGAGCTTAACTTGGCTCAAGTGCTTGGTCCCGCAGGAAGTGGTGGCCGTGTCGGGCACAGTGCTGTTGTCAGGGTAGAACCTCACCAACGACAGGAGCCAGACTGGCTTCGGCGGGAGCACGTCCTTGCCGTGGAGCCTGGCTTTGCCTGGTAGCAAACGTCGTGCCGTTCTGTTGGTGCAGCATGCCGTTTTGGCTTTGACTTTTGACTCTGGTGTGCTCGTTGCGAGGGGGTCTCGCGACCGCGGGCATTACACCGCCACTACCCTACACTGAATATTTCAACCGCAACCACCTGTCACCTGTTTTGAAAGCTTTTTGAGACTTGGCTCCATTAAATAAGATTGAGTGGAGAAGAAAAAGATGAACCACTCACATCTGCAGAGAAGACCAACACTAGAAGGATCCTTGAGAGCACTGCCAGGCAAAGAATGAAGTCAGTGACCTGCAGTCTTGCCGGAGCTGGGCTACTGGGGAGCCCTGGTCACAGCACCCCCATTAGCGATGGGCCTTTACGGGAATCAAGGTGGGCACTGCCCTCGGGAGTGCTTGTTACCACTTCTGGGAGTCAGAATCCAATCCGAGAGGCTGGAGAGAGGAACGCGCCCTTTCTAGCAAGGTGGAGACAGGTGCCCAGCGGACCCGCTCCATGGCATTGTCACTACAACTCTCTTGGACGCTGTGCCACCTCCCTTACAGCACTGCTTCTGAACGCCCCGGGTGTGGAGAGGAGCTCACGGAGCCTCCTGCATGAGCGTAAACTCCCAGCAACGTGGCGTAACCGAGAGGACGCCGTGAGCCTTCCCAGGCCCGCCCCCCACTCGTGTCTTCTGCCTGCCTTTTGTCTGTAGAAAAACTTTAGTCAAAGAATCAGTTAATCAGAGAAGTGAAAAAAAATATGGAGGAAAAGGAAAACAGTTTAATTTAGACATTCAACATAGTCAAGGACCTTGAGTTCTTCCTCCGGGACTAAAGATCATATTCTGAGCCGCGTCCTTGGAGCTGTTTAGCAGGCGCTGAAGCCCCCCGTCCCGCCCCCAGGGGGCAGAGGAAGTCAACTGTGTGGCGCCCACCAGCACACAGACCCCAGACCAGCTGGAACCAGAAGGCTGATGCCGCTGACTCCCAGTGACCTCGCCACCCACCAGTCGGGGGAGTGTCCCCGAGCTGATCACGCCCTGCGCCTTGATCACCAAGACTGCTCGGCACCCCTGGGCGCGGGGGGTGCCGTCCCTGAGGCGCTAGGCTGCTGGGTCCCGCTTTGCCTGGCAGCTCAAGCTGCTTTTTCTGTCTCCTCCAGCTCCGTCTCCGTGTTTCCATTTGGCCTCGCTGCACGGAGGCCGCTGAGATTTCAGCAGCGATGGTTTTATTCTCCAAATCCTCAGAATCTGAAATTTGGGGATTCTACTTATTCCCCGTGTATTTCTACTTGAAACTGGGTAGTCGTTTTCCAAGATGAGGTCTTTCTTATAGAACCGCGTGGAATAGAACCATGACAATGAGCTCCCAGGCCACCTTTGGTCTCACGACCTCTGTGCCCAGCCCCACCAGTCCAGTTCATCGCGTTATTTACTGCCTTTATTTTAGCAAAGACATTACACTGACGAAATGTGTTCCCCCACATAACACAGATAACTATCTTCCCAGCCTAATTTTCCTACATTGGTGACCTAACGTACTGCCACTGAGACCTTAGGGCACGTGTGATTTCTGTGTCGGTTAGCACAACGCCTCACTTCCGATACCAAGTTATGTATTTGTGATGTTTTACTGAGATGAGGATACACAAGGAACCCCACCCGCACCCCCAGATCTCAGAGAAGGTCATTAGTTTCTCACGTATGAGTCTGCGAGTTGCTGGAACAGTTTTCCTCGGGCTGCAAATCAGATTCAAGTCTGCTCCAGTTACTGCCCCTTACTTACAAGGATTAGTGAGGGTTTGCTTGGTTTGGTTTCTGCCATGTTTCAAGTCTTTAATGGCTCTTCGCTGCGGGTTGAGAACACGATGTATTTGCTGTGGCAGAAGGGCTCTGTTTTATGGGCGCAGTTTTATGATGGGCTCTGAAATGACATGGAACTCGCCTGCTGGCATTTTCTACCTCAAGAGTGGGGACTGGAATCACAGCCAGTGGGAGAGTTTCCTGCGGTTGTGATGTTGGCGACTGTGACGTAAGCCATGCTTACAGCCTTCCAAGGGAGCCGGGCTCGGACCCAGGACCCGGGACCCTTTGCTGCCATGGCTACAGCGCTTGCAAATGGACAAACATCTCCTCGAGCAACAAAATTCAAAAAAAACTGTAAAGGTCTGAGAATAACTGCATGCACAAGCAGTTGGGGCAAACTGTAGGCGGGAAGATTAAAAAACAAACAAACCCCAAACTATAAAGCCCACTGCCATTTCCGAGGAGCAGAAAGCAAAAGCAGGGAACCACGCATGCGCCCTGCAGGCAGCATCACCCAGGGGGCGGGCAGACCTCCGGACCCGCCCCTCCCCTCCCCCATGTGAGGAACAGGAGTCCCCCTCCTCTGCCACTCAGCGAGCCCTCAAGCAAGGGATCCCGGTTTTGTTTGCACTCCCCCCGCTGCAGCAGGGGCCCAGTAAAGCCTTGCCTGTATTTTCCTGTCTGACCTCTTATCAACTGTCCATTGATGAAGAAGCCAAGAGCCCGGGACAGGAACGCAAGGGTTTGCGGGTGTGTTATCTGAGTGCAGGACAACCAGATCACAGAGGGGACCTTGCCCATTCGGCCACCAAAGGACAGCCAGTGAGAACCTGTTTTCAGGTGACTCAGCCACGGTCACAAAGTTGAGGGGGAAGGGCAGGGAGACACTTTGAGGTTTCGTCTGGCACCCAGCGTGTATCCTTCTTTTTATGTTTTAAAGTTTTATTGAAGTATAGCGATTTATAATGTCGTGATCATTTCTGCTCTACAGCAAAGTGATCCAGTTATACATACACACACGTCCCTTCTTTTTCAGATTCTTTTCCCTGAATCTGAGAATACCGGGGGGAGTGCCCTGAGCTACACAGCAGGTCGCCGTTGGCCCATCACCCCACAGCCCTCAGGGTGCGGAGGTCAGCGCCACCCCGTCCGTCCCTAAAAACCGGGAACTGAACAGAGGCTCTTCCAGCTGAGAGGTGATGATGCCTGTCAGGTGCTCTAACCTGCACTTCCGCATCCGCGGCGCTGCCGCTGAAATGTTTATGGACAAGTGTCACCTACCCACACGGGATCACGTGGAGGTTAGGCGTCAGGAAAAAATTCAAAGGGAAAAAGTCAGATTCTCACCAGTACAGGTTACTTTGGGAAGAGCTCAGGTTTGCAAATTAAATTATTTCAGCAGGGTTCATGCTTGGATTCCAAGCAGGAGGGGATTAATTTAGGAGGTCTTTACTATGGCAGAAAGCAGTGAGCATCCGAACGGAGAGCTAACCACAGTGTAATTCAAGTTATTCATAAAATATGAGTCTTAGGGAAAAGCTGTTGCCAGAGTATCTTACTTGCGTTATAGTTCGGTGTCTAGGAGGTAGGCCAATCTACTGGGAATTTGATATTTATAATCCTTGCAGCAATACTCTAGAATGTTTAAACTCAGCGTATTTTTTGAGACCTAACTGTATCGATTTACTAAAATCTAGTTTGCTTGTTTAAATGTTTTATAAGGGTTCATTACACAAGTGCACTAAATTTTAAAATCCGTTTCTTTAAGGAAGGGCTTTGCTCATTACCTGTTTTGATATTATAAACCCTGCAAAATATCTTGGCACCCACAGGTTTGGTGAATGTCCCCCCCTCAGTATTTTCTCGTTATTCTGAAGAGAAGTGTTGCAGGGGGTGCTTTTTTTCGTGATCTGAGATACAGCGAGATTAAGGCTCTGAGAAGCCTGAACTCGAGATGAGACCCATTCGCGGGGCCGAGGGAGGCAGCGTCCACTGAGGCAAAGCGCGGAGGGAGCCCGTCTGGCCGCCCACGCGCACACGTGACTTGACGAGAATTTATGGAATGAATGAACCGTGTCCTGAGGCCGGGGGAGTTAACCACATCGAAGCATCAACGGGGCTCTGAGTCAGAATCTGGCAGAGACTCGCGATTTTGCGGTTTTCACGGGTTAAGGCGGCATTTGACAGCAGATGAACTGCTGGCCCCTGAGCTGGGAGTTTACGGATGGAATTCTTGTCCTGGGGAATTTCCGAAACAGATGCTTAGACCCAAGGCTTAGGTTATAAAGACACGTGTTCACGGGGCCAGGTAAAAACAAATCTAGACCTAGGCAAGGATGACAGTTCAAGATCATTTAACAGGTCAAAAACGGAGTAACTACGGTTTGAGCATCCAACGTGGAGCCAGGTGGCCGCTGAGGCTGTGGTTTCCACCCCTAAGAACGTGAACTTTCTAAATGGCCTCGGACTCAAGGACAACACCAGCCATTCTCAAGACGGTAGCTGCCAGCGGACTTTGTCGCTGCCAAGTCCCCTTCGCTTCAAAAATTGTAATCGGTTGAAACCCCAACCAATCCTTGCTTAACGAGCACCCTGGCTTCTTGCCAGCTCCAATCCGAATTCTTCACAAGCAATTTAGGTAACCCTGCTGGGGCTTTTTGGCCTTTGTAGGCGTCCCCCATTTCGTTGTCCTGTGGAATGAAACACAATGCAAGTCTTTTTGTGGATTTGTGCTTTCCAGGCTGCGGTCCTAACAAACCGGAAACACAAGCCTTTTTTTTTTTTTTTCATTTCTTTTCTTGCTTTAATCAGGTCTCCATCTGGGGATTCTTGTTTACAGAGGGGAGAGCCTTTTTTCAAAGGTGCTGTTGGGCTAAGCGGAGGGGTCTGTGCCACACGGAGAGCGTCCTGACCCTGAGATCTGGGCGGGGCGTTGTCAAGGCGCGAGGATTCTTGAGTAGAGAGGTGTGGACGGGGCTGCCAGGAGCCAGGTGTGGGGGCCTTGGTGGCGTGAGAACGGGTGGTTGGGAAGGCCTTCCTTTGCAGGCTGCCCAGTCTGGGGAAGTTTTCTGACGGCTCAGTTAGGGTGGGTCAAAGTTCAGAGGCCTGGGGCGGGGGGGGGCAAAGACATTTGGACAAATCAGATGCTTGGTCCAGCTTGGTCGGTGGGCACAAAGCATTCAGCTTGTCATTTAGGAGGCAAAGAGCGGGGACTGGGAAACCTCTGTTGGGACTTTTCATAGACTGACACGCGGGCATCCCAGCGTTTTCGCTAAGTCACCTGCAGAAGAGTGGGTCTTTGCAGGGAGCTGTTTGCTGAGTCCTGGTGAGAAGGACTTTATTTCTCTCCTGCTCTCATCATCCTGATCTGGGCACATCCAGCAGGTGCGGATTGTGTTGGTGCTGGAGAGCAGTGACACCCAGACTGGGAACCAGGCAGGGCCGAGCCCCAGGCAGTGGCCAGGACGTAGGCACCACGGGGTCTCCAAGGCGCCCTGAAGCCCCCTTCCCAGTGCTGGGTCCATCGGAGAGACGTCCACACACGAGCATCTCCGCTGCACAATCAGAAAGTGAAGGTAAATCTGTTGTGACGGCAAGAATGAGTCTACAAACACAGCACCTCTCGTTACCCAAATGGAAGTTGCTCCTGAGTTTTTGGGAGCTGCAAAAAGCATAATGCGTTTTGGGGTTGCAGCCCAACAAAAGTGTCTGCCCACCACCTCCCCCAAAGGTCACTAAAATACCTTTGAACTTATACATAAAACTCCCCCGAAGGACTTGTGCCAACTGTAAAATAATTTTAAATTTATTTGCATAATTAGTTCATGTTTAATGAACTAATAGATTTGCTTATAAAATACAATACAGGTGCATATCAGGTCTTCTTCCTTCACCGAAGACGCACACGGCCGCGCCACGTAGAAAATCACGGAGTGTGTAAATACAATACAGTAGATACAAACAGCACCCAAAAATCAGAAAGCAAAACAACAAACGCTATGTCCTTGTACTGATGGAAGGGTTTCTTGAGTGGGACTTGAACTTGAAGAAGAGGAGATGGAGACTCTGGGGTCACAGGTGTTTGGGGGAGGCTGGAGGGAGCGAGACTGGAAAGGTGAGTCTTCAGGCTGTTCACACAGACTCGAGGTGTTGACGGAGTCACAGGGTGAAGAGAACGCAGACGTATTCGTGATACGAGTATATGGCTCTTAGGAAGGCGACACTGCACTTGGAACTGCATTTTTGAATGTGTTGCTTCCACTTACACCCCCAGCCGTCAAGCCGTCTGCCTGGACCACAGCCTTTCATGGACGTGCTGAATCTTGGAATTGTTTTTCCTAGGTGGTGCTTACTTTTAACATTTATTTGAGAATTTATCAGTCTTTTGAGGGTTAATTTTTCTTCCTAAAATAATTTATAAATCTCTTTCCACCTCGATATTCAGTTTTATTATACTGCAGCTAGATACAGATTTTTTTAAAGGTGTCCTGTTGAGCCCGGATTATGCAGGATTGGCACGCGCTCAGAACACGTGTGAAAACCGATGCCTTTTTACTAGAGGGAATTTCTAAGCCATTACCACTGCAAACATCGTCTGTTTACCCCCCATCCTACTCTTACTCCAGGTAAATGTTCTCAGTTTGTCTCTAGTCTTCTTAGGATTGTTTTCATGTATTTATTTCTTTATTTCTCAGTGTTTAGGTTCAATATTTTGGTAACCTTGATTATCTCATGACTTCCTATTATCCTGTATTTATCTTGTTGAAATTGGTTTTTTTATACTTTCCAATCAGCCTTTAAAAAAATCTATTCTTGTTTGTTTTGTGTCAGGCTTTCTGTTTTGTCACACTTATGCTGTCTCTTGGGACGTCATCTTGTCCTTTAGAAGATAGTTTGCTACTTGACTTTTCTTTGGAATGGCTGCTTTCTTTAACCAAGTTTATGAAGCTAAAACTTCCACAGAATTGCTCTTCTTCATGTGTGTTGGAAATTTTGTTTCCAAGCCATCTCAAATAATGTGTGTATGTATGTGTGTGTGTGGTGTGTGTGTGTGTGTGTGTGTGGTTTGTGTGTTTGTTTATTTTCCTCTTGTTTGCACACAGGTATGACTTTTGCTCTGGTGCCCACTAGGGGTCTAGTTCAGAGCTGTCATATCAGCACCCCCAGCCCCCACCACTGCAGGCTCACACCAGGGAAGCCAGCCTGGCTGCACCCCTGCTTACGGAAGACTCTCACCCACCGCTCTTCGGCAGTGGTCTCCCGCCTGCTTCTGAGGTCCCCATCCTGGCCGCTGCTCAGCACCTCATATTGGCCCTACTTCTGCTCCACAGAGATGCTCGTGTTGTTTTGAGTGAACATACACTCCTTTAACAGACCGTGTAATTCGCTGTTGCTCTCATTGGGAGCATTAGAACTGAAAAGTGTGCAGAAGGAAAGGCACCTGAGGATTTGAGGTCTCTCCTGACCATACGCTTCCTTTTTTGGTCCTGGCAAGATGCGCTTGAAATCGGGGAGCTCCAACTAACCTTCCAGAGGTCTCTGTCCTGACACCAAATAGGGGCGCCCTAGCTGGCACCTGCCACATGACCAATTTTAGAAATTAAACCCAACCTGGACAGCACTGCGGTATCCTGTCAAGTGTAAGGCTTCAATCATAATTATACTGGTAATTTGGCAGATTTTTTTGCTTAGATGTTAACTGGAGTCAGACCGATTCTGTCTTGGGGTTTGGTTTGCAGCAGGCAGACAGGGCGGAGGTGTCCGGCCAGGGGTGGGCCTCGCTGGAAGTGGAGTTGCCTTGAAACTGAAGAGCAGTCTCTGTTCTCCCACTTGGACTTCCACCCCTGGGAATCAAACCAGAGATCACACCAGAAATGAGATGCATATTTCCTCTTGAAGTGAGCAGCACGAAAGCTTGCTGTCACTATAAGAAGATTGCTTACCTTGCAGGATGGGTAAATGTTGGAAAGTTGAAAGGGCTCTGAGATATTTGTAGAAATAAGCATTCACCTGAGACATCACATGAGCGAGAAGTATACACGCATTTTCTACTGCGTTTACAAATGGAGTGTTTCCCCCTTGAGAAGTCCTTCTGCTGTTATAAAGGCTCATCTCTGAAACTCAGACGCTAACAGCCTGGCCGGGTGCAGAGTAAGTGGCCTCAGTTTCATGCAAACCCTTACGTGGATGTTCTCCTTTGTCCTCATGCTTAGAAGTAAAATAAGAACAAATGTTCTAGCTTTTTGATGATGTCGTGCTTTGTACTGATCAGCCATCTTTTTGTTTTTAGAACTGCAGTGAACAGAGGATTTGAAATATTTCTTTTCTATGATTTTCCCACTTAAAAAATTAATTTTTCTTGCATATTTTTTACTAAAGTGTAGTTGCTTTACAATATTGTGTCAATTCCTGCTGTACAGCAAAGCGACCCCATCGTACATGTGTATACCTTCTTTTTCTCTTATGATTTTCCGTCATGTCCTGTCCCAAGAGACTGCACGTAATTGAAGCTTAGGGAAACATATGCTGTTTGTGGCATATAGTGTGGCAAAACCCATGGACACTGAAATCCATTTAAATCTTCAGTTTTCCTGACCCTTTTAGGAAGAAAGTGGTAGCAACGTGGGAGATAAGAACTGTTTGAAAGTAAATGATCATTGATTCCTTCAGATAACAGTGAGAATGTGTTTCATGCAAGCAATTCCTAAAGATGACAATATCCTCATGCCTAAAAAAAAATAAAAGTGTCTTCATGCACCATGAGCCCTGTGGGCAAAGGCTTTGAGGTCAGGTTTCAGTGCATTTCGTGCCCTGCCAGGGCCGTGGTTTCAGGCGCCCGGAAGTGGAGCTGGGAGCGTGGATTGGCGCGAGAGAGGCCTTCTGTGATTTCTCCGACGGTGCAAAGTGAGAGTATGAGTTAATGCCTGGCCTCCCTGCCTGCGGGGACGCTGCCCACCTTTCTCATCCCAGCCAGGATACTGAGGTGCGGCTGCAAGACTTGCTCCTGGTGGCGGCTGTGAGGACAGCAGCCAGGGCTCTGGGACGGCGTTGAAGCGATGCAGACCCAGCTGCTGTGAGGGCTTCGTCAGGAAGCCGGCGCGTGGGCCTCTGGGGACCGTTCAGCTGCAGGTTCCCCCAGCTGACCTAGAGACACCCCCGGTGCTCAGCGTGGCTCACCCGCACACGCGCGCTCCCCCGTGCGCGCCCTCGATGGTGGCAAGAGTGAGCCTTTGCAGATGGTTCGTAAGCGCATGCAGAAGCCAGCTTGAATCTGTGGGATTTATAGAAAATACATGCATTCGCACATTCAGTCCTGCCCCGCGGAAAGCAATGAGGGGCTGTCAGAACCCAGCAGACCGGTTCTGCAGGATAGGGAGAAGGTGTACAATCTTAAGAATGTCCCCTAGGCGAACACAGAAGAATGGAGGCAGTGTGTCCATAAAATAAATACGTAAATATTTAATACGTAATAAATAAATACGTAAAATAATACGTAAAATAATGAATACGTAAAATAAATAAGTAAATATTTTAGAAAAAAGTTAGAAAGGCTTAGAATCCCTAGCAAGGCTGAAAGAAGGTATTTTTTCTGAGACCAGTCAGTAAAGACTGGGGAAGGCGACTGTTTCTTCAAACGTGGAAACAGCAGCACAGGACTTCAAGGAACATAAAAAAAAAAAAGAATCAAGGAAACGTGATACCACCAAACTTAATACGACAATTTTCCAGTAATAGACTCCAAAGAATGAAGATTTTCCTGAAATCAAATCCTGTTAAGGACCCAAGAAAAGAAAACTACAGACCCAGTACTCCTAATGAATATGGATGGGAAAATTTTCAACAAATTAGTAGCAGGCCAAATTCAATAGCACATTACAAGAATCATACACTACGACCAAGTGGGATTTATACCTGGTATGTAACCTTGGCTCAATATATGCAAATCAATAAATGTGGTTCACCTATTAATAGCAAGAAAGGTGTATTTATATGATCACCTTGGCAGTTATAGATAACGTATTTTGCAAAATCCAACATTTGCTCGTGATAAAAACTCAACATATGATATACAGAAGAAACATACTACAACATAATAAAGGCCACATATGAGCAGCCTACAGATGATTCATACCTAATGGTGAAAGTTTGAAAGATTTTCCTCTACAATCAAGAACAAAACAGGGATTCCCACTCTCACTGCTCTTATTCAGCATAGTCCTGGGGGTCCTGGTCAGAGTAATTAGGCAAGAAAAAGAAGTAAAAGCTATCCAAGTCAGAAAACAAGAGCTAAAATTGTCTCTGTTTGCCGATGACATGATCTTATAATATAGAAAATGCTAAAGGCTCCACCAAAAAACTGTTAGAATAAACCAATTCAGTAAATTTGCAGGATGCAGAATCAACACACAATAATAGTTTTGTTTCTACACACCAGCAACAAACTATCTGAAAAAAGAAATAAAGAGAGAAAAAATCTCCGGAGTTCCTGTGGTGGCGCAGCGGAAACGAATCTGACGAGGAACCATGAGGTTGCGGGTTTGATCCCTGGCCTCGCTCAGTGTTTAAGGATCTGACATTGCCGTGGCTGTGGTGTAGGCTGGCAGATGTAGCTCCAATTCGACCCCTGGCCTGGGAATCTCCATGTGCCGAGGGTACAGCCCTAAAAAAGAGCGCAAAAAAAAAGACACACAGTAAAAAGAGAGAGAAAAAGATCCCACTTACAATAGTATCAAAAACAATAAAATATATAGGTATAAATTTAACCAAAGTGAAGGATCTGTATGTTCCTGTGATCCCTGGCCTCGCTCAGTGGGTTAAGGATCCGGTTGCCGTGAGCTGTGGTGTAGGTCGCAAACACTGCTTGGATCCCGCGTTGCTGTGGCTGTGGTGAAGGCCGGCGGCTACAGCTCCTGTTAGACCCCTAGCCTGGGAACCTCCATATGCCGCAGGTGCAGCCCTAAAGACAAAAGAAAAAAAAAAAGAATAAACCCACATATATATGGTCAACTAATATTTGACAAGGGAGCCAAGAATTTTCAATGGGGAAAGGAGAGTCTCTTCAACAAATGATGTTGAGAAAACTGAATGTTCACAGGTAAAATAATGAAATTGAGCCACCATCTCACACCCCTTATGAAAATTTACTTGAAAATGGAGTAAGAACAAATATAAGGCCTGAAACATTAAAACTTCTAGATGAAAACTTAGGGAGAAGCTCGTGGACACTACTCCTGGCAATGATTTTGGTTTTTTTTGTCTTTTTAGGTCAATACCGATGGCATATGGAGGTTTCCAGGCTAGGGATAGAATCGGAGCTGTAGCCACAGCAGCCACAGCAATGCCAGATCCTTGACCCACTGAGCGAGGCCAGGGATTGAACCTGCGTCCTCATGGATACTAATTCTTTTCTGCTGAGCCACGATGGGAACTGCCCTTGGCAATGATTTTTAAATGTGATTTTAAAAATACAAGCAAAAAAAGAGAGAGAAAAAATAGACAAGTGGGACTACAACGAACTAAAAAAGCTTCTACATAGCAAAAGAAAGAATCATCACAATGAAAAGACAATATATGGAATGCGAGAAACTGTAAGCCATATAGCTGATTAGAGATTAATATCCAAAATATATTCAACTCAAGCAAAAAGGAAAATAATCCAATTAAAAAATGGACAAAGGACCTGAACGGAAATTTTTCAAAGAGGACATACAACTAGACAACAGATAGGTGAAATATGCTTAAAACTGCTATCATCACGGACATGCAAATCAAAACCACAGCGAGATATCACCCCCAGCCTGTTAGAAAGAGAGTTATGACGACATGACAAGTGCTGGCAAGGATTCAGAGAAAAAGGAAACTTTGAACACTCTTGGTGGGATTGTAAATCAGCACAGTCAGTCTAGAAAACAGGAGGCAAGTTCCTTAAAAAATTAAAAATAGAACTACCACATAGTCCAGGAATCCTGCTTCTGGTTACGCAGCCAAAGGACATGAAATCACTATCTTTAAGAAGGACCTCCACCCTCTATGTACACTGCAGCGTTATTCACAAATCAAGGCATGGAAGCAACCTAAGTGTCCATTGACAGATGAATAGATAAAGACAATATGTGCAAAATATGAATGCAATAGAACATAATTTAGTCTTTAATGTGAAGAACAATTCTGTCATTTGTGACAACGTGAATGAACCTGCGGGGCTTTATGCTAAGGGACGTAAGGCTGACAAAGAAAGATAAACACTATGTGATCTCACATGTGGAATCTAAGGAAGCTGAACTCACGGGAACAGAGTAATTTGGTGGTTGCTGGGGGCTGGGGGTTGGGAGCTGAGGCAATTGGAAACTTCCATTTATAAGATGAAGAAGTGTTAGGGATACAATATACAGCATGGTGACTATAGTTAACAGTACGCCTGAAAGCTGCTAGGAGAGTAGATCTTAAATATTCATACCACCACCATCACCAATTAAAAAGATTATTATGTTCGGTGGCATAACTAACCTTATATTGTAGAGGATGCGTTAACTAGCTTTACCATGAAAATCATTTCACAATAAATACATGCACCGAGTCATGACATCATGCATCTTAAACTTACCAAGTGTTATATGTCGACTATGTCTCAATAAAGCCGGGCAGCGGGGAAAGAGAGTGTTTCAAGAGTCTAGGGATGGCTCCTTGTCACGTGAGGACGGGCTTTCCCAAACTAGGGAAACTAGTCTGGGACGTGCTTGTTCCCAAACTAGGCTCGCTCCTCAGACTCAGAAGCTTTAATTTGAATGTGGTTCCCGATGTGGAGCCTGGTTCCTCACACTGTGGCTTATTCTGCTCCGTAAAGGAAGAGCTGGTGCATTGAGGATTTAAAATCAGCGCCGGGGAGCTCAGGCACGTTGGACTCTAGGTTTTGTGTATGTCTGGCCGTCACAATCACAGCCATTAGCAGCACGGAGTCACCAGCTTCTCTCACGGTGGTGCCCGTGACCCCAGGCGGGCTTAGCATCAGAAAAACATTTTTTTTTAAGTGCGGCTACAAGGATGGATCTCAGCACCATGTTCAATACCCTTTGCACACAGGACCCAAACTGATTTGTGGCGACAGTACTGTGAAGTCCGCCCTGTTTGCTTTGATTAGCGGTTACTGGGTTGTGCTTCTCTCCTGTGGTGGAAGGTCCTGTGGGGGCTTTGGGTGACAGAAAGCCCTTTTCCTGACTGATCCCTCCATTTGTTTTCTTTTGTTTTTGTTTTTTTGTCTTTTTGCTTTATCTAGGGCCGAACCCGCGGCATATGGGGGTTCCCAGGCTAGGGGTCTAACAGGAGCTGTAGCTGCCGGCCTTCGCCACAGCCACAGCAACGGGGGATCCGAGCTGCGTCTGCAACCTTCACCACAGCTCACGGCAACGCCGGATCCTTAACCCACTGAGCAAGGCCAGGGATCGAACCCGCAACCTCATGGTTCTTAGTCGGATTCGTTAACCACTGAGTCAAGACAGGAACTCCCTGATCCCTCCATTTGAATGAACACAGTGCCCCAAAGATGCGGATGGTGGCGATGGCAGTTCTGATGGCTGACTTTGTCCCAACAGTTCTTAAATTATGCCAGAAGAGATGCCAGGGCCTACCATGTTGGTCCCTAATCCACGAATGTGTCCTGCTCCCATGGGCAGAGATCAGATTTCCTCCCTTAAATGGGAAAAAGTGAAAGGTATAAGCAACAAAACAATCATATCGATAACTGCAGATTTGCCTAGGTTGTTTATAAATTTAATTTTGGAATATTACTTAAAACAGCATTTTAGACTGCTTTCATGGTTAGCATCTTTCACACACACACCCAACACACACACACACACACACACACACACTCCTGATTCATCACATTGTGACAAAAGATGCTACACAGGTCACATGTGGGTGTGGTATTGGAGGGGTCCTATATGGACCAGGGTGGGCCCTTTTTCACACCCCAGTCAGGCTCGGTCACGGGCTGGTGAATCCAGAGGGTGGGACCCAAGGCAGCCGGTCCCTTTATAATCTCCCTGAAGCAGGTTCTGGAAGCTCTGAGTGTCCCCACCTCCAGCCCCTACCCCTGCTGGGCCCCCAAGGGGGGGGGGGCTGAAATGAAACCCACTTCTCTGATTGCACCTAGAGGGATTTTTTTTTGCTTTTCAGATATTATTCTTTTACTTTAGACATTCCACTAGGAAGTTTAAAATATACTTTAATCTTCAGGTCTTTAACTAGGCAATGCTTTGAAAGCTCTAAACTATGAAACTGAAAGCTCAATTGCAGTTTATTTCAGAACCTCCTGTACTAGAGAATCTCAGGCAGCGAGAGGTGGTTATTGAGTTTTCAAGGTCGCAAGGTCCTTTCCTGGGAAAGTAGTGGAGACTTCCCCTGGGAAATAAAAGCTGGGGCGTTTCACTTTCTTGGTGTTTTATTTTATTATTTTGGTTTTGGGATTACCTAACGTATAACTCACAGGTTTTTCTCACATATATACATTTATATACACGTTCTGTGAGTGTGTGTGTGTGTGTGTGTGTTTGTGTGTGTAGAGAGAGAGAGGGAGAGATGAGGGAGGCATGCATATGCATTATGAAATGTGGTCTATAGTCAGTCTACACATATGCATACATACATATGTATGTATATGTGCATGTATTTTTTTGAATTTTTAAGATTTTAAACTGAAAGCCAGAGAAAGGGAAGAAAACAACTGCAGATGCCTCAAAATCCTACTTCCAAGGATGTCTGTTTTACAGAATAAACAGACTGTAATGGCTTACTTTTTCACCTAATCGAATGATGGTAAAAAAAAATTATGCGCCAAAAACCAGCTCTGAAGGCAAGCCCTAGGCATTTGCTAAGTGTGTGATGGTGGCCTCTGTCACAGGATTCGTTTTTAATTAATATTCTCCCATCTGAAATCCTTCTGGTACAGATATTCCTTACTTTCAGAAAAAAATGTGTAGAAATAAATCATACAAAGGAGGTTAACTTTTCATGAGGGGTGGAGCTTTGCTGTAAGATTTCTCGCTTTTTTTCTTTCTTTCTTATTATGTCCTCGCCTGCGGCACATGACAGTTCCCAGGCCAGGGGTTGAATTGCAGTTGCGGCTCGCTACCTACATGGCAGCTGTGGCAGTGCCGGATCCTTTTACCCACTGTGCTGGGCCCGGGACTGAACCCATGGCTCCGCAGCAAGCCAAGCCACGCAGTCGAATTCTGAGCCCACTGGAGTCCCACTGTGGCGCAGCAGGTTAAGAACCCAGCATGGTGTCTGTGAGCATTCAGTGTGATCTCTTTTTTTTTCTTTTTTTTTTTCGTCTTTTTGCCTTATCTAGGGCCGCACCCGCGGCATATGGAGGTTCCCAGGCTAGGGGTCTAACAGGAGCTGTAGCCGCTGGCCTTCGCCACAGCCACAGCAACGCGGGATCCGAGCCGCGTCTGCAACCTACACCACAGCTCACGGCAACGCCGGATCCTTAACCCACTGAGCAAGGCCAGGGATCGAACCCGCAACCTCATGGTTCTTAGTCGGATTCGTTAACCACTGAGCCACGAAGGGAACTCCAGGATTCAGTGTGATTTCTGACCTCGCTCATTGGGTTAAGAATCCAGTGTTGCTGCAGGCTTTGGTGTAGGTCGAAGGTGCGGCTCAGATCCTGTGTGGCTGTGGCTGTGGTGTAGGCCGGCGGCTGCCGCTCTGATTCGATCTCTAGTCTGGGAACCTCCGTATGCCTCAGGTGTGACCCTGAAAAGAAAAAAAAAATCCCTTCTATGTAGCATACCATGTCTGTTTTTAAAGTCAGTCTTTTTAAATAGTTCATAAATATATTTTTTGTATTTATAATTTTAAAATCTAATGAAAAAAATCTTAGAAAACTATGTCTTGCTTTATCTATAATTAGCAATATGCATTTCTTAATTAGATTTATCGTATGATTTTTTGGTGCTTATTCTTTTTTATTGAAGTACAGTTAATTTACAGTGTGGGGTTAGCTTCAGGCCTACAGCAAAAGGATTCGGGTTTTTTAGATTCTTTCCACGATGGTTATTACAAGATACTGAATATAGTCGGTACCGAGTACAGTCGGTCCTTGCTGGTTATCTGTTTTATGTATTATAGTGTGTATGTGTTAATCCCAAACTCCTAAATTACGCCCTCGCCCTGCCCCCAGCTATCCCCTTTGGCAACAATAAGTTTAAAGTTAGAGAAAAAAAGTTAGAGAAAAAAAAAAACATATGGTATCACTTATATGGGGAATCAAAAAAAAAAGATACAAATGAACGTACAAAACAGAAAGAGACCCGCAGACCTAGAAAACAAGCTTTTTAAAGTGACTTTGCTGGATGTTTTCCATTCGCTCTGCAGCCTGAGCTTTTGAGCTGGGTCAGCAGGCGTCCTTCTCTCGGCCTCTCCATTGTCATCATCCAAAGAGGACCGCTGGGCCCCTGCAGGGACAGGAGCAGGATCGGGTCAGGGTGTTTATTCGCAAACACCTGCAACACACACACACACCCGCCCACACACACCCTCACGGCTACTGCTGGCTGTCTGTGACTCACCACTAAAGTCCCAGCTTTTGTCCATCTGCACTTCTCTGTCCCTGGTTCCCAGCTCCTCCCTGTCCCCACGCCTTAGAACAAGCCACTGCATTACTGGGAGGTCCCTGCCTCCTGCCACGCCTCTGTAACTAGTCCTTTTAGGGGACACGCTGCACCCCACGCCAATGGAGCGTGCCATCCTTTCGAGCTAGGACCCCGAGCTTGTACTGCCTATTATCTCACAAGATTCTTACCAAAGACCCACGAGAGAAGAAGGCCATTCAAGATTTTCTCAACAGGATGAAGTTGAGGCAGGCAGGGGGGACCGGCCCACCCAAGATCACAGAGCTGGTAACTGACAGAGGCTGGCTTGGGGGTCCGAGTCCCTTCCCTGCACAGGGGTCTTTCTTCCCAGTACGGCTCCTTCTGGCGCAGCACTGTTTTCACATTTAAGTCAGAGCTGGAAGTTGGCTTCGTCTCTCCTTCATTACAAAAAATGGACGCAACAATGTTCTCACATTATGTACTTATGTTTATTCTCTTATTATAAAGCACCTCAGGGAGTTCCCTTTGTGGCTCAGTGGTTAACGAATCTGACTGGGAACCATGAGGTTGCGGGTTCGATCCCTGGCCTTGCTCAGTGGGTTAAGGATCCGGCATTGCCGTGAGCTGTGGTGTAGGTTGCAGATGTGGCTCGGATCCTGCGTTGCTGTGGCTGTGGCGAAGGCCGGCGGCTATAGCTCCTGTTAGACCCCTAGCCTGGGAACCTCCATGTGCCGCGGGTGTGGCTCTACATAAAGGCAAAAAGACAAAAAAAAAAAAAAAGCACCTCAAGCTCATTGACAAAGGGCACAACATTAATTTAAAGTTAATAGATAGCGCCACGGAAATTGGAAGTCTGGCTTATAGCCTGTGTGATTAATTGCTCTGGTCCCGACATGCTAAGAAGACTACCTGTGTGCACTCAGTCGCATTACTATTAGCCACACACCTCTCATAACACACCTCCTGAAGGACTCCAGCCAGTCCATTTTTACTGCAATGTCACCCTTCAGAGCTTTGGGAATTCCAGGACGGCACCATGGAGTCTGGATCTGCTGGCTCTGCGGCTCTCGCACCTGGGCAGGTGACCGGTGGAACACCTGTGTCCAGGTGCCTCTTGGTTTGGCTCTTACCATACATGAGCTGCTCCGAAAGACCTCCGCTATGCATGAGGTCCTTCATTAAACACTCGTCAGTTACGCTGTTTCGAGAGCAGTCTATTTTCCCAGCTTGGATGCTGAGCGATGCAGTGACTCCAGTTTGTGCCGGTGGAGGAGGTCACAAGTTAGTCTAGAAGGCGCTCTTGGAGTTCAGCGCTCGGGCCTCCGTGCCGTCAGGGGCTGGGGGGTGTTTCGGTGAAGCTATGCCGGCAGGGAAAAGATGCTGAGAACAGCAAGGGGAGCGGGCTGGTTTTCGGGGGTTGTGGCTATAGGTGACTTGCCAGCCCTCCTGCGAATGGTCCCTCCCAGAGGAAAGGGGACACCTTCATCAGCAGGTTACCGCTTAGCGCTTTATTCACTGTGGTAGTTGCTTTTAATGACTTTCTTACATAGCGGTTATCTTTTCTTTCTTAAACTGTTAGCAAGCATCATTTTTTACACATAAGAAGCAAACCGAAGCTGTGGGCGTGGAGTTCCCACTGTGACGGGATAGGCAGCATGTCTGCAGCCCTGCGACGCAGCTTCCATCCCCACCTGGCACAGTGCATCAAGGAGCTGGCATTTCGGCAGTTGTGGCGTAGGTCACTGTGGCAGCTTAGATCTGATCCCTGACCGGGAAAGGCCACATGCTGTGGGGTGGCCAAAAAGGGTTGTTGATGGTGCTAGCATGTGGTGCTAGGACTTGGCCTCTCATCTGGGCCATCTGGGTGAAGTCCAAGGTGACTCAGTGTTCTCAGATACCGGTTATGTCCTAACAAGGACAAAGACCAAGCCAGCCTGGCCTTCATCACCTTTCTCCATCGGTGTGGGAAAAAGGCACCCGGGAATGAAAGCGGGGCGCCTGGCGGAGCAGAGCACCAGTCACCTTCCCAGCAGCAGGGACCCTGCACTTACCCAAAGTCTTCATGACCTCGGAGCACGGGGCCAGTGGAAGTGCCCCCCCCCAATCCGTGTTTCCAGGTCGCTCGGCAATATCATCAGTCACAGGAATCCTAGTCTTGTGTGGCGTTCATTTCATCCTCGCCCCTGAAAAGAGTTTAGCTCCCTGAATTTCTGGCCTTCCCACCACTCAAATATTAATTACGTTCTTGCCCAGGGTGAACTGGGTAAAGAAAATAATTGATTCGTATAGAAAGGAAACTTTTTCTACCAAAAGAAAGGGTTTTTTTAATAGCTGGATTTTATTAATGAAGTGGCATGAATTGCAGGAATAAATATTTTCTCCAGAAAGCAGTGAACTCCACAGGATGAGGCGACGTGTCACTTCTCCAAACGCTGCTGCCGGACATGGATTCACAGCCGGTACAGGGCTCCTGGGCTCCCGGCTGACACCCGGAGGCAGGGAGAAGGCTGATCCCGCACGCCTCGTGCGACGGGAGACAGAGGACGTCACTGTCGTCAGGGGTGCCCTTCGGCGTTCTCCTCACACAGAGAAGAAGCGAGACGGTAAGGATTCTAACGAGTTGTGCTGACTTTTACAATTGTTTTAAAATTTTACCATTTTCCCCCTAAAATTCTAGGCTTTGCCTTTGGACTATTCGATGACACTGGAGTTAAACTCAGCAAACGGGGAGAGTCGAAAGATGGTCTGTGCTTCCACAACGCAGGGTTTATTTTTATGCTTTCATTTATTTGGCCCTGTCCACAGCATGTGGAAGTACCTGGACCAGGGATCAAAACTGCGCCACAACAGTGACGACGCCACGTCCTTAACCTGCTGAGCCACCAGGGAACTCATCGTGGCTTATTTTTAAATGGTGAAATCTATATATAAGTGAGCACCCAAGGTGCGGGGCGGTGGGGGGGGGGGATCATAAAACCAAAGCCAGTGGCCCCAAAGGCAGCTGTGTCTGGAGACAGACTCCAGGCTGGGACCAGGGACACAATCGGTTCTGGGCGAAACTGTGGCCACTGCTTATGACTCAGACGCAGCTGAGGCCGCCTTTCCTCAGCCTCGCTTCCCACCCCGCCTCAGTGAGGGGATGAAAACAGAAATGAAGACTTGTTTGGGTCTCTTCCAGCTCTGACAGTCCGGGTCTTCATGAATTTTCTCTTCGTGACTCCTCTGTAAATTAATAACGAGGCGAACAGTTCAAGATGACATCACTTTTTTAAAAAAAGCAAAAACTAGAGTAAACTACCAGCTGCTGGAGTGGGTTGTTCCCCCGGGGGCATGAATTCTGGCTTATTTTAGCCCCAAGCTCCTTGCTTAGCCAGCCATTTGATGAGTGGGCACACAGCCAGAAGGAAACAGACACACTGGCTCTGGCTCATCTCCAAACTGCATCCTGCACTTGGCCCGGTGATGGCCGCCTGCAGCCAAAGAGGGGTCCCCCAGGGTGAGGGGCCCTCTCTCCTTGAGGACTGCCTTCTGCTTCCAGGAGCTGAGACCCGGGAGGGGAGGGGACAGGGACAGGCGCGCTGGGCTCTCCCGTGAGGCAGGGACACCTTGAAGGCAAGGGAGAAGAAAAGCCTCAGGAGCTAAGCTAGACGTGGGTGAGGCTGACTGGCTCCTATGCCTTGTCTTTGTTTGTTTGTTTGTTTTTTAAATCTCAGAGATATTTTATTTCTTAATTTTTTTCTTTTCCGTTATGGTTTCTTACAGGATGCTGAATGGAGCTCCCAAGCTCTGCAGTAGGACCTTGCTGGTCATCATTTTCTATGTAAAGTTGGCTCCTGCTAACGCCAAACTCCCAGCCTCGCCTCCCCCGCCCCGCCTTGGCCACCACAACTCCGATCTCGATGTCAGCGAGCTTGTTTCCGTGTCCTAGATCAGTTTGTTTGCATCAGAGTCTTGATGGTCATTTTCTAAGGGGCATTTTCAGGGTGTGAGAAAGGAAAGTAACAGTGATCGAGGCTGTGGAAAGTAGTGCAGGAGAAACAGAGGAGAGGTTTTTAGACTGCAGCGAGCGCAGGTCGTGATCCCCGGGAATGCGGCTTTGGAAGAGCCCGCGGCCCGGCCCGGAGGGGAAAGAGGTCCTTCATCCGGGCCTTGGTCTCGGGCCACCCTTGAAATGCTGCAGGAACCCACTTGGGGCGTTGGGGGTGGCGGCCCCTCGCTCCGGGAGGGCTCCTGACTCCCCAGGACGGATTGGCAGGTGGGCGAACCCCCCCAGCAAGGATATGGGGGCTTCTCCCCACCAAGTTGCTAAAACGCTACAGGGATATTTTTGCTCACGGGGGTGCAGTGCTGCGCGAACAAGCCGCAGGAGGTGGTATAGACGGGAGGGCCCAGGGGGAGTCCAAAGGCTGGCCCTGGACTGTTTCCCGCCTGGCCCTGCTTCCAAGGCCTTGTGTGCTTGTTACCGTGCAGCTGGAAGCGTCTGACTCTGACACCGAGAAAGAAAGTGGGAGCGTGGCATTTTCGGAGGAAGATGCAGCCGGAATGCGTGGAATGTGCGATTCCGGCTCCCACAGAGGCCGATGCAGGGGCGGGAGCGCAGAGCCGGCGGTTAATCGAGGATAGGAGAATCGCTGCGCTGAGCCGGGTCCCTCCAGGTGAGGGCTCCCTGGGCTCCAGAGAGTGTGACCGAGGCTGTCCTCTCGCGGCCGCCGCCTCTACCCACTCCCGTGACCCAGGTCGTGGCGGGGCAGGGTAAGGGGCTCTGCCCTCTTATCCAGCGGATGGGAGACCCTGGGCGTCTGCAGTGGCGCCCAGCAGCCCCGGAGGGCGAGCAAGGAAGCGTCCAGTGGGCGGGATGCAGGGCTGGGGTGGGGCCGGGCAGACACGGGCTGCGCTCAGCGGGGCGAGAGCATGGACAGTGGGGGCCACAGGGCTGAGCATGGGGCCCAAGGGCGACCCTGGCCTGCAGAAACCAAGAGCAGAGGGGCTCCGGCTGGGTGCCCAGCTCTGCACCGGTACTGATGATTTTGAAGCTGTCAGTGACCTGGGCTTAGAACGCTGGGATCCAAAGAAAAGAAGGCTGGACTCAGGCCAAATGCATTGCTTTGCTGGTAAAGCTGGCGTTGGCGGAAGCGGATTCTTTCCATCTGGGGGTTCAGCCTGTACTGGAAGTTATGCCTTCTTATTATTTTGGCAGAGATTTGAGCGCTTGTATCTTTCAGAGGCAAACTTGAGATCCGGGGCCGGTAGGGCTTAAAAGTGCTGAGGCAGTGGCTGCAGTCCGGGGTGGCAGTTCACACCCAAGCCTCCTAATCCCCGGAATTGCATTTTCCTTAGAAAACCCAGGACAGCAAACATCAAAAGGATGAAGGTGAGAACCAGACACTCAGTGACGCCGAAACGTTGCCGGAAGATGGTGCGGTGGTTGGCTCTAAGCTGTCCTGCCTCATTTTGCAAAAGGCCATCGAGATAATTAAATCGCAGCGCTTCAGTAAATCTCCGCTCGAGCTGCATCTCCCTGACATCAGCAGCACGCAGTGGGGGGACCGGTGGCTTCATCATGAGTGTGGTCGCCGAGCTCAGCCCAGTCGCACCAGCGCTGGACAGCAGCTACGGACCAGAAAGGCTGTAAATAAAGATCAGGCGAGAAGTGAGAGACTCCAAAGCAGCCTCCTGATGGCAGGGAAATTAACAGACAAACAGAGGGGACCTAAGTGCCACCCAGTGTGCCCAAGCTCAACGACCTGGGGTTTTGCTATTTGTGCGTGTGAGCGCACACATGTGTGTTTGTGTGTGTGTGCACGTGTTCGCGTGCGAAGCATGTTTCCCTAGGTAGTTCTCGCCTACGTTCTTTAGCCTGTGTGGCCATCAGTTTTTGTGCTTACCTGTCATGACCTGTCGAGGGACACAAAACGCTGCCTGGGGCCCCCACGCTGAAGACCAGGGGACCCCGGGGCGGCGACCAGGAGCCCCTGCTTTGATCTGTCCGCTCTGTGCTTGTAGGAACTTGGGACTTGTCTGGTACTGGTGGAACGTGGCCTCTCCTTGTACCATCTGCTGGGTTGATAAATGGGTGGTGGAAACCTCCACTTGGGACAGATGTTGAGGCCTGAGAGTGTCCAGGGGGGTCCGGGCCCAGGAGGAAGAGGACCCAGGCTGGGGGTGGGGAAGGGGGAGGGGCAGGGCTTGCACAGATGGCATTGCTTACATCTAATCCATCAGAACCCGGGGTTGGTGACAGGGTGTCAGGCCCACCACTTAGCAGGACACTGGCTGCCTCACGCTGTGCAGGAGGAATGTGGGAGACCAGCCATCCTTGGCCAAAAGGGGGACCCCCATCTGCCTTCCTGCTCTGCTCTCTGCCAGGTGCTGGGCTCTGAGTAGCACCCTTGCGGGCCCCCGTCGGGGGCAGGTGGCCCTGCAGGTGTTTTGTGCAAGGCGATGAGCAATGAGGAGTCCCTCCCTGAGGCTTTGCCTCCAATCACCACCGCCACAGAGCCCCGGCGGACTGTATCTGTGCAGGCACCTCACAGGCTCTCTCCGGGGACACTGCGTACCCACGTGTTCCCCTGCCGTTCTTCCTCTTGAAAAGTACAAGCTGTCCACAGTCTGAAGGGGTGGTTAGAAGGACACTGTAATCCTAAGATCTGGGCCAGGAGGGGTCCTGAGTTCTGGAGCCAGACACATCTGTCTGATCCCGACTCTGCTGCTCGGGAGCCGTTACCCCGAGCGGATTAGTTACCTTCCCGGAGCATTGGTGCGGCGATCAGCAGCAGCAGGTATCGTCATACTTACCTGTCAAGGTTATTAAAAGGTTGGGCCATCTATTAATGGAATTAATTACATTTGCATTTCAAATAGGAAGTTCATGTGCATGTGATTATCTCAGATGCCAAAATAGCTGGGGATAAAATGCACCACCCCTTCTTGCAAAAGACCTGGCAGAGCAGGAATAGAAGCAGAGTTCTTTCAGTGGACACCGGCTGTCTGCTGGAATCGTGCACTGTGTCCCGAGTGCTGAAAAGGAGGTGCGTTTCCCCTAGAGCCTTGGGTTCATCTCGGCTTTGCCTGCTCGGGGTTCCCATGGGACTTTTGGAAAGTAAAATATTTGTTGTTGTCTCATTGATAGGAGTGGTTTTCTGTTTTTTCTATATGACCTTGGGTTCCCTCTGGAAATTGTCCCCCATCATCAATAAACATGTTACTACTCAGTTGCCTGGCTCTTAGGTACTTTTTACTGTTCTCAGCCTCCTACTCCAGAAGCGTGCTGGGTGATGGCAGGGGAACAGCTTTTCTTTGTATCCAGGAGCTCTGCCCCTTCTGTTCGGCTTGACAGCTGTAAGACTTGCCAGTGGAGACCAGTTGAACGTGGAAGAATGAGGTTGTTTGAGGAAAACATGCTCTGGGCTCAACTGTGATGAAGACAGTGCTTTTTTCTAAGATGAGCTGACTTCGCATTTAGAAGTCCCTAGTGCAAGTCTGCAGGAGCTTGCCGTGGGCTCGCCCCCTGGTGACTTCCCTGACTTTGAACCTGTAGCCGGGAGCTACCTGGTGCTGTAAAGCGGGGGTGCAGAGGCACACACTTCCTCTTCCTGAGATGCTGAACCCACACCCCTGGTTCCAGTGGCTCAGGACCCCTGTCCAGGCTGCCTTCCTCAGTTTCAGGGCTGGGTATCCGGGTACTGCTCACACAGGAAGCAGTTCTGTGACAGATGTAAGAACAAGCACACAAACACAGCACCAACTCAGGTGGACTTCACTTTCAAAACAGAAATGTATCTATATAATTATGTGTGTGTGTGTGTGTATATATATACTTAATAGAAAAGTACTTGTAAGAAGAATTTTTTAATAGAAAAATCACTTGTAGAAAAGCGCTGCTCAGCAAATTTTCAAATCTCTGCCATGGTTACGTTAAGGTAGCGAGATAGGAGTAGTTTATCTTTTTTCTTTTACTTACACATTTTCTAAATGGACCTATAGTAATCTGATAATAATCAAAGAAACGTGCGTTTCCCTGGAATGTTCAGAACAGCAACAGACGGCTGTGCACGCGGTGACCGACCCGCGCAGGGCGGAAGGCGCTCCCGCCCCGGCTTCCTCGGCCCCGCGGTCCGTCCAGGGCTTGCTGTCCCCGCATATCGGCGTGACCGCGTGGATGTGTGCGTCCTTCCGAACCTTAGTGCGATGGCAGCCGACATGATGGGGTGTCGGTCTCAATCCCCGGTCTTCTTAAATTCTGAGTGATGTCAGATTATCATGACAATGGTTCCGTCAAAAGCAATATTTTGAATTTTTAAGCAGAAGCCTGAGTTGTTTCCCTCAATTCCTCCTAGGTTTAAAATGAAATCCAATTAACAATTCAGTTAAATTTCAGCGTTTAAGTGCCAGTTGATTCAGAAGCTATAATTTGACCAGCCTAAAGCTTTTCTTTGCTGAACAGATTCTTTATTCAATGAAGCTGTGAAATCAGTGCAGTGGTTCCAGTCAATGACAGTCAAAGAGTAAATGTTTTAAATAGACTAAACTATTCAAGATAATTGTACAGGGTAGTCAAATGCTGTAAAAGTACTCATCTCATGTACTTTGTATACACACACACACACACACACACACATATACATATATGTATTCATATAATTTTGTTTATATTTGGAGTTATGTATACATAAAATATTTACAAATATAATAATGTGGCATGAAATATATGTGAAACTTGCTGGAGGCATCTGGTAGATTAGATATCACTCCTAATGCATATATAATATTATATAATATAATACAGATATTATAATTTGGATTAGATATCACTCCTAATGCATATATAATATTTTAGAATAGAATAGAATAGAATACAGATATTATAATTTGGATTAGATATCACTCCTAATGCATATATAATATTTTGTAATATAATATAATATAATACAATACAGCTATAATTTGGATTAGATATCACTCCTAATAGTTTTCTTAAGTCATAAAAGATTAAAATCAGGTTAAAATTAAAGGGACATTGGAGATGATCTCATTTGTCAAAGGCATTTTTACTTATTTGGATTTCCCTGAATTAAAGTGCAAATGTAATGGGAACTATTCACAACTCCTAAATGGTTAGTACCGCCGCCATGTGTATTTTATTTTGTCATGACAATGGTGTCCTCTAGGGGGCAGAAGCAGGAGCTTACAGGGGAGAAACCTGCCATTAACTCCCCTCAGCTGTTCTTACCAAGAGTTCTTCGAGGGGTGCAGGAGCCTGGATTCACCAGGAGGGCGAGGTGCCACCCCGAGGAGGCAGAGAGGGGAAGACAGGTCACTGCCTCCCACCTTCCAGGAGACAGTCTGCGCTTCACTGACACCGTTGTGACATATTATGCTTTTCTCAAAACGGATGCAGGAAAAAGGGGACGGATTATTTGCCCTTTCTTAATTTTTCAGAACCCAAGTTTTGTTTAAAACAAAGATCCTCCTGAACCGCTTTATAGCTTTCCTCCCCCTGGTACCAAATCTGAGATCCCATTAAGTAAGCGCATGCACCCTTTGTTTCTTTTCCTTCTCGCATACATTTTTCAGTGTCATCCTTTTCGAAAGGAAAATTGCAAAGACTACCCATGGAAGCTTCCAAAGCATGCAGGAAGGCTTCTGGGAGAGTTTATCAAAGAATGTGGAAGGCTTTCCGGGGCATACTTCTCTAAGCCTCAGGCTGCAAGACAGAAATGCCATATTTATTATTCTTATTACGCGGAGGCGAACTGAGAGCTTGAAAACAAATGCTCACATTCAATGTGGGTGATAAAATAGAAAAATTTTTTTTTAAAAATTGTTATTAAAATTCAGAAACAGCAGACGCCTTCAGCAAGTTTCATCAGGGGAATTCTGGTGAGTGAGCTTTCATTTTCAGAGTTTTAAGCAACTGGAATTTCCAGTTTCAATTTCAGTAAAAAAGGTAAAATTTCTATTTCTCAGTAAGAAAAGAGAATATTTAGAAAGGCTGATATATATAAAAAATGGAAAATATGTATACATGAATTTCAGTATTCTATTTCAGAAGTTTTAAAATTACTTTTAGCCATCCAGTCTCAGTAACTTTTTTCTATAAAAGAAAAATAAAAGATCTCATTTTTTTTCTTCATCGTCAGACTCCAAGCAATAAAAGAGTGTTTTCCACTACAGAAATACAGTTTGTTAAAACCAATCTGAAATCTTCATATTTTTTATTGTATATTCTACATTTCCTAAGAATAAGTTATACTGGTTATATGAAGAATAAAGACTTAAATATTGAGATCTGGGAAGCAGTGTATGATAGTGCTGTATGGATATATTGATAAGGGAGTTTTGCAGGAAGACAAATACATATATTTTCCACAAAAGCTGTTTTCAGCTTTATCCAGTTCAAACTCTTAAACCAGCATCACCGTCATAACACAAGTCTAGTGGAAGAAAACTCTGCGTTATGTAGAATGTGTGATGTTTTTCATCCCAAGAGAAGAATCATGGTCCCATAAGAATACGTGTCCCGGCTGATTTTATTACCTGTAAAGAAATGAAGGGGAAGCACTGCACTTGCAAGTCTTGGAATTTGAAGGTGCAGCTTTGAGTCTCTCCTGCCGCATAGCAGCCTCGTGGCTCCAGGCTCTTTGAATTTCTCCCTTTCTAAAAGTGGTGGAATCAGCATCATTGTATGAAAAACACACTGAGTGAAGCATATGGAAAACGTTGTCAAGTTCATTGCCAACGAGAGGTCAGGGAGCATTTGAAGGACCACAGCAGGGATGATGATCGCATCTGTCGGGGTCTAGCTCCAGGTAAGACGGAACAGGCCCAGTTCGCCCCAGCGAATTCTGCTGGAAGACCTGGGGATCAGCTCCTTGAGAACATGTGGAAGTAAATACTACCAGCTGGATTGTGGGAGATCAGAATTCAGACTTCCATCCAACGGATGGAATTTTACCATTTCTCATGGCCTGAAACCCAGATAGAGGTATCAAGGTGCACAAATAAAATTCCAAGAAAAATCCCCTAGTTCAGGTTCAAGGAGCAGCAGAGGCATCTTGTGACTAGCAACAGGCAAAGGAGTCTAACCTAGAAAGGGAGAATCTTTCTCATTAACCAGAGGAGCTCTGGCTTCAATAAAGTGTCTGTGTTTTCTTTGTTTGCATCCTTCCAACCCTTGGCCTTAACAGTGGGCGTAATTTTGGGAAGTTCAGGGCAGAGAAGAATAAATAAACCCTAGGTTTTCAGGGATCAAAAAGGGGAACCTTGGAGAACTGAAAAGTACTGAAAAGACCATGGAAAGAGAAGAACTTGGGAAAACAACTCCGTAGGTTGTTTGCTAGTTCTGACGCTCAGCCTCTAAATGCACAAGCATGGACCTTACCTAAAGGAGCAGACAAAAAAACTGAAAACTCAGCTGAGACACAGGCTCTGCCTGGGTTCTAGACTCAGTGTCTCCCTCATGGCTCAGATTGTACTGGTGCTGCACAGACTTTGAAAGCGCCGTGGATGTTCGAACCATAGCCTGTAGAGGACGGGGTGGAACGCGCACCCTAGGCTCAAGGATCACCTGCGGAGTCAGTGTGGAAATGGATTTGGGGGCTGTGGCCGCCTGGATGCCATGTCAGCAAAGCTGAAACTTAAATAACTTCCTTGTCCCGGTAAATGTCCCACTGGATCAGAAACACAGTACATGCAGTCAGCCCATCCCCAAATACCAAGCCATCCCTGAGCACGAGACTTCCATTTTGCTCCTTTTCTTTCTCTCTTTTTTTTAACAGCCACACCTGTGGCGCGTGGAAGTTCCTGGACCACGGGATGAATTGGAGCTGCAGCCACAGCCACAGCAACGCCGGATCTGAGCCTCATCTGCGACCTGCCTTGCTGCCTGCAGCAACGCCAGATCCTTAAAGTATTGAGCAAAGCCAGGGATCGAACCCACATCCTCATGGAAGCTACGCTGGGTTCTTAACCCTCAAAGGGAGGAACTCCTTGTTCTTTGTTCTTTGTCTTGCAAAAGCTTCTGACCTTCCCCTTCAGTCTGCAATTCTCCGAATGGCCACTGCTTCGTAAAGTGTTAGATAAAGGGTTTTTTTTTTTTTTTTTGTATCATCTAAATGGTGCTGTTTGCTCATTGTTTAACAACAGGAAATGTCAACATTCTCCATAAGCTTTGTGGTCTCCAAAGACCACAAAGTCTTTGTTTGTTTATTTATTTATTTATTTGTTGTTTTTTAGGGCCATACCCACGCCATATGGAGGTTCCCAGGCTAGGGGTTGAATCCGAGCTACAGCCGCCGGCCTATACCACAGCCACAGCAATGAGGGATCCAAGCTGGATCTGCGACCTACACCACAGCCCATGGCAACGCCGGATCCTTAACCCACTGAGCGAGGCCAGGGTTGGAACCCGCATCCTCGTGAATACTGGTTGGGCTGGTTACCGCTGAGGCACACTGGGAGCTCTGGCAGAAGTCTCTTCTTGCTGTGTCCTCACCGGCGTTTTCTGTGCATTTGGAGAGAGAGAGAGGGAGAGGAAGAGGGAGGGGGACCTCTGGCGTCTCCTTTTCTTTCTATAAAGAACCAGCCCTATCAGATTAAGATCCTACCCTTGTGATTTTATTTAACCTTATTTCTTTCCTTAGAGTCTCTATCTCTAAATACTCAGTCACTTCGGCGGGCGGCGGGGGACAGACATAACAGGACATAACATGAATTTTGGCACATAACTTGTCTAAAATGAAGAGAAGGATTGTCACTTAAAATGTAAATCATCACGATCATAAACATTAAGAATTTCCTTGGTGTTCACTCTTGGGATATTTCAAAAGATGATAAAATGCAAAATTAAGCAGAGCTTATTAAGACCAACCATTTTTATCATATGACCTTTCCATTTCAAAATATAAATGCACATAATAAATAAGTTTTCCAGCATGTGTGACTGCTCAGAGGTTTCTACAACTCCGAAAAAAATCTAGCTAATTAGACATGAAATATCAACAGGTGAGCAATTATAACCCGACAAAAAGTCCCCCAGTGACTCTGCGTTTTATAAATTTACAATTTAGGCAAATCTCAAGGTTGTGTCTACATCGCAAGTTCAGAAACAGCAGTAAAACCTGGTCCCTATGAACATAAAGATTCCGCTACTTTTCTTTCGTCGGTAATAGGTGCACATGGATGTCCTCTCATTTGCTGGATTTCTCTGCGTATTTATGTCTAGCTTCCCTGCTACCGTTCCTGACCAGCATCGTAAAGAAAAGCACGATTTCTTCCATGTGATGACCTGACAGAGCCCTACTGCAAAGAACCCAGCTTCTCTAAATTCTGGAAAGTTGGTAAACCCACAAACTGAAAGCCACTGCAGGTTGCCTTGCTCTTTCAGTATATGGTGGCAATTTTTATCCAGCCATGTGAACATGTGGGGGTTTTGACTGCCTTCTTCTTCTTCTTTTTTTTTTGTCTTTTTTTTTTTTTTTTTTTTTATGTAGAGCCGCACCTGTGGCATATGGAGGTTCCCAGGTTAGGGGTCTAACAGGAGCTGTAGACACCGGCCTTCGCCACAGCCACAGCAACGCGATCTGAGCTGCATCTGCAACCTACACCACAGCTCACGGCAACGCCGGATCCTTAACCCACTGAGCAAGGCCAGGGATCGAACCTGCAACCTCATGGTTCTTAGTTGGATTCGTTAACCGCTGAGCCACGAAGGGAACTCCGACTGCCTTTTCTTTAGGCTTCATCCTACAGCAGAACCTGAGATTAGGGCTTGAGCGTAGGTGGTTTATCTATGCAGGGGCAAATCTGTGCAGGGACATATAATGACAGGAGGTCCCCAGAGCCTCAGTGCCCCCAGCATCACTCAGATCCACTCATGATCACATTAAACCCACTCTGTCTTCCTCTTCAAGACGGTGGCTGCCTAATGACTGTTGAAAATTCTTAAAATGATTCAGGTATTCTGCTTCTGGGTAAATACCAAAAATAACTGATGGCAGTGTCTCAAAGAGATACCTCATATTCGTGGAAGCACTATTCACAATAGCCAAAAGGTAAAGCAACCCAGGTATCCACCCATGGATGGATGTTTAAAGAAAATCCAGTCCATCCATAGTGGGAATTATTCAGTCTTAAAAGGAAGGAAACTCTGACTCATATCACAACACAGGGGGACTTTTAAAGTCATGGCATCATACGGAGTGAAATAAGCTGGTCACGAAAGGAAAAACACTGTGTGATTCCGCCTAGGCGGAGTTCATAGAGTAATCAAAATTCATGGAGACAGAAAGTAGGATGGTGGCCCCAGGGACTGGGGAGGGGGAGTGGGGGGTTCTGTTTACGACATTTCAGTTTGGGAAAATGAAAAGACTTCTGCAGGTGGATGGTGGCGATGGCGGTGGCGATGGCGGTGGCGATGGTGGTGGAGATGGCGGTGGAGATGGCGGTGGAGATGGATGGTGGCTGGACCACAATGTGAATGTGCCTCATGACAGTGAACAAGGCTGCTACGGCACTACTATGTTAAGTATATGTGGAATCCCCATCACGGCGCAGCAGAAACAATCTGACCAGGAACCATGAGGTTGCAGGTTCGATCCCTGGACTCGCTCAGTGGGTTAAGGATCCGGTGTTGCCGTGAGCTGTGGTATATAGGTCACAGACACGGCTCGGATCCCGAGTTGTTGTGGCTGTGGTGTAGGCTGGCAGCTGTGGCTCCAGTTCAGCTCCTAGGCTGGGAAGCTCCACACACTGCGGGTGAGCCCCCGCCCACCCCGAAAAACTATATGTCACCACAATCAGAACACAAGACATAAACGAGGGAGATTTGTGGGACAAGCTACAGCCTCTGCTGCACAGTTGTGGGCGGTCTCAAGCCCGCAATTTTAGCCACCAAGAGGACCTCAGGCCTTGTCTTCTTGGGGGAAAGCATTCGACAGAGAGACGAAGGCTGCGAGCAGGCACAATGGACATCAGAAGCACAGTCAGTGCGCACGCGGTTGAGCTCACGGGGTGGGTCGTGAGCAATAGAGGCAGTTTAGACTGTGAATACGGGGTTAATCTTCCAGGGCGTGGATGCGACCAACTCCCCTTTTCCTTCCCTTTGACTGGGTCATCTGCAAATCCTTTTCTGCGCTTCCACCAGGCTCCATTTGGAATCTTTCCTGTGAATAACTAGGTGAAATCCATGGGGCGGGGTGGGGTCAACACCACAATGCTAACGACATTACAATGTGGCCAGGTTACTAGAGGCGGGCTTGAGATCCCCTCTGTGGTTGTGTTGGCTCGGAAATCTCCTTGACCACAGAACACAGAAACCCGGTGGGTGGCTTTTCTCCTTCGCCCCATCAGGGCTCACCGTGCCAGGAATAGTTTATCTCAAAGGGTCAGTGAGAAACTGGCTGCAGCAGATAACTTGAAGCCTGTCTAGCTTCTGCCTCGAGGGGCAGGATCCACGGTTTTCTTTTCTTCTTTTTTTTTTTTTTTAGGGCTGCAGCTGCGGCATATGGAGGTTCCCAGGCTAGGGGTCAAATTGGAGCTGTGGCTGCTGGCCTACACCACAGCCACAGCAATGTGGGATCCTTAACCCACTGAACCAGCCCAGGGATAGAACTCGCATCCATGGATACTAGTTGGGTTCTTAACCTGCTGAGCTACAACGGGAACTCCTGCTCCATGCTCCATGGTTTTCAAGATCAGAGTTTCTGGCTCAGATGCTACTAAGCTTCTGCTTTAGATGCCATTCCATTCCTCCTGCATCATGGCCCCATTAAGTGCTAAATAAGGAGGTGGCTTTGCCTTCTGCCTCACGCCTAGGCATGAGGAGGCTGTCCTTGGGCCTGGCCCTGTCTTCCTACCTCCCCACGACTGAAATTTGTCAGCTCCTGTCTCCACCAAACATTCTGAGTGCCCTCACAATTGTATTTATACCTTCTTTTCTGAGAGCTCTGGTCCTTGATTACATTCCTCTTCTTGGCTATGGCTGCTGCAATTTTCCCATCCGCTGTTACCATGGATACACAGCCACCCAGAGGCATCCGATATTCTCCTCACGGAAGGAGACCCTGGCTCAGGGACCCCAGCTCATCATCATAATCAGGGTCACTTGCTTTTGTCAACACAGTAGCTCTTTTTTTTTTTATTTGCCGGTTCGTTAATTTTTAAATTCCTCTGGGGGTCACGCCAGCTAGCCATTTTAAGCGAAGTGTTTGTATTTTCTGGTCCCACCAAACAGCGATCTGATTAGTAAAGATCAGGAAAGGCTATGTACCCAAGACAAGTGTGAATTCTTCAGTCTCTTTCCACGTAGGATCCTTAGATTCAGAGTCCTTAGCAGTGAACCAGGATAGAAATAGATACAGTGTGCAGTCCACGAATCAGGAAGTACATGGAATCTATTTCACGTGGAGGCTGGGATTTCATGAATATTGGGACCATACAAATGGCTCAGGAGAAGGAGAAGGTGGGGAGGGAAATTGAAAATGCAAATAAGAAGGTGAAGGCGTTGTAAGTTTTGCACTTTTTTATCGGCCTTAAGTTTTTTTTTTTTTTTTTTGTAGGCAATTCTAGAGTTCAGATGGCATCTGGAAGGTTCCTTACATGAATTAAAGAATTTAGTCTATAGGATACTTGAGATTTTGTTCCTAAGTTCTGTCCTAGTTTTCTCTCAAAAGATCTTGTTTGTATCAAATACTCCCCAAGGTGGCCGCTATAATTCCAACCTTTATATCAGGAAATAGACCATCTAGAGAGATGAATGCGTGGGTCAAGCGACTAACATGAGCTCTCAAAAAAAGTCAGTGTCTGGTCCGAACAGACGCAGATGCAGCACCATT